>CM076577.1:747459022-747927636 GCA_034641835.2 Pinus albicaulis
CAAGATGCGACCAAAGTCGCTCCCAATCGACGAGTTTCTCTGTCCATTGACAAAGTCTTCGTGGCTTCTGCCAACTCTTCGGAAGCCCAAGGAGAGACAAGCTTACCAATTCATCATCATCAATAGTAATCCCCACACTTCCCGAGTTCATCCCTATAGTGGAAAAACTTTGTGAGATATTTTGGAATGTGTGCCCTTCTCCATTTTTATTTTTAAAATAGCAACTTTCACGCCAACTTCCTCTAGTCACGTTGCTTTGGAAAAGAATCTTATTTAAAGCCTTCCACATTGCAAATGGAGTGGCATTCCCATGAAGGATTTGTTGGGTATGTGTTATATTCTTTCCACGACTAGTCACGCGCCCATGGTTTTGTGCATGGTTTGCATGGTTTTGGGGTACGATGGTTTTCAACCCCTGGTATTTTTGTAGATCCGATCAAGGGAACTACGGTTATGTTCTAATCCGGGGTTAATGGATTAGGTTTATGTTGTGCTTCGGCATGTATATGTATGTGTGTTGTAACACTAAAAAGGAATATAATGAAATGTCAAGGTTTGGTCGTCCCGATTTGGGATCCGGGGAAAAATTTTAATAATTTATCTTGTTTTATGTTTTGCTATACGCTATTGTGTTTATTTCTGTTATAAGATTTGTGTGTAGATAATTTCTTTTCGGGGTTAAAACCTACATGCTTGCCACAATATGGTCTTTCACACCTTCCAACGAGAATTCTTCTTGTCTTCACTACCTTATTTTCCATGCGTCAAATGTGTAGCATCGTAAGAACAGAGCTTAGGAACATCTCTATTGATAAAATCCTTCCAATCCATTATCTTGAGGCACCTCCATCCTCCTTCCGAACTGTGTAATTCGAGCTGCCCTCAAGAGCATACTCCAATCACAACCCATTGAAAGACATTTCAATGTATACACTCCCTCTCACACAAAGAAATTTACTGCAGAAAATTTGAATTGTCCACCAACACAAACTCAACAATTCTTCACAATTGCAATCTTCCAAGAATTAACACTACTTTGATACTATGTAGAAATTTGTTGGAAACCAGCTCCAAAAATAGAGAAGAAAAGAGATATCATACCTTATAAATAAGCCACTTCGAGGGGAAACCTCCAATACATTACATGAATGAACAATTCTTGGATGACACAATAATAAAACCTCATTTCTATATATAGGATTCATGAAATTACAATGTAATCCTAATTGGGGCTACAATGTAACCCTGCGTCGGCCCTAACAATAATAATGTAAGGGCACAATAATAATAATATGGGGGTTATAGGGGTACAACAATAAAAATAAGGGGGACTAAACTAACATAATGAGGACTACACTATTAAAATAGGGACTTAACGTACCCCCTCTCCTTCAAACAAAGTTTTGTCCTCAACGCTTGATTATTTCTTGATGCTTCTGTATAAAGTGTATCTCATCCTCCCTTTATGGAGTCTTCTACGGAAAGTTCTTCCACTTCTTTGAGATACTGCGAAATTGATCGTACTTGTTGAGTTCTTATTTCTATGATTTCTTCATAACTTCGCTGATGTGATGTTGATATTCTTGTTGTTTCATTATATTTTTCACCAAGTTGAGGTTATCCTTTAAGAGTTGGAGAACTTGTTGTTGATGCTCGTTTGATCTTACACTAATCTATCATCCATATTAGTTATTTGATCCTTTAAACCATCCAAATTAGCCTCCATTTATGCTTTTAAACCATCTATGTCATCTTCAGTTGCTCTTCGTAAGATCAAAACTTGTTGCACTTGGTACCATAATTTTGATATCTCATACGCAATTCTTCCTCTTCATGCGTCATAGTATATATTTTTAAGGGCTTTATGGGTATGGAATTATTTTTGGATGCATTATAGAACCCAATACTAATAAAAATTATAAAATATTCCTTGGAATACTTCAAACTTCTTTTTCAAACAAATGTTATGCAATTTTAAAAAACCAAATACACACCTTTTTCTTGCTTTTGAGGAGCCCGATATTGAAACTGAATTATCTGCGTGATTTCGGATCTTCAATATACGAAGGTGGCATTGAGGTAGCCCTGCGAATTTTCTTTCAAATGCCACAAGTCTGACCCTAATTTGGATTCTTGAAGACAAAGTTGTGCCCAATCTCCTACTATGACCTAATTATAGACTAGTTCACTAGGCGAAATTGTATGACTTTCCACGTGTCATTGTTTCCTCATTTGGCTCTGAAATTGATAGAAATAAAACTAAAATCCATGTACTTGCAATCACTTTTTACGAGTTCCAATGCGATGCTTAGAGAAAGAGTTATGAATAGTTTCCCACGATCCTCTTTCGGATCGAGTCGGGAGCACGAGAAAAGACCTAACTTCCACGGATCATATCTCCAAAAATGTTGTGAACCAAGCCCCAAAATTATGCGATGATGTTTCTCGGGATTTCATATTCACTCTCTAAAAATTTCGGCTCTGAAACTTCGTGAAAAAAAAATTATAGCAAAAATTCCACGATGACCTTTTTAAGTGAAATTCGGTAGCCTGCAAAAAGACCTAGCTTCCATAGATCATATCTCCAGAAAATATTGTGAACCAAACTCACGAAGTCAATAGAAAATGTTTCTCAATATTTTCTACTTAACACTCTAAAACGTTCGACACGAACCTTCATAGAAAAAATTTATGAAAATTCCATGTTGACTGTTTGGAGCGGCGAAACCCTAGAATCCAAAGCTGCGATACCAAATGTTGGGAAACCGGCTCCAAAAATAGAAGAAAAGAGATATATCAATGCCTTAGAAATAAGCCACTTTGAGGGGAAACCTCTAATACATTACATGAATGAACAATTCTTGGATGATAAAAATGATAAAACCTCATTTCTATATATAGGATTCCATGGGTCCATGATATAATCCTAGTGGGGCTACAATGTAACCCTAGGCGACCTAACAATAATAATGTAAGGGCATAATAATAATAATATGGGGGTTACGGGGGGTACAACAATAACAATAAGGGGGACTAAACTAACATAATAAGGGACTACACTATTAATATAGGGACTTAACAAAATTATATAACATATGCATGTATATATCTAGATTTCTCTACGATCTATAAATATTTATCTTCTTGCTAAATACAAAATCCTTCCATTGTTAACCTTTTGTGGAAATTTAAACTCAATTGAAAACACATGTGAATAAATTCGGTCGCACATAACACATTTGTTTAACGAGAAAAGCTTTAAGCTAAAAACCCCAACTATCATATTATGTATATCAACGGAATCATGTAATAAACTCATACAAAGCTTAGTACATCAAGGTCTCGATACAATCAAAAATTATTACACACTATCATACGGAAAGTTTTTTTCATCTCTATGCACCAATTTCTCGCCTCGTGATAGCACTGCCTCTACTATGCAATCCACTGCTAAAAGAAGACCTGCGAATGAATTTGAATATTCTTTGCCTTGTGCATAATCCTCATTGGCAACTCCAATGTGTGTCGGATACATTGAAGGCATCACTATAGTCACAACGGATAGTCTATCTCACCCTTTCACCTATCTCTCCACTAGGTCTCAGCAGGCCCGGCCTTGCTGCCTTAGTTAAATGTTGTATTTGTTTAGTTGTTAGTGATTTATTAGTTGTGAATTAATGAACTAATTAATTCACTTATCTCACTAGTGTATCTTTCGGTTAGACTAGATACAACTAGCTCAGCGGGTTTTTACTCCATTAACTAAGTTAAACTAATTAAAAACTCTTGTAACTACTCTTACAACTCTATCATAACTTTGCCACTTCATTTCTATTTGAGTCCTCCATGCATGAGCCACCATAAACCCTAGGAATTGCATAATTCCTTGACCCTTATTTTCCAAATCTATCTTTTGAAATAAAGTGCTCTAAGAGAATATGTTGATGTCTATTGTTGGATTATTATTAAGAGCCAATAATAATCGACATGACTTTACTTAATATTCTAAAAATAGAATTTCATCCATTTTTCCAACTTGACCAACCATCCACAAATAGAATCCCATGACTTAAAATATGATCACCATGTCTAAAAATAGACTTACACCTAAAAAATATCTGTGGAACCACTTAGTGAAGGTGGCCCGATTTTCACTAAGCTTCATCATCTTGTTGAATCTCAGCAAGCCCGGGGCATATTGAAGGGGTAGGAGGAAAATTCAAGCTTAAATAACAATTCTAGTAATGTTTGGAGAGCTTTTACATGGTGTTATATGATGTTACAATATTTCTACATGATGCAACAAGATTGCCATATTTTACTATAGGATTGAATGTTGAAAGCATTATGAGGCTTTAAAAGGTGATGCGAAGGTAAAAAATGGTAGTGGAATATGGTGTAAGTATGTATATGGGTCCCTTTCCAAGCTTAGTACTCCTTAGGAGCCCATCTGCACAAGGAGAAATGTACATAATGGCCTTTAACAAATATGAAATGACTTCTCGATGAATAGTGTGGTTGAAGAAGTTGTTGAGAAGGATTGAGGGTGTTTATAGTAGGATTAAAAGTGGAAATGACAATGATATGCCATAAAAAAAATATTATGACCTTCACATCACAATTATTATCGAATCTTGCAAAACATCCCAAAAGCATGCTAACAATGTCAATTGCGAAATTTAAACTAGAAAGGAAAGGATGAGTTGGATGCATTCCAAGATCTTCTTATTGCTTGAAAAATAAATCCTATCTTTTTGTGTAACGATACAAAGCTTACAACCACACTTTCTAAGAGATATGATTGATACATTTTCAAAGGCAACTTTTCATATAAAAAAATACTTTTAATGAAATATTTCTAACCTAGATACGAGAAAAGAAAGATGCATGATAAAATACTTATGTAAAAGAGGAGAGAGACTATAGTGCTTGGGTTAGGCGGTAACACAGGAACTTGGCCCTATGATACCTTGGATAGGCAATAAAATACTTCTCATTGATCTCAAAAGTGCTCAAGTACATGGAAATGAAAATGACAAATACAAGCTTCCTAGATTTAGATGTCACTACTCTTCTCTAAATTTTAAATCCTATTGAGCCCTTGGTCCTCTTTATTTTTACAAAAATGGTTGGGGGAAACCTCCTTGGAAGAAGGGTTTCTTCCCTCCAAATCCCTATAAGGGTGGATCTAAACTCCTTGAGATCCTCACAATCCTTGAGTATCAGTTGTTCAATAGATCCTTGAACTATAGGTGAGTAAATACAAGGAGCAAGTCGAGTTTTAGGTGATTAAATTTAGGGGACAAGCCTCCTACATTTCCTCTAGCTATCTCCCAATGTAATCCTTCATAATAAATGCACCATTTTCCTGAACATTAGTCATGTTAGGCCACGAAATATGATAAAAATAATTTAATCTTCTAATACACATTATAGTGAAAAAGGTGTTATCCAATGCAAGGAGAGGTAAATGTATGTGAAGGATGACTAAATGGGCCTTTTTATATACATGTTATTGAGGCCCATCATCGACCCTCTACTAAAGGTGTTTCTCACCTCTAAGAAACTCGGACACTTAATTCCATTTCAGGCATGGCCACGATGGAGACCTTGACATCACAAGGTATCTGTTATGGAGTGCCTTGTCGAGGGTAGAAACCTACATTTCTCCATCTCTTCCCATTTCTTGTTTTCTCTTCTACCTATTCTTTTCTATCTTATATCCCTAACAAAAAAGGAGGGTTGAACTTCGCTTAATCTAGTTGACCATTAGTCTTTGAATTATTATATTATATAAGGGTGTCTTCTCCAAGAAAATTCCTCGATCTCCCTAGAGAATGATAATCCATGATTTTAAGATATATGGTAAGAAGTGTCATCTCCTACGATAAGCCCGCAAAATATTGGTTCTAACAACCTAAAAATGTCCTTCAAATTGTAGGATGGCTTGTTCATATTTTTCTATTGTATAGTGGCTCCAATTTTGGGTATTAAACTATGATCCTATGGTTGTTGATGACAAGGTGAGGGGCTCTCAATTCTACCTTGATCCATAAGGGTTCTTGATTTCTATAGATATGACCCTTTAGCCTCTTCAACCCTTGATTCCTCAAGAGCCAACAAAGAAGATAATGATGATGTCATCAGTTGTACATCCCATCTATAAATGGGATCCCAAAATATCATGTTAATCAATATGAGGTTGTGCATATATAATTATTGTCTAAGATTGTGTCCTCCATACTATATATGAAAACATTCAACGAAATGTTTGTAATATTGAAAACGTAGTGACCCTTATTGTGCTGAATTTTTCATTTAAAACTGAAGCCACTAATCTTGAGGAATGTGGCATAGGCTTCTGAGGGTGCCTACATTAAATGGCCTCCCATTCCCAAACTTTCCATAGGAGAAAGCTACCCTTCTTTCTCTTGTAGTTTTTCCTTTAAAATATTGCTTTCTATTTGCGATTTGTTCTGATGCTTGCCTCTCTTAGTCTCAAATCATATATCTCTTCACCTATCATTTTAATTTATACTTCATAAGGCCACCTCCTCTACCCCTTTGGACTATACAATTTTCATCCATCGGTGGCTTCTACTTCTTTTTAGGTCTCGCCGGGGAGGATTGGAATGCAAATTTGGCGAGGATTTATTTTTCCTTCCTCGTAAAATTTATAATAAGACTCAATATCTGGTTGGGATCATGTTCTTGAAACTCATGTGGTCCTTCTCCTTCTTGTCGTTATGCAATGTTTTCTGTAACATCTTTATGCCTTCCTACTCTTTCTTGTCACGCTTTTCTTGTAGCATGTTAAATTCTCTTGGAGTTGTCTCATCTTAGCTCCCCTGGTGGTTGGCTTTATTTGTGAGGTTTGGGGTTGTTTTCCTTTGGTTTTGGGGGAATCACCTCTTATATTCTTTCTTATCTTTATCTAGTTCTCCCTACAATGACTAGATTGACCCCTCAATGGTGATGGGGGTTGTTGAGAAGGTTGAGGCTTCCCTTGCTTGACTCTACTACTTGCTCCTTTTGAAATATAGAGAACTTTCTTTGGCTCCCCTTTAACCTTAACTTCAGTGTCATAGGTTTCCAAGGGAACAACAACTTCTTATTCAATGTTCCCCTCTCAAACACTTGCTTGTTTTTCTTGCATCCTTCTCTTCTCGGGTTTAGAAGGTCCCACTAAGGTATTTTATATATTTTAGTTTTCCCTTTTCCCTCTCACTCTTCGATCTCTTCTTATTATTCTCTTCAATGTATTCTTCTTATTATTATTTCTCTTCCTCATGCTCTTCTTCAACCTCTTATTTTGCATACCTATGCTTTATGGTCTCTCCATGCTCCTAGTAAATCTTGGTTGAGTCTCCGAGCAATCTTCTGTATGTGTCCACAATTTTTTCCATGACATAGGGGTTTTGATATGCTCCAAAGAATCCATGACAATGAGCCTTAGGAGCCCATGATGAACAATGTCTTGATGTTTCCCCTCTCTCCACCCTTTGGCTCATTTCCACTATGGTGAAGAGGAAGTGAGGAACATTTAATATGCTTGGGATAGGCAACTATAGGTTTTAACCTTGTACATAAATTACGCAAACGAATTCTTGAACATAAAAATAAATAATGACAAGAACCAAAATAAAACATACACAAAAATTTTCACACAGATCCCGGCTTGGGACTACCAAAATGATTTTTTGTTACTTATTCCTTTCGATGTTGCAATACATATATACATTTCGAAGCATTCATACACCCCAATCCATTAACCACACAATTAGAAGATAACCATAATTACCTTATAGATCTTTAAAATACCATGAGAAGAAAACCATCATGCTAAAAACCATGTACAAAACCATGCACAAGACCACGAGTAGGTTCACCCACCATCTTTGGGTTTCCCCATCCTTGAGTCTGGCAACTATTATTGGGTCCATGAATAAAAAATCTCGACCTTTGCCTCCAAACCATTGTGCGGGGGTGCTATTGCCCCTAGAGCCCCTCAGGGAGGGGGTTGTTGCCCTTTGTACCAGGCTCTGGTCTTGTGGAGACTACTCATGGAAAGAATGGTGACACATACCAAACATTATTCCACTTTTGTTTTCACTTTCCACAAGGGTCACATGGTCTTAGTCATTGGTCCAACCCCGAGAAAACCCATTGTTTCTCTACACCAAGAAAACTTCTCAATGCTCCTGACCTTTCGTCAATGTCTGCAACATTCTTCAAAGTGCCCACCTTTACTGTGACACCTTTTTGTCCTCCTTCATATCTCTCATAAAGTAATATTGAACATTAATGTTCTTACATATTCAAATGATAAAGCGAATTTTTTTCCAAGAAAATTTCCTTTGGTTGTCATAGTCTACTCTATAGCTCCATGTACCAAACCCATACTTGAACACAATCTTTACATCAAATTGCTTCCTTGCTTGCATGAGTAGTTTCCATGCTTCAACCTCTATAGTCAAAAGTGCTACTACAAGTGCTCTCTTACTCATCCAACTATTTGCTCTCCAAATAGGTTAAACATATAATTTTAATAGTTAAGTTATATTAAAATAATGATTTTTATAATTTTTTAATTAAAAAAATAAAAAATAAAAAAAATTGTAGAAAGAGTTTAAGTTTGATTCTATACTTTTGCTAATTTGAGCATTATGTAAGTTAATTAATATTAAGCAAGTTAGTATTAGTTAAATAATTTATGATTTAATAGAATTTATTTATATAATATATGTTTCTAAGATATTTTATCCAAGAAATAAATTAATAATATATTTTTAAGTCTAATCATAATGAGTCAAATTTAAAAAAAAAAAAAAAAACTTTGAGCTCCTTCATACATGAAATACCCTCTTTATGTTAATGCTACACTAGAATCCCAAATCAAACTTAAATTGGATAGTACCAAAAAATCTTCATATTATTATTTTATATTTTTCATTTGAAATTTATATTTCTCACCACTTTACCATATACCCCAGAACATGTTGGTTTTATTAAACATTGTTTGTTAGCTTGAAAATTCAATGTCTACTTAATCATTCCAAAACTACCTTTGCTTCATTATTAGCCAAACATAGTACTCTTGTATTGTGGATTGTTTGCTTCCAAGGTCAAATGCTTTGCCTCTTATTTACTCATTGAATTATATGGAAACACCTTCTCACCACCACCCACTTGATACACCTCGTATTTGTTACCGTATTGATCATCATGCCTCTCTCTATTCCCTTTCCCTATGATTGGACACACAATATGAGTATTGAAAAAATACACGTAGTACAAGTAGTAAATTTGGTAACATGACTTTCAAGTTTCTTGTTATAGTAGGAAGCATGGATGTAGTCATGCTAAATTTCAAAAAATAACTATGTCGAACTCAACTCAATAATTAAAAATGATCAACACAAATTACAACATATTTTCCCCAAAATAACTCCTCCATTATTGTTAGGTGAGTATGGTCTAGATGATCTCCTTCATATAGTCCTAGCATTTGTAGACACCACCTTCAATATTGAGTACAAAACTATATGTATACAAATGTAAAATACATTTTTTGATATGTTATACTACAAACGAGGGGGATCAATAAATGTAATGTTAGTGTTTACTTTGTTAGAAATAAATGAAAAGCCATAATTGTTGGTAGATGGTTACATTATTTTCCATAGATTTTGATGATAGAGTCTAACACAAAGAATACTTAGTTAGATAGATGTCCTAGAATTTTTAATTCAATTTTCAAGGATCTGTTATCTCTAGAAACATTATATATATGCATGCAACTTTCCCTATTCAATATAGATCAAGTTATTTATACACACAATTCCATTTGTTGTATCATGATTAATTTATTTTTCATTAGAGAATGGTGTGAGAAAGTATGAGGAAGAGCGAGTCTATAGAAAATACCTAACAATTTTGAAGTGATAAAAGCCACCATAGCATGAAAGAAGTTTTTGTATAATGTGAGGAGATACATATTGTTGAGAGAATCCGATCTTGAAGGAGACACCAACAAGATAATTGATGCAAAAGAATCATGACCATGATTGCGGGTAAGTTAAGAAACCACCAAATAAAGAAAAAAACCAAATACGATGAATGGCGATGATGATGTGAGGAAACAAAGGTACAAGCACAAAGACTGGTAGAGGAAAGAACAATTGATGAACCATGTAGAAGAAAAGGTTTCTAGAGAAATGATGGATATAATAGTGGTGACCCATCTATTATGGTGGATGATGGTTTTTTTAAACAAACTTGAACTTATATTTATGTTTGCAAGTACATGATGGAGTGCGAGAGAAGATCGAGAAGTCAAAGATCGCGGATCAAAATAGAGAGTAGTAAAGAATAAGAGTGAGAAAGGACCAATTTAATGAGTAATTATCATTAAGGAGAGGGCATGAAAGAATAATTCCTACTTGTAATAATTAATGAATAACTCATAATGTGCTAGATTGTATCTGAAAAGTCTACATGAAATGAAAGATGTTAGGGATTAAGATTTCTTGAGATGTACATGGGAATATTTCAGAAGAGATTTTAGGAGATATTATGGAGATATTTATGAGATAGTGATGCTTTTGGTTTGGACACAATATCTAATTTTGATGATGGTCATCTATAGTTATATAAGTGACCATTTCTACAATAGTGGTTGGGGGAATTAAGGATTGATGACTTAATAAGAATTTCTCCTTGTGAGGTTATATGAGTTTATATATCAATGTTCCTTGCTCTTATTTGATTTATGCACATATTAGGGTGTTTGTAGAATTGATTTGGGGGTCATATCGGTAACAAATTATTGTGCATTCATATGTCTTGTACATTTAGTGCGCCGAATGGTATGTTTGTAAGAATATTATGAAAGATGATGTATGCTAGTAAAATTACTATTGTAGATCATTTTGTTCTTGTTCATTTACTACTTAGCCATGTCAAATTTAACAAATTACTATCTAAATGAAGAAAATAAGTTATATGGATTGAATTATTTTAAATTGGAAGTTTAAGATATAATGTTTTTTTGAAGGATATAATGCATAGGTAATTGTGAGTGGAGTTGAAGTTAAGCCAACTACTCATATGGCGTTGGTTCAAGATAGGGAGAAAAGAAACCAAAGAAAAAAGTTTTCACTCTCGAGAATGTTTGTGAAATACATATCATTCTACATATAAGGGAGTATACATAGGATATCAATTAAGACATGGAAGCTATTAAAGTTTTTGCATGAAATAGTAAATAGAATTAGAGTGATATTTTTTAAGAGAAAGCTTCTTTCAATTAATATGAAAAAAATAGAAAATTATTGATTTATGATATATTAAAGGTTTAAAAGATAATTTGGGTAATATTAGAGATGAATTATGATCTAATGAACTAGGTGCTATAAAATTAAATAGTATATTGCATTGATATCACATGGATATAAAGTATTTCCATTATTGTTGCAGTGAGATAGAAAACAAATTTGTTAGATCACTTGATAGGGATCCTTATGCAAGAAGTGGGAATGAGGAATAATGTTGACAATATATTTCAAAATATAAGGCAAGCTTTAATGGATAAGGCCAAGAAAACATATAAGGAAAAACCAATACTAAAGAAGAAGGAGGAAAACCTCACATGAAAGTGTATCAAAGTGACATTTTATCAAAGGCAACTACACATGCAAAGCATACTAATACATGTAATTATTATGGTATGTTTTGACACTAGGCTTATGAATGGAGGGAACGGAATTTTAATAACTTCAATATAGAAGAAAAGAATGCAAGTTTATTGATAAATCAAAAAATTTAAGTGAAGATGTAAAAAAATTTAGATCTAACGCTAGCAATAAAAACCAATAATTATGATACATAGTTCATAAATTCAAAAGCATCTATTCATTTACCTTGAAATACATATTGTTTTAAAACCCATGATGACAAATTAATAATACTAAAATTTATTTAAGTAATCATAAATTTATGAAATAAAAGAAATAAAGTAATGTATTCATAAAAAAATTCATGAAGAAAATAAAATAATAATATATATACTAAAGATTAAGGGCAAGTCATCCTTGCTACATGTCAGTGTGTCACATTGGCGTGGCACATTCAGGTTAAAGAAAATAATGATTAATAACATTTATCAGGACACCCTCTCATTCTTCAATTAGTGCATATTTCAGCAGAAAAATGTCGGTACTCATTTTCATGTTATATTTTATTTAAAAATTTATATGTCCATTCGATTATAGATAAGCCTATGAGGACCCATGGAATTAATCTATTCGTTTATATATCTTAGGTGTAATTTTAGCCACTCTCTCATTATGGGAAAATTATGACATGAATTCCCGGTCAATGATGACTTTATGATCAATGTCGTATGGGTCATTCCAACTCTACTTCTGCCTGATAATTTCCAACCTATGATTAAAAAAAAGACTGATCCCATCCTCGCATACGATCCCTTAAAAATGCAAGGCCTAGACTCATACGCCCATAGCCATACACCATCGAGAGGATTCACCAAGGACGGGATCTTTGTGTTAGCTAGTAGTGCCGCCTTCCCTACAGCATCAAGCTCTTCACAGATGAGGTATTATGTGACATTGCTCCTCTTGATTTTTTTGATTATTATTAGGCCAACCATACTTTTGGAAGAGACATGGTGTGTATGAGTCTAGGCCTTGTGTTGTTATCGTTATTTTGGGAAAAAAGTTGTATAGGATACTGGAGGTAGCATCGCCTACGGCCATCTCTTTGGTTACTGCAAAATGATGTAGTAAGCTCATTTCCAAATAGGGAAATTTTGTTTCCTGATGATCTGCCCTAAGGGCAAGAAGAATATTGTGGCCACGACATCTAGAAAAGGCTCCTTTGCATGACAAAAACAGATGGAAAAGGTCATGGAGGAGTATGGGTACATCTTCACCTCACCCACAGGGGTGCCTTTGCACTATTAGGTCAAGCACTCAATCGAACTGACCCTAGGTGTGCCACTTCCCAATGGAAAAATCTATCAACGCTCTATTATGGAGAATGATGAAATCGAGAGGCAGATTCAGGAACTGTTGCAGAAAGGTAACATTCGACCGAGTTCATTTCACTGTGGGAGCCCGTTCGTGTTGGTACATAATAAGGATGGAACTTGGAGACTCTGTACTAACTATTGGGCGCCGAACAAGATCATTGTCTGGAATAGGTACTTGATCCCATGGATTGATGACCTTCTAGACCAACTAAAGGGGGGGAAATATTTTAGAAATATTGACTTGAAGTCTCGGTATCACCATGTACCAATCGAACTCTCCAATGTGTGGAAGAATTCCTTCAAATTCAAGGAGGGCCTTTTTGAATGGATGGTCATGCCTTTTGGGTTGACGAATGCTCCTGCAATCTTCATGAGGCTGATGGAAAACATCTTGTGGCCATTCACCAACTCATTTGTAGTCGTTTAATTGAATGACATCCTAGTCTTCATCCATATTTGGGAAGAGCACCTCCACCACATCTGATAGGTCCTTGAAACACTGCGGCAACACAAGCTGTGTGAAAATTTGGAGAAGTTCACTTTTGGCAAGACCCAGGTTCAATATATAGGATACATTATTGATGAGTGAGGGGTGCATGTGGATATAGCCAAGATCCAATTCATTCGGTATTGGCTAGTTGCAACCACTCTAACAGAGCTTTGTAGCTTTCTGTGTCTTGCCAATTTCTATCGTAGGTTCATGTTGGGATTCTCTCATATCACTTAGCCGTTGAGTGAAGTCCTCAATGGAGGAGCGAAAGAAAAATTGTTTTGGTTTGAAGCTCAATAGAAGGCTTTCGCAAAGTTGAAACATCGCCTCTACTCTGCACCAGTGCTCACATTATTAGAATTCCAATTGCAACAACCATTTGAGATCGAAACAGATGCCTCTGACTATGCTATTGGGCCAGTTCTTATTCAACAAGGGAATCCAGTGGAATATCACAGTGAGAAACTTTCTGACACAGTACGGAAGTATCCCTCTTATGAAAAAGAGATGTATTCCATTGTGCAAGCTTGTCGATAATGGAAGCATTACATTTTGGGGAAGGAAACAATAATCCACACATACTATTGATCCCTACAGTTCATATAGACACATGGGAAGATGCATAACAATCTCCATCAAAAGTGTTCCACATACCTACAACAATTTAATATGAACATCAAGTACAAGAAGGGTAGCACCAATAATGTTCCAGAATGCTTTAGCCAACCACCGATCGTGGTGCTGACCACCGTTCTCAACTCTTGTGGGCACCAGACTTATGATTGACCACTTCTCTACAAAAGCAATCTAGAATTCGGCCACACATACAAGACACTCTTCGAGGGTAAGGAAGTTCCATATTTTCACCACTCTGATGCACTGTTATGTCACCTGGGACACCTTTGTGTTTCTACAAGCGAGCATGCCAATATGATTCAAGAAGCGCACTATAGTCAGGTCACTAGGCATTTCAGGGTTGAGAAAATAGTGGAAGTACTATAGAAGTATTTCTGTTGGCTAAACCTTTGACAGGATTTTAGGAAGTACATCAAGTCATGCACTACCTACGTCATTGCCAAACCGACCATCAATAAGAAAGGCCTCTATACTTTACTACCTACCCCTAGTCGACTTTGGGAATCCATCTCCATGGACTACATGTCAGGCGTTCCTTCTACTAAGTATGAAAACAACTGTGTTTTTTTGGTCATCGAGAGATTCTCAAACATGGCCATTATGGCAATCTACAAGAAGAATATCACAACATAAGCCATTGCTAACACTCTTCTTTGAATGCATGTGGGTACACTTTGGGATCCCACAGTCTATCATCTCAGATCGGGACAATAGGTTCTTCAGTACATTTTGGTCCAGCCTCTGGTCAATGATAGACACCAAGCTCACTAAGTCCATAGCTTTCCATCCCCGAACTGATGGCCAGATATAGGTTGTCAACATGATGATCGTACACATTCTGCGCATGCACAACTCAAAGCATTCACACACATGGGATGAGAGCCTCCCCTATGTACAACACAACTATAACCAAGCTCTCCACAGCTCAACCGACCATATCCCCTTCCAAGTGGGCTTGGTATTCCAGCCACTGTGCCCCATTGACGTAGCCATGCCATTTGCGGCTACTCAGGCAGATTCAGCTCATGTCTAGTCTGAAGCCTTGTCTATCATGAATCCAAACAGAGATAATATCACCAAGTTACGAGCCTAGGAAGTTGGCTACAAAACTAACCCCAACAGGTCCCATAAACTCTTGTTGTTACATCTCCTCAGGTTAGGGTTTTGGTTGTTTAGGGTTTTTTCTTATTTTTCAATAATAAAAAGTCCCTTGAGCCTCATTGTAACACAGTTCAGAGGCATGTAGCTGCGACATATATTCTCAGAGATAACCTACAAGAACCCTAGCTAGTTTATTTCCATTCTTTCTGTAAGCATATTTAAGTTATTTGATATTAATGAAATGAAGTTGTATTTATGCTGCAACTCTGCATTTATGTGTATTTATGTATTTCATTGCATTCCTGCATAATTCCGGATCATGAACACCCACACTAGGATGTTTTTCCCAACATTCAACTTGGAATATGTGTCTCATGACCATGGTTATTATTTTTCCTTTATTGACTTTTATCACATGGATTTTTGACCAGGGTTGTTACCATATCAAACAAAGATGCCAAGTTCACTTCCAGGTTTTGGACGGAGTTGTTTGCAAGCTTGGGGGTAGACTTAGCCTTCAATACAACTTATCATCCACAAATGGATTGTAATAAACTTAATAATAATAAAAATAAAACATTCACTGTAATAAAATTAATATTAAAACCCTTCCAACAAAATATACGCATATGACATTTCACTACAATCCATTGCAAAAATTTAAATTCCCATAATCATATCCCAGATGGAATCCAACTAAAAATGAGTTTTCTTATGCTTAGGCCCAAATTAATAAAGAGGATGTTAACAATAGTTTGAATTTTGGGTAGACCGAAGGATTTAGTTGTGTTGATGGATCAGCTTCACCAAGAAATTTGAATTACTACACAACCCAATCTATATAGCTCGACATGTATTGTGATGCTGATGTCACAACTTTCAGTTGCTCGATGAATATTCAAAATGAAATTACGTTGCAATATTGGGGAAATTCATGCATCCTTCGCCAGGGATCTCGTCTCTTTCGCTTGGTGGAATGTCGCCATTTTGTGTTGTATAGAGATTATGTTCAAATCAATCCTTTGTGATCTACGCCAAGAACCTCGTCCAGGTGCTCGAGACAGTTGTTTCTTCCTCTTCTTGACGAAATGGCACTCATGCCAGGGCTCATCCTGATTTCTTGGTCGAGGGTGCACCCCCATGAATCTTGATTTCTGGATAGTTCGCCACTACCTCTGTGACTATTGGATAATTTGGGGGACATAATATATGATAATGTGGTGGGTCACTTCACTACCACCAGCGGTCTTAGGCGATGTTTGATTCTCCAATCAATCAGGGAGTTGTTGAGATGGAATAGAGTTGTTGGTTAAGTTACTTAAGTACAAAGGAAAAATGCATTAGTTGTTTAATGAGAATGAAATTTTCTTGAAAATATCATTCTTATTTATAGTCACCATGATCCAAGAGGATCTCAGAGGACAAGTGGCTTAAAATTGCTCAAAATTCAAAGTGGTCGGATGGCTCTCGAACTAGGTTCAGACTAAAGTTCTTATCGCCCTGATTCCAACAGTGTGAACGGATCTCCAATCCAATCCCGTATGGGGAAGTTAGAGAAAGTCAAAGTTTTAGTCAAAGTTGGGCAGTGGGCCAGGTTTAAGTGTCCTACAATTTCACCATCCACTGGCATGGAACCTAGCACCCGAGAAGTGGGTGATTGCATTAGGTCCCTAAAATGTCTAATAACCCCCTAACGTTAAACAAATTGTCCAATGTTGGTGTATAAAAAAATTTTGTATTAAAAATAGGCGGAGGGGCCACCAATCTTGCCACCCAACTATTTGCCACAATTCTAATAATAAAAAAATATTATTTTAATGGGGGTCGACGGCCATGACCACACTTACCGCCCAAACCTCAGGGTTGGGGGTGGGTTATTTGCCCTCGGCGCCCGCCCATACATACGCCAACATACATACATACATACATATATATATATATATATATATATATATATATATATATATATATATATATATATATATATATATATATATGAATGTGAAGTACGGGGGCGGGCCACCATGTCGACGGACCCACCTTCCGGAAAGGTCCACAGCCTTGTATTAATACACAATGGGAAACTAAAATTGGAGGGGCAGGATTTGATCCCCTGATGCCTCCTAAACTAATTCCTCCTTTTCCACTACACCAATGGCCTACATGCTTGTTAATCTTCCGCCACACATAAATATAAACTCGTTTGCACAGTGCGGGGAGGGGGCGGACCCAATGCAAATTTCCATAAACATTATTTTATTTCAGGTGGAACCCCGATCCATTCAGGGAGGTAGTGGAAACATGAACTGAGCCACTTTTTTAGAGGACCCACAATTCTCTAGTGTCTAAATTGGGAAAAATTTATATGGATTCTACACCTCTCGGCGATAGGAATGTGATGGTCTTGTCCATTTCTGCAACAGAGATATCCATTTTTCGGACATTTTCCAGATTGGAGGTATAAGGGTGCTTTATGTAATTTTTCTTGTACTTCTTCTTCTTCTCGCCACTTAATGAATGAAGGCCTCCCCACTATTGAGTAGGGCTCGGAGACATAGTCCAAATTGGATGAACTCTGTAATCAATTTTTGGTGCCTTGGTCTCATTGGTGTCATGGTCTCTTTGTTCTTCATTTTATGTGTTTATGTTTCATGGTTTTAAATGCTCTATTATATGTAATTATTTAATGCATCTATAAGCAAAAGATCTTGGATCAATTTCTATCAGAGAAGATGTTTGTCGATGTGAATTGCATGAATATATGCTAACCAGAAACAAGTTGCAAGGAGGTGAAGGAAATCTTAAATCTTTTGATCCCGAAGCAAGACATGCATGATAAAGAAGAAACATGGTAGAAGAGACAACTCGTTGGGAAGAAGAGAGGAATTACCGCAAGGCATTCTATAACATGGCAGAGAAAGTAGACAAACTATTTGCAGAGTATGAGATGATTTTCAAGCCCGAGAAGAATAATGCAGATGACCATGGATTAGTAAACCATGGAGATGGTGGAGAAGAGCCCCCTCCCTCTACATCTTCTAGTGATAGTTCCTCTTCTTTTTATCATCATTCTCGCAGACGTCATAGCCATACATCTAAGAAACCTTTCCTTAAACTAGATGTAAATTTGACTTGCTTATGTATACAGGAGAATGTAATGTAGAAAATCTCATCAATTGGATTAGATAAATTGAGGTCTACTATCAGATTCAACAAATCAAGAAAGATGAGGAAAAGATCTAGTTGGCATCCCTTCTACTGAGTGGCAGTGCTCTCGTTTGGTGGGAGAGAAAATTGCAGGGCAGCAACAATCTGGGTAACCTTCTCTCCTCATGGTTAAATTTATTTTTTCATTGAAAACTTAGTTTTACCCATTGGGCTATAAGAAAAAATAATTTATGGAGTGGCAACACCTAAAGCAAGGCAAAGGCAAAAATGTGTAAAACTTCACTAAAGAATTTAGAAAAAAAGCATTGAACTTAGATATTCTATGAGATTCACCAGAGATTGTAACTAAGTATATCGGTTCTTTACATTGTTAAATAAGACATTCATTATTATTGTTTGAGCCCACTACCATCAATGAGGCTAGCGTGAAGGCCATGCATCTTGAAAAAAAAGAGACACATGAACAAAATGACCACCCAAAAAAAGTCGCAACAACAAAGATAAGAGGGGAAAAGACCTCTTGTACCCATTGTCAGAAAGAAGGACACGACGAGGAAGATTGCTGGAAATTGCACCCTGAGCTGAGACCTAAGAGGAATGAAAAGAAGGAGAGGCAGAAGAGAGATGCCACCATGTAACAAGATCAAAATGTTGGATCAGAGGAATATGATAAGGTCACAGCTGCGGGATTTGCACAAGGTAGACCAATTAACTCGGGATCAGATTCCGGTGATGAAAGGAAGATTGCTGCTCTTGGAATTGCAGCAGATGGACCCATCGATTTAGGTTCATATTCAGGTGACAAAACACAAATTTCAATACATAGTGTACCAAAGATGAAAAAGTCGCCCAATGCAGCATGGCTCAAGGAACTTGAGGAGATCAATCAAATTATTCAAGAAGATAATACTGAGCTAAGGAGACTCCTATAGGAAGCAGAAAAGGAGAAACAAAGTTTTCTACGCTAGTTGCAAGCTAAGGACGAGGCCTTGGAAAAGTTGCAGTATAACACCCTTGAGGTAAGAAGTGTTTCCTCGATTTCACATACTTTTCATGATGACAATTTCGCTTCTTTTGAAAAAACATACTACAGGTATCGGGTCCAAACAGTTGAAGAAGATGGGGTATCAAGGAAAGGGCCTCAGCATTAATGACCAAGGAATCATAAACCCTATCAAAGTAGAAGAATTACCTCGTCATGGAAAACTTGGGTTTGTCAGGAAGGAAGTTGGGGAATGCTCCAAGACAGCCAGCGACCCACCAACGACAGATGATGAGAGTGCCTCATCACATCCTAGTGACAGTGAGGGATCCATGAGCACTTATCAGAGGCACATCAGGAGGAAGTGTTCCAAGAAAATCTGGAAAGTTTGGAAGAGGAAGGATCATTTCCAGAAGGATTAACACTAGAAATATGCATGTAAAACACTTCAGGCCCAAAAATCACCCATGAAGAATCCAGTCATAGAATACATTCCACAAGAAAATCCACCACAGGGAGGTGACCCATTTACTTTATTAAGTAAAAATGGTTTTTTTAGAGGTAGTCTCTAGTTATGGCCACAATTTGTAAATCATGTGTTGGGAATAAGTGTAAAATTAATGTTTCTTCCATCGCTTCAAAATGCAATGATGATATTTTTTGGCCTTTTTAGTAGATGAAGTATTGGGTTTTTATTATGTAATCCTTGACGAATGAGTGTGTTCTATAAACTCTTGGCCAATGAGGGGTCATTTGAGTCATGTGTGGTTTGCAAAAGATGTTCCAGATTTGTGTGCAGGGGATTGAAAGTATGGTTCTACGAAGACACAAGCAGTGTGTTGGATGTGTTAATGCTTTTGGTGGTCCAAAAGCTCCTCGGTGGGGATTATTGATCTAGGAGGATCATAGAGGAAAGGTGGCTTAAAATCTCTCAAAATTCAAAGTGGTAAGGTGGCTCTCGAACCAGGTTCAGATTGAAGTTCTCGTCACCCTGATTCCAACAGTGTGAATGGATCTCTAATCTGAGCCCGTATGGAGAAGTTAGAGCAAGTCAAAGTTTTGGTCAAAGTTGGGCAGTGGGCCAAGTTTAAGTGTCCTACAGTTTCACTGTCAACCGTCATGGAACCTAGCACCCGAGAAGTGGGTGAATTTGTTGGGTCCCTAAAATGTCTAATAACCCCCTAAGGTTCGAGAAATTGTCCAATGTTGGTGTATAAACAAATTTTGTATTAAAAATAGGTGGTGGGGCCACCAATCCCACCACCCAACTATCTGCCACTATTCAAATAACAAAAAATATTATTTTAATGAGGGTCGGTGGCCATGACACCACTTCCCCTAGGAACCACCAACCAACCAAAAGGGTTGGGGGCAATTTGTCACCCCCGTCGCTGGCCATACACTATGTAACACGCACACACACACACACACACACACACACACACACACACACACACACACATAAACAAATGTGAAGTATGGGGGCGAGCCACCGTGCCGGCGGACCCGCTGCCCGAAAAGGTCGACAAACTTGTATTAATATATAATGGGAAACTAGAATTGGAGTGGCGGGATTTGATCCCCTGACCCCTCCTAAACTAATTCATCATTTTGCCACTACACCAACGGCCTACATGTTGGTTAATCTTCCACAAAACATAAATATAAACTCGTTTTCACAATGCGACGAGGGGGAAAGACTCAGCGCAAATTTCCATAAACATTATTTTATTGCGGGTGGAACCTTGAGCCATTTAGGGAGGTAGTGGAACCATGATCTGAGCCACATTTTTAGAGGGCCCACAATTGTCTAGTGTGAAAATTGGGAAAATTTTATATGGATTCTAAACCTCTCGGCAATAGGAATCTAATGGTGTTGTCCATCTGTGCAATAGAGGTCTCCATTTTTTGACAATTTTCCAAATTGGAGGTATAAGGGTGCTTTATGTAATTTTTCTTGTACTTATTTTCGCCACTTAATGAATGAAGGCCTCCCCACTATTGAGTAAGGCCCTGAGATGTAGTCCAAATCGGACTAACTCCGTAATCAATTTTTGGTGTCTTGGTCTCATGCGTGTCTTGGGCTCATGCGTGTCATGGTCTCTTTGTTCTTCGTTTTATGTGTTTATGTTTCATGGTTTTAAATGCTCTCTTATATGTAATTCATTAATGCATCTATAATCAAAAGATCTTGATCACACTACAAGACAATTTTTATTAATTTTACTTTGGTCACTTTTTAAATTGAATTTAACCATGGTTACATGGATTGTGGTGCAAAAGTAAATGCAAATTCATAAGTTTTATTTTATTGGTTTAGCTATTATTTTATTATTTTAGGAGGCCCATTTTAGACCTCACAAATTCCCCTAATTAGTAAATTCCATCTCCTACTTCAAAACTCCTTTCTATTCTTTGTCGTCCGCACATAACTTTTGTCGATTTTGTCCGTAGGTTATCCTTGAGTTCCCGCAGAATATATTGACATCCTCGTAGCCAATCCTTTGCTAGAGGTGCCCTCGCTATCTCCAAATGTTATGTCTATGAAAGTACTGAAGTACCTCATATCCATAAGGCTCGGAAAGGTGACATCCATATGGACATGCGTAGGTGTTATAGCAATATTATCCTATTTACAAACACTTGGTCCATGCTCTTTGTTTCCCCGTGACATAGTTTAGTAAGTAACCTTCCGGTACCATTTATTCACTACTTCTTTGTGTCCATCTCGTTGTGGCTGGTAGCTTCTACTAGGATTGATTTATGCCCCTTCTAACTTGAATAAATCCTACTATAATTCTCCCATGTACCGTTTATCATGGTTACGCACAATGGTTTTTGAGAAAACCATGTAGACTGCATTACCCTTGAAAATATTTTTCTCGCTATCTCGAGATGTAGAAATTCTAGAGGAAATCGCAAAGAAGTGGGCATATTTGGTCGATGATTGTTACACAAGAATTTGTCACCGTCCCCGCAATCCCCATCTCGCCCATTGGAGGGTTTTTTCCGTGACCAATAAGCGCCGTCATGCCTTGCAAATACTATCATTGCATCCCTTTCCATGAGGACAACATTCCTTCGTTGATCATCTCGCAGCAACTCCTTAAAAACACCTCGTTTTTGCCTTCTGCGTTGGTAGTCGTTATGTCCTCACACCAATGAGGAAAATTAACACCGAGCCCGTGCCAGCCTGGCTCGTCCCGCTAAGCACCCGCACCAATCGCTTTTGGAATTTTTTTTTAAAAAAAGGAGGCGAAGTTTCTGACATAACAACTTTCATGGGATGAGTCACCGTAGAGTGGTTTCGACCGAATAACCACGACCTTCCTCCTTTGGCCTCTTGTTTCCACCTTATTGGGAACCTCCCAAGGGATAAGGCCTCCCTTCCACTATTGTAGGGATCCCAACCTCCTCCTCTCCTCTAAATATAGCCTTCATCCATTGATGAAGGGGCCGAATGGCCGAATAGCCGAGGAGCCGGATGGTTGAATTCCAAGAGCCTTCATCGCTAAAAGAATGTTGCAAGAGCTGATAGTCCTCATAGTGCCAAAATCCATAGCAAGGAGATCGACGATCGAAGAGAGAGGCTTGTCCCCATTCCCAATAAGTTTTACCGAGACGTGTTCCATCGACGACCTACCAAAGGAAGTTTCAAATACGAGCTAGGTTGTATTTTCCTTCGATGAATTAATGATAAGCGACTATTGGTTATGGTTCCACTCATTTTTTTCATTATGATCATGAGTTTTGTCCTTCTCTCGATCGATGCATAATTGTATATATCGGATTTTATGCTTGTGTTTTTTGTGTTTCTTGTGCGTGTGTTCGACCGCGACGAGCGTGAGGATTGTGATCTGCCGGAGCAAAGGAATGGGAGCGCTACTCTTCTCTACAAACAACAACATCGGATTCGAGGTAAGCCTTCTTCGCAAGTTGGTTTATTGCAATTAGGGACTGCACCGTATCGTGTCGCCGCATTTTTGCTAGACCCGTTTCCGGGCTAGTGTGATCACCTCCTCGTCCGCGTAGGATTTACCTCTACAACAAATTGGCTTACTCCGCCGGGGAGTTAGTTTTTTGTTTTCTTTATAAACTACGTACGAAGCCCGGGTTACCCAAATAGCCTTCAAACGCTCTTTGCTTCCGCATTAGCAAAGCAGATGAATGTCGCTTCGCTCAATCTCCGGCTTAGTTTATGAACCTAACACTTGGAGTATTGTCTTGTCTTTCTGGCCGATTCTTGACTTTGTCATTTGATCGGCCTCTTTTGCCGGCTCTTTTCATGAGTTTGGTTTTTGGTTTGAGTCTAAGATCACCGGTTTGCTTATTTTTTATTTTTCCTTAGTAAACCTTGCCGTGCTTTTTAGTGCATGTCGCACCCACCGGTGCATGTTGTCGTGTATTACTCGCTTACCAATTACATTCGCTATTTTCAGCCTTATAGTTGCGCCAATCCTATAAGGTGCTAGGCTTGATCGTGTTTGGAGCCTTCTAAGACTAACTAGTGTTTGGTCTTGTTTTTTTGACTCGATCGAGTGTTCAAGCCTTTTTTGACCGATCGTGACCTTCATCTTTTGGTTGTCTTCCCGTTTCTATCGATTTTACATATTAGCCCTAGGGCATCTAGGTGCTATTATGCGTCGAGCCTCCCTTGGGAGTTTTGCTCTTCGCTTCATTTAGCCGCCGTGATTGCTTCTCTCGCACTCGCGTTTCGTGGTTGTCTATTGTTTGTATTGTGTTATTCGAGTGATTGGATTCTTTCTTCACCCGGATTTCGCTTGTCTCGTTTTGGGCCTAGATTACATGGTTCAACCGAGTCTTTGGGTGCCTTTCGATTTGAGGGACTTCTTGTCGATTTGAGATCCGATTGTGTGCTTGCATTGAGTGAAAAATTGATTTTTTTTTACTCTTTTGCTTTCACTTCTCAAATTTCTTGTCTCATTATTTTTCATTTTGTTTAGTGCATTATGCTCTTAAACATTGAAAATATAAAAAAAATCTCTTTTTCTTTGGATTAGTTAGTGTGAATTAAATCTTTACTATGGTTATTAGTGATTAGTAACTTTGAAATAAAAGCTTTTAGTTTCCATTAGCTGCATTAGAGATATCATCGGTTGTTGTCCGTCATTTTTGTTATCAGAAAAGCTCTTAACTCTCTTATAATTAGCTTTTCATCGAACGAAATGATATACTCGTGGCATATAGTGTGCATTTAGGCGATTTTGAGACATCACACTTGCTAGGCCTCGAAAACCGAAACATAATTAAAGATAAATATTAAAATTTATTCAATTCACACTAAGGCGCATTGAAACATTAACAAAATATTTAGAGGTCTAGGCTAGAGACATGCTCCTATTGCCTTTAAACCTAGTAGTTGTCATTCGCCTTTGGCTTTAGACAACACTAGTACGGACTTGCATACCCCATACCATCACATATATAAAGGGAGACCCCACTAGGTTTCTATCCTTTATCCATAGGAAGCCGAGTCTCGCCACCCCATACCCATGATACACCGAACACAACATTCTAGTAGATTGCCCGCACGTACGTTAAGTCCTAGGTTGATTTCTCTTTCATTTTGAAACTAAGATGTATATTGCAATTCACTTCGTTATTTGGTACACCCTTCGCCTAGTATTCCCGAGTAGTCATTTTGATCTTATCTCGACTCCTTAAATTTGAAAAGATCACCAAGCGCTTGTCCTTTCATGTTTGCTTCAAAACCGAAAGAGATAGAGCCGTCCTTTCATCCGTTTCGACTTCCAAAACATGAAACGGTGAAGTTTCTAAGCCTACGGTCGTAAAATAAATTACTCGTGATCACACGCCCGTTAGAATTTGTTTGTTGGTCGTTTGATCGTGTCTTGGTTTTTAGCCCATGTGCGGTTTTGAGTCGTTGATGGAAACTTCTTCTGTAGTTCACCAACCAAGGAATTCCCTCCGATGGGAATCGGTCATTTTTCTCCTTTTGGAAATGTTGGTGCTCCTTATATGGCAAGGTTGTCCCTTATGCATCTTCATCTTCTACTTCGCTCTCGTGAAAGTCCGGATTCGAGTGCAACTGTGTGGCTAAGAAGAAGAAGAAAAAGACAAAGAAGAAGAAGTCCGATAAGAGAGAGGCTAAGGCCGCAACTACTACTTCCGAAACGTCTCTCGATAAACCTCCAACCCTCTCCGAAAGTCAAGTTCCCTCTTTATGTTGTGCATGGGAGACCATCTTTTTTGAGATTGCCCCGGCATTCCCAAGGTGCTTGAAGAATGGTCCAATTGTCATCCACCGTTGTCTTTGGCTTCTCGGGAGTCAAAGTTCAAGGCATGTCTTCACTAGTGTTGGAAAAATGTTAAGAAGCAAGGTAATATTACCAATCCTCGTAAGTTGTGTGGGAGGCACCATGCCATTCACCTTTGTCCCTATATGGATGAAGCCAAGCGAGTTTTTGGATAACTCGATCGCTTCGCACCATGCCTTCCCATTGGTTACGCGCTTTTGAGTCCTTCATCGACCGATCCATCGATTGGTCAAGAGTCATCCTTGGTCGATCCCACTCCCTTGGAAATTCATATTCGTGAATCCATTCCCGACCAACCATTGGTTGTGGGATCGCTTGAACCAGCATCATCTACGTGCAACTGTGTCTTTACCTCTACAAAAACAATCTACCAACATGAAGATATAATATTTTCTTTGGGATCAAGGTAGTCTCGTTTTTATCACTCCTCAATTTGCCAAGGTTGAGAAAGGAAACCGAAGGAGGTAAACTCAAACCAACTTTTGATTCGCAGCTAGCTCCTAACAAATCGTAGAGGACTCCCCACAATATCACAACCAATGAAGTGATGGTTAGAAAAATATATCTAGGCTAGATATTAAGCTCACTAGGTTTGATTTTAGGGTTTTGTTGGATCACGATCATAAGTCTAAGAACTAGGTCATGGTTTCAAATAACTGCATTGTATGATAAGATGGGGCAGTTAGGCACGATTAGTGATACAATTGGGTTGTCATTTGTGGTATAGGGCTGAGGTAAAGATCAAAATGAGAATAATACTATGAATTCATTTATCGAATATATGGAACAAAAACATGAAAATATCATCTAAAACATAGCATAAAACTATGAATTATGCTTAAAAATAAAGAGATGATCATATGAAAGCATGCTAATGGTAGTAAAAAGAATTGATTATTAAATTTGATAATAAAACATAGGAGAAACATCATTAAATATACCACAGAATCCCAAGATAATAGTTGTAGTTGTCACATATATTACCGCAAAAATGGTGTACACTAGCTCCAAACCTTTGACTCTTTAAGTATCCAACCCTTGATTTGAATTCAATCAAGCTACATATAGATGAAAAACCACATTTCGCTCTCAAGGGTCAAATAAATTATCCTAGGAAATAATTACATCAAAATCTTTAACCATGCCAAAAACTAGGAGGTTAGAAACCAACTACCTTTTTACACTAATCGACTTAGTTTGACTTTGAAAGAATTTATTACAATGAAAATGGCATGAAATGACTCTTACCATCACTAGGAAACTTAATTACATCATGTTAACTCTTTGGAATGTTAAATTACATTGCAAAAATTTGACTTTCATGACCAAGGAAAAATCCAAAACATAAGCCCATGGAAGTGCAAAGAAATCCAAGGTAAGCGTAGCATGGCACAAGAAATACATGGCGTGTATTTGAGGATATTTTTTATGGCCATTTTGGTGTATCTTTGAGTTGAATTAATGGTTTATTAAGACAGATGAGGATGTCTAGAAATCCTCTAAATCTTTATGCCTACAAAAACCCACCTCCAAGACACTTAAAAGCTCAACCTCCCAAGACTACTCCATAAGTGAAACGTGGGGTCAAAAATAGTGGCGTAAGTATGAAAAATTTATGATTTTTCTCCTTTTTCTTCAAATCGTTGAGTCAAATGAGAGACTAAGTATATTTTTGAGATGTGGAGGTCAAGGCCACCCAATAATGTGTTCCATTTGTCATTTGAAGGATCTCGAGAAGAAGCGTAGTGTGGCTCACGCTATGCTTATGTACATCAAAATTGCCTCGTATTACCAAAAACTAAAATTTTCCAAAATTTGTCTCCTCGATTATGGGCTACACAAGACATAGGAATTTCTTACATACAAGGGGCTCTGGCCGCATGGAAATGTCTCCTCAAAGGGATCCAATAACCTTAGATTTTCCACCACCCTTCCGCCGTTTCAAGGCCATCTCTCTAAGTATGCTTATAAGGTAACATCCCAAATTTTGTTGAGCCTATAACATGATGAGTTTCTCACTTCGGATTACTATGCTTTATGTTGAAACTCTAGAATGCACTCTCTGCACTATTTTTTTTCGAACAAATCCCGATGCCACCGCCACCCGGCAGTCCATTTGTATAAAGAGATTCAAATTCATGTGTAAAATGAATTGCATGATCCTTCGCATAAAATAGACCATTCATTCAAAATCTTAGGTCCGCAGGCTCCACGGAAGACATGGCATTAGAAGAATATGCTAGCAAGCTATCTGATTCGTATTTATGCGTAACACAATAGAATAAACATATAACCATAAATGACAGATGCGAAAGGGAAATAACACTTCATTTCATTAATATCAAAGAATCAAATTTTTTTTTCTACGCGTACGAATGGAAATAAAACTAGTTGGTGGCGCGCAGCTATCTCCGAGAAGAAATGTGGTGGCTACAAAGCTCTAAACTAAGTTACAATGAGGCTCGAGGGCCTATTTATTATTTAGAAACAATGGGAAATCCTAAAAATGTACCAAAAACCCTAACCCTAGGAGATGAAGCACCAAAACTATGGGGCCTCGTTTGGGTAAATTGGTGTTTCAACTTCCCGGGACATAACTTTGCATATGATCTTCGTTTGACGCGTACCATACCTTGTTATAAAGATCTATTCAAGGACCCTCACAAATTTCAAGTGAAAAGCAATGTCCATGGACCAATGTTGCTCCCCGTTTTCCCAAAAACGTCTTAGGGCCTCAAAATGGCTCCTAAGTTCGTGACCCGAAAAATGCTAAAAATTAGTAAGTTGTGCCGAAACTCGAAAAAACTAAAAGAGACAATGGTGGGGCCCCAAGTGGAATAGGTGGGTGACCACCAATATCCACTTGGATCATTCCTCCCCCTTAGGAAGCAATGGTCCCCATTGCGTCAAGTTCCTCCATGAGATGAGGAAATTTCCGCCGAACTTTGGTCCGAACCACTTTCCTTGGTGCGTGAGTTGGCTGGGCCTTTGACAACCCAATACAATTGGATCTTTTGTTGGTGAGTGTTCGATTTTCATGTCCATGATACAACTGTGGTGGCCCTGCTCCATGCATTCGGGTTTAACCTCTATTGGTGTGAGTTGTTTTGCAATGTCATAGGTGTCTAGTAGAGGTGGGAAGTAAGGACGAAGGCGATCCACATCAAGACCGGTGTAGACCAAGGGTGCTGGTGGAATATTGAGCTCGAAGGCATCGTTCCCCACAAACCTTGGTGATGGTGTGTACGGCCCAGACGGAGTGGGTGAAGTTTACAGGTCCAAGGAGAGGCACTCCTTTCCGCAAATGTAGCCATACTTTGTCACCCACCCGGAAGTCAGGCACCGTGCTGATCATGGCATTGCTTGTACTTGGAATTGGCTTTTTTCCAATATATCATGAACCCATTGGCGAATTTGTTTAATGCACTCAATGAAGCTATTTTCTTTTGTCAACTTCAACCAGACATGAGCCGAATCAACCCGAGTAGCCACAAATGGCATGGCGCCGTCAACGAGACATAGTGGTCGTGGAATCCCAAGCCCAACCTAAAGCGGGGCTATGTCCGATCGGGAACGGAGAGCTCCGGCTATAACTATGTTGTACATAGGGGAGGCTCTCGTCCCATGTGTGTGGATGATTTGAATTTTACATGCACAAAATGTGTACAATCATTATGTTGGACGACCTCTGCCTGGCCATCTATTTGGGGATGGAAAATGTGGAATCGGTGAGCTTGGTGTCCAACATTGACCGCAGGCCGGACCGTGCCGAGGAACCCGCCATCTTGATCTAATATGATAGACTATGGGATCCCCAAATCGCACCCACACTCATTCAAAGAAGACGGTAGCAGCGGGCTTCGTTGTGATATTCTTCGTTAAAGTTACCATAATGGCCATCTTCGAGAATCTATCGATGACCACAAAAACACAAAGGATTTCCATGCTTGGGTGAGAAGGCGGTGGCTCGACATGTAATCCATGGAGATGGATTCCCAAGGTCGACTATGGGTAGGTAGCAGAGTATATAGGCCTTGCTTCTTGGATGGCTCCGTTTGGCAATGGCACAAGCAAGGCAAGATCCTCTGATGTGCTTCGACATCCTTTCAAGGTTTCATGACAGAAATACTTCGTAGTAATCGCTACTATTTTCTCGACCCCGAAATTCCTGCAGACTCGATCGTAGTGTGCTTCCCATATCATCTTGGCACGCTCACTTGAAGGAACACAAAGGTGTCCCAAGTGACATAAAAAAGTACATCTTCGGAGGTGAAAATTTGGAACTTGCGTACCCCCCAAGAGTTCCTTGTAAGTGTGGCCGAATTTTTGGTCACTCTCATAGAGAAGTGGCAAATCAAAAGTCTCATGCCCACAAGAGTTGAGAACGGTGGTGAGCGCCACGACCTGGGTGGTTGGCCGAGGTAGCCCAACATTATTGGTGCTACCCTTCTCGTACTCGATGTTCAAATGTAATCACAGGTATATGGACCACTTCGATGGCGATCATTCCCGCAACTTCCCTCGTGTCCGTATGAACCCAGGGGCAGGTGGTCCGTGTGGATGATTGTTTCCTTCCCAAAAATGTAATGCTTCCATCAGTTTAAGGTAAGCTTGCACAATGGAATACATTTCTTTGTCATAATTGGGAGCTTACTTGCGAACCGTGGCCGACAATGTCTCACCAGATATGCCACCGGATGTCCCCTCATGGAGTAAGAACCGCTCCACAGTACAGTCGCAGGCATCCGTCTCAATCTAAAATGGCCGTTGAAGCCCTCGGTAATGTGAGCATCACAACATAGGCGATTTTTCAATTCTCGTGAACGCTCGTTGGAGGTCTACCAAAAGAATTTTTTCTCTCGTTCCCTGTGACTTGACTCAAGGGCCATGGATATGAGATAATCCCAACATGAACCTATGGTAGAAATTAGCAAGGATCAGAAATCATAAGCCTTGCTATAGGAGCAATGCCAATCCCGAATGAATTGATCTACTCCTATCCACATGCACCCCCATTTCATCAATAATTTATTCCGGTGATATTGAACTCCGGTTATGCTAAAAGTGCACTTCTCCAAATTGGCACACAACTTGTGTTGTCGTTGTAGTTGTTTGGAGGACTTGTCTGGATGTGGTGGAAGGTGCTCTTCCCAAGTCCGGTTGAAGATCGAATGTCAAAGTACACCACTACAACAATTTGGTGAATGGTCATAAGATGTCATCCATCATCCTCATGAAGGTTGCGGGAGCATTCGTCAACCCAAAAGGCATGACCATCCATTCGAAAAGGCCCTCCTTGGCTTTGAAGGTAGTCTTCCACACATCGAAGGGTTCAATTGGTACCTGGTGATACCGTACTTCAAGTCGATCTTGCTGAAATATTTTGAACCTTTGGAGTTGGTCCTTGTGAAGGTCATCAATCCATCGGACGGTACCTATTCTCAGACAAGTGATCTTGTTCACACCCTCGATAGTCATTGCATTCTCCAGCGTCCCATCCTTCTTCTCGTACCAACATGATCGAGCTCCCACATGGCGATGAACTTGGTAGGATGTGACCTTTCTACAAAGAGTCTTAATATGCCTCTTGATTTCATCGTTCTCCAAAACAAAGCGATGATAGATTGGTCCATTGGGTAGTGGCGCACCTTAAAGGTCGATCAATCAGGTGCTTGACCCGACAAGTATGGAGGAACCCCCGTGGGTGAGGTGAAGATGTCCTCGTACTCCTCCAAAAACTTATCCATTTGTTGTTGTCATGCAGAGGAGCCCTTCTGGAGGTCATGGCCATAGTCTTCTTCTTGCCCCGCATCATCGTAAAACGAATTTTCGGTTTGGGAAATGAGCATATCGCATTGTTTTGCAGCAAGAACTAAAGAGATAAATAGGAGGTGGTACCTTTGGTATCCCGTACAACTTATTTCCAAAGTAACAATACCAAAGCAGCAAGGCCAAGACCTCCACAACAAATCATGATTGTTGGGTATGTGTTGCGGGTATGTGTACGTTGTGCCGGGCGGCAGCAGGGGGTCACGTGGGGGCGGCGCCTCCGTCGGGTCCGCGGCCTCCCGCTGGGTGCTAGCTGGTATGCGTCCCACCTATATGCGGACCCACCCATGTTTTGTGCATGAGCGCACATGGTTTTGGGGTACGATGGTTTTCGACCCCCGGTATTTTGTAGATCCGCTCGTCAAGGAACTACGATTATGTTCTAACTGGTGGTTAATGGATTGGGGTTTATGTATGCTTCTGTGCATGTATATATATGTGTTGTAACACTAAAATGAATATAATGAAAATCAAGCTAGTAGTCCTAATTTTGGATCCAGGGAAAATTCTCCGTGTTTATCTCTGTTTTATGTTTGCTCTCGCTTATTGTTTATTTTCCGTTATAAGATTCGTTTGTAGACAATTTCGTTCGTGGTTAAAACCTACAATGACGCTTCCACAAGTATGGTTGTCCTAATAATACATCGAAACATACATAGGAGCAACATCACATAATACCCTCATCTATGAAGGGTTTGATGGTAGGGAAGGTGGCACCGTTGGCCGGACGCGGAGATCTCGTCCTCGGTGAAGCCACCCGATGGTGTATGAATGTGGGTGGGCTCGTGGTCGCCAAGCCCAAACGCTTCGACAACGTCCGTCGAAATGAGGTTCTTTGGCTCCCATCGTCAACAATGAACTATACCGGGGAGCCCTTTACCCACATCTCGGGAGTGGAAGAGACGTTCCTCCTCCTCCGGATCTACCGCCCTCCTTCGGATCTTCAAAGGGCAATGTTGGCATTGGGATTCCGCATCAACAATCTGCTTCCTTGTCATTCCCCTCGTCGTATTCCGATTTAGAGTCAAAACATGCATCCGAGTCGAAGCCCTCATCTTGGCCACCGCCGATCGGTGCTTGGCCCGACACTCACTTGTGTTGTGAGTGGAGTTTCTATGGAACTCACAATCACTTTCCCGTGTCCTTCTTTGGCTTTGCGGGGGCGTTGTTGTTCTTTGCTTGTGGCTTTGATAGCTTGTCTTGAGTCGCCATGCCTTGGCTTTATCCATTGTTCGCGTTTGGGAGAACCTTTCCCTTGCTTTTGATTCGTAGATCCAAAGTCTCGCTCTCTCTCCGTTTGAATTTCTCGCTCAATCTTGCGGTAGCGCCCGTATGCCATACCAAGTGAGGAGATTTCGAGGAACTCCATTTCCCCGCCGAATGTATCTCATATGTTAATAATTGCGATACTTTAGCACCGCATGTTTCTCTCGAATCTTTGATACCCAACTCGTGCGTAGGTGCGGGAACAAATTTGTCACCTCATGCACATCTTGATCCCTTTGTTATCGCAACAAGTGGTCCATTGTATGTACTTGTCCTCATAGCTCCCCACGAGATAGTATTATTCCTCGATGGTGTCTCGTAAAGAATTCCAAGTGGGTATGACTGAGAACAAAGAGGGTTCGTCTCGTCCTTTTTCTCACACAAAGGTTTCCACCGTTGCTTAGCATGGGGGCGTGCCTTTGTGAGGAGTGCAAAAATAATCTTCTCCCCGTCGTAAAAGTCATGAATCGAGAAATATCGTTCTAATAGATTCAACCATCTATCTACGACATATGTATCTATTTGACCCTTAAATATGGGAATGTCAAAATTTACTTGTACCAAAAAAGGAGTCGCACTCGCAGTAATATGGATGTAGATGCACCACCGATGGGCAATCGTTGGCTGATCCTCGGGGCAAAGTTATCCATCATCGCTGCTTCCTTTGTTTTTCGAGGGCCTCCTCGAGCAATATTTTGATAGGATCTCCCGCTCCCTCATCTTTTCGTCCCCCATGGTCGTCCGTCGAGGTTTGCGAGGTTGATCTTGTAAAGGTCCCACCGTATCGAGCCCCAACTCCTTATACCCCGACTCCGTTGGGGACATTCAAAGAAGGATCGAGAAGAAGAAGACCGATTTGATACCACCGATTCGTGACTTATGCATGAATGAAATAGAATAAAAATATAACCATATAAATACAAAGAGATGAAGGAAATAACACTTCTATTTCTATTAATATCAAAGAATCGAAATTTGCTTGCTGAGAGAATGGAAATAAAACTAGCTAGGGCGCTAGTAGCTATCTCTCGAGAAGAGATGTGGAGGCCAGGCTCTCGAATCGAGTTACAATGAGGCTTGAGGGCCTATTTATTATTTAGAAACAATGGGAAATCCTAAATGTACCCAAAACCTCAACCCTAGGAGATGAAGCGCCAAAACTATGGGCCACGTTTAGGTAAATTGGTGTTTCAACTTCCCGGGACGTAACTTTGGCATACGATTCCTCGTTTGATGTGTACCACAATTAGTTATGCAAAGATCTATCCGAGGACTACAAATTCCAAGTGAGCAATATTAGTCCATGAATAACCCATGGACCAATGTTGCTCCCCGTTTTCCCCCAAAAAACGTCATTTAGGCCTCAAAATCCAAGCCAGAAGTTCAAGACCCGAAAAACTCGCTAAAAATAGTAAGTTGTGCCGTAAACCGAAAACCGAAAGAGACAATGGTGGGGCCCCAAGTGGAATAGGCGTGACCACCAATAATATAGGAAACTATACACTCTTGATTTCTAGGTGTTATCCCCTCCATCCATGACCAAACCAAATAATCCGGTGTCGATGCGCACTTCACACCCCCAACCCCATATGATATTTCTCCCCAACCTTACCAACAACATTCCTTTGGAAAAAAATTGAAGAAGTGTATCAGATGTTTTTGAAGGCTCGTTATACTCCTTTAGAAAACGATATCTTTACAAAGGAAGAAACAATACATTTTAAAATTTAGTACAACATCCGGAGTTATATATACCAGATCCCAAGTTTGTGAAGAAGTTGTTGAGAAAAAAAGTTATATAACTAATTCTCCTCCACCGTGCTTATCTTTAGCCAAATAGAATTCTCCATCAAATATTATTTTGCAAATGGAAAAGATGCATCAAGAAGTTACCGAAAAGAAAACCCCGATGTTGATCAAAGAAGGTGCATGTAGTACCGTCACTCGACAACCACACTCTATAAGGACCAACCAAGTTCCTTGTGCTAGCTATTTCTATTTATTCTACTTCCAACCAAGTCATATACATATAGCCTTTTATCATAAGAAAGAAAACTCAAATTGATGTGATCTCTCTTCTACTTTTTTTCAAATTTCCATTGGTCCAAGAAATAAAAGCAAGATCATCTCGGATGTGATGTGTTATTATTACATTTGGTTGAGACTCCTTCAATACATGAACAGCTTGGAGTTGCTCCAAGATATGTAATTTACACCCTCTTGTGTAAATTTGGAACTCGGGAATAATAGTGCCTAATCTTGTATGTGTTTCAAAGGTTTCATAAGAAACAAAAATAGTGATAAGAAGAGAAAATATTTTTGCTACGTCCCTCAAGGCTTTCTTCGTGCTCCAAGCACATACATTGCACCCATGTTTGTTATTATTCGAACCCCTTTTCAACCGTTGTTGGAAGTAACCTAACATCCATTTTTAAATTCGTGATCACAACATACAACCCAGACACCATCATATCATAGTGAATAACCAAGGTTCTTTCTACCATGCACTAAGTACAAGGTAGTCTAAAACTTGATACTTTAGCTAACCGTAATGTAGAAACAAGCCTATCACCTCCAAAAACAAACACCACATCCTCTTCAAATTGTTTCCTTATGCATTGTAGGATTTTCCCTTTGTTTAGGAGTGTTGGAAAAAACTTGGATGAGAAATACCTCATACCGCTTTGCCGACTTGATGAGGTAGTGTACTCGTAGCTTTGTTTTTTTACTTTGTTTGGAAATGTTACATCTCCATATGGTTTAAATGTACCTTTATACTCCTTGAAAAACTTTTCCCTAATTACTAACTCCCAAGTGATGGTGACTATGGTGATGACATGACTCCCTACATGAATTTTGATGACATGAGCTAATGATGACACCAAATGCATATGTTAAACCATGATTTGGAACTTTTAACCCTTAAAGTATGCATGTTATGATTTGATGACCAAAATTATTACCAAGACACTCATTTGATGACATTTTATGACCTCGAAAATGGGGGGAGTAGTAATAATACCTAGACACCGAACAACGACTACTTGACAAACAAGAGATGTCAAATTTTATTTGAAACTATAAAAATTTGACATAAGACCCTATCAATCATATGGAAAGAGTACATTTTATCACTGTGACTCACAAACACTAACACCCATAATTAAATCCATGGATACACTCTCCCATTTTATTCCGTAATGGGAAGTGGTTGTAACAAACCTGCCGAGTGCGTATGTTAAACATTATTGCTCCGACATATGCCACATTCCTTGAAATATTTAATAATGTACTTCGAGTCCCTTCCATGTGAACCTATCCATAATGATCCAAGATGATCTAGATTTATGCAGTGAATGCAATGTATCACAAAAATAACAATGACACATAGAAATATAACAGTAACAAGGCTCATTTCATTAATATCAAATCACAGAAATATGCTTACAAACATGATGGAAATAAAATAGCTAGGTACCGGTAGCGAATCTCTCGAGAAGATATGTGGCAATTATAGACCTCTCGAATCGGTTTTACAATGAGGCTCATGAGCCTATTTACATGGAGAAACAATGGAGAACTCTAAACGTCCAAAAACCTAACCCTAGGAGATGAAGCGCTAAACTAGGCCCCGTTTGGGTAACCTCGGTGTTTCAACTTCTAGGGATGTAACTTCGACATACTATCTCTCGTTTGGGGCTTCAAAATCACTCCGAAAGTTCAAGACTCGAAAAACTCGCTAAAAATAGTAAGTTGTGAAAAACCGAAAGAGACAATGGTGGGGCCCCAAGTGAATAGGAGTGGCCATCCACCTAGATCATTCCTCCCCCTTAGAAGCAATGGTCCCCATTTCATTGAGTTCCTCCATGAGATGAGGAAAATTCTCATGAACTTGGTCCCGGTGAACCACTTGCCTTGGTGCAAAGAGTTGGCCAAATTGACAACTCGATGCTTGGATCTTCCGTCGTTGAGTTTTCTTGATTTGCATGTCCATGATACGTCTCCTCGTGGTGGTCTGCTCTGCGTGTACCGGGTTTAACTCTTTTGGTGAGTTCTTCCGCAATGTCGCAGGTGTCCAATAGAGGTGCGAAGTAGGGATGAAGGTGGTCTACATTGAATACTAGGTGCGGTACTCAAGGAATCATGGAATACCGAGCTCAAAGGCATTGCTCCCTACATCCTTGGTGATGGTGTATGGCCCATATCGTGAGCAATCGGACTCATGTGTCTCAGTGAGGCACCTCCTTCTCCAAATGTAGCCACACTTTTTTCTCCCACCGGGAAGTTCTCAGGCACCCACTGTTGATCATGTCGTTTCTTGTACTTAGCATTGGCTCTATCCAATATGTCATGAACCCGTTGGTGGATGTGTTAAATGCGCTTGATGAAGCTGTTTGCTTTGTCACCTTCGTATCGACATGAGCCGAACGGGCCCGAGTAGAAAATGGCATGGCTACGTCAATGGGACATAGTAATCGGAATCCAAAGCCCACCTAAAAGGGGTTGTGGCCATTGAGCTCGTGGAGAGCCTTGCTATAAGTATGTTGTACATATGGAAGCGTTTTCATCCCATGTGCATGGATGATTTGAATTTTACATGCAATGTGCACGTGTACAATCATCATGTTGACGACCTCTGCCTAGCCACTGGCTTGGGGATGGAAAGTTGTGGACTTGGTGAGCTTGGTGTCCAAATATTGACCGCAGGTCGACCAAAATGTGTCGAGGAACCGCTATTTCAATATGATATGATAGACTATGGTATCCCAAAGTGCACCCATACTCGTTCAAAAAGAGTTTAGCAAAGGCTTCGCCGTGATATTCTTCTTGGCAGCCACCCTAATGGCCATCTTTGTGAATCTATTGATGACCACGCAAAAAAAATTCATTTCCATGCTTAGTAGAAGGAAGGACAAGACATATAATCCATGGAGATGGATTTCCAAGGTCGACTAGGGTAGGTAGCGTAGCATAGAGCTCCTTGCTTCTTGATGGTCGGTTTGGAAATGGCGCAAGCAAGCAAGATTTGATGTACTTCCCGACATCCTATCGAAGGTTCGGCCAATGTAAATACTTGTGTAGTACTACCACTATTTTATCGACCCCAAAATGCCCAAAGAACTCAACTCTAGTGCGTTTCCCATATCATCTTGGCACTCTTGCTTGAAAGAACACAAATGTGTCCTGTGTGACATAATAGTGCATCTTGGAGGGAAAATTGGAACTTGCATACCCCCCAAGAGTGCCTTGTATGTGTACTAAATTCTCCGATCGCTCTGTAGAGAAGCGGCCAATCGAAGTCGTATGCCCACAAGAGTTGAGAATGGTGGTTATGGCCACGATCGGTGGTTGGATGAGGTAGTCTCCAACATTATTGGTGCTACCCTTCTTATACCGGATGTTCAACTGAAATTATTGTAGATATGTGTACCGATTTCTCCGATGGCAATAGTTCTACAACTTCCCTTGTGTCCGTATGAACCGGCAGGGGTTGGTGGTCCGTGTGGATGATTGTCTCCTTCCCAAAAATGTAATGCTTCCATTATTGACAAGCCTCGCACAATGGAATACATTTATTTGTCATAAGTGGGATACTTTCAACCGTTTCGCATAATGTCTCACCGTGATATAACACTGGATGCCCCCGTTGAGTAAGAACCGCCCCAATAGCATAGTCGAGGCATCTATCTCAATCTCAAATGGTTTTTGCAAGTCTCGGTAATGAGATAACTAGTAGAACAGGTGATGATTCAATTTCTACGAACGCTTCGTTGAGATTCCAACCAAAAGAATTTTTCTTTTCGCTCCTCCTTTGGTGACTCGAATTGGCGTCAAGTGATATGAGAGAATCCTGCAACATGAACTTGCGTAGAAATTAGCAAGACCCACAAAGTTGTGAAGCTCTATTAGGGTGGTTGGGGCTAGCCAATCCCAAATGACTTGGATCTTGGCTAGATCCACATGCACTTCCCTTTCACGAATAATGTATCCTAGATATTGAACCTCGGGTCATGCAAAAAGTGCACTTCTTCAAATTGGTACACAACTCGTGTTGCCGCAAAGGTTCGGAGGACTTCTCGCATGTGGTGGAGGTGCTCTTTCCCAAGTCCTGGCCGAAGATCGCATTTTATCCAAGTATACCACTACAAATGAGTTGGTGAATGGACACAAGATGTCATCCATCAACCTCATGAAGGTCATGGGAGCATTTTCCTCATTAATCCGAAAGGCATGACGAGCCATTCGGTGGCCCTCCTTGGCTTCTTGGCTGCGCTCTTCCACACATCGTAGGGTTTAATTGGCACTGGAATACCCGTACTTCAATTCGATCTTGCCGAAATATTTTTCTTCTCCCCTTTGAATTGGTCCAAAAGGTCATCAATCCATGGGATCGGTACCTATTCGATATAATGATCTTGTTACGCCGATAATAAATACATAGTCTCCAAGTCCCATCATTATTTTGTACCAACGTCACGACGGCTCCCATAGGGCGACAACTTGGCCGAATGTGACCTTTCTCGCGTAGCCCCCGAATCTTCCTCTTGATTTCATCATTCTCTAGAACAGAGCACCTATAGAGTGGTCCATTGGGTAGTAGCATACCCGGGGGTCGTGGTCACGGGTGCTTCGACTCGACAAGGTAGAGGCACCCTCAGGTGAGGTGAAGACAGCCCCGTACTCTTCCTTAACCTTGTACATTTGTTGTTGTCATGCAGAGGAGCCATGTATGGAGGTCATGGCCACAAAAAGATTTCTTCCCCCGGGGGGTAGATCATCAAGAAAAATTTCCTTGTTTGGGAAATGAGCTTACTACATTTTTGCGTAACCAAAGAGATAGTGGAGGCGGTGGTACCTCCGGTATCTTTGCATAATTTTATTTCCCAAAGTAACAATAACAACAAAGCGAGGCCAGGACTCATACATAGCATGTCACTTCCACAAGTATGGTTGGCCTATTATTACATCAAACATCAATAGGAGCAATGTCACACAATACCTCATCCGTGAAGGGCCTGACATACATAGTGGAAGGCGCACTACCGGGCCGACGCAAAAAGATCCCGTCTCTGGTGAAGCCACCTAATGGTGTATGGTTGTGTGCTATCATTGAAAGCCCAACCGCTTCACGAAATCAAATAAATGCAAGGTTCTTTGGCTCCCATTGTCGACAATGAACCGTAGGGGAACCCTTTACCCACATCCGGGAGTGGAAGAGATGCTCGCCTCCTCTCGGGATCTTATGGTTCCTCCTTTAGATCTTCGTAGTGGAAACAAGGCGTTGGGCTCCACATCAATAATTTGCTTCCTTGTCATTCACCTTGTCGTTATCTCGTAACTAAGCATGTATCCGATTCAAAAGCCCTCATCTCGGCCACCGACCGCTCGCTCCGACACTCACTCGTGTTGTGAGTGGAGCTCTTATAGAACTCACACCACTTTCCCCTATCCTTCCTTGGCATCATGGTTTTTTTCTTTTGCTTGTGTCTTTGGCGTCGGCTAGGCCGCCATGCCTTGGCTTTGTCCTTTGTTCCGTAGTTTGGGGGCACCTTTCCCCTTGCTTTTGATTCGACAGACCAAGTCTCTTCTTCTCGTTTGAATTTCTCGCTCAATCTTGGTAGCATACTAGTATGCTGCATCAAGCGAGGAGATGTCGTAGAACCTGCATTTCCTCTTGAATGTATCTCGTGCGTACAATCGCGATACTTTAGCACCAAATTTTTCTCTCGAATTTTTGATACCCAACTTTGTGCACAAGGCATGGAACAAACATTCGTTAGCTCATGCACGTTTTGATCCCTTTGTTGCCGCAACATGGTCCATTGTATGTACTTGTCCTTATAGCTCCCTCAATGCGATAGTATTGTTCCTTGATGGCATCTTTAGAAAGAATTCCAAGTGGGTACAACTAAGAAAAGAGAAGGTTTTGTCTCATCCTTTCTCTCATAGTAGGTTTCCAAATTTGGGCCCTTGATATGGGGGGTAGCTTTGAGGAGTGCATAAATAATCTTCTCCTGGCCGGAAAAGTCATGAACCGAGAAATATCCTTCTAATATATTTAACCATCTATCTATGGCATCTCGCATCTATTTGACCCCCAAATATGGGAATTTCAAATCTTACTTGTACCTTAAAGGGAGTCGCACCTCTAGAGTGGTTGTTGGATGCAGATGCGCCAATTTGCAGTAGTTGTTGAAGGATCTAGGAAAAGTTATCCACCATCGTGTTACTTTGTTTTTCGAGGGTCTCCTCGAGCAATATTTTGATAGATCTCCTCGCTCCCTCATCTTTCTTTTTCGTCTCATGGGTGTTCGTCGAAGTTTGCGAGGTTGATCTGCAAAAGGTTCCAGAATTTCGCATCGAGCCCTAACCCCTATACCCCGACCTCGTTGGGGACATGAAAAAGAAGGATCGAGAAAAGCATACCTATTTCCGATACCACCGATCCGCATTTATGCAAGAACGCAACAAAGATAAATAAAAATAACCATACACATAGAAATACAAATGAAATAAGGCTTCATTTCATTAGTATCAAATAACAAAGAATATGCTTACAAACATGATGGAAATAAAATAGCTAGGGTGCTGGTAGCGAATATTTGAGAAGAGATGTAACCGTGTGACTCATGAACTCTATTACAATGAGGTTCGAGGGCCTATTTATTATGGAGAAACAATGGGAGAACTTCAACGTCCAAAAACCTAACCTCAGGAGATGAAGCGCCAAAAATATGGGCCCCATTTGGGTAAATTGGTGTTTCAACTTCTCGGGGACGTAACTTCGACATAATATCTATGTTTGGGGCTTCAAAACGGCTCGAAATTTTAGGACCCAAAAAACTCGCTAAAAATAGTAAGTTGTGAAAAACTGGAAGAGACAATGGTGGGGCCCCAAGTGGAATAGGTGGGTAGCCACCAATATCAACTCGGATCAGCGTAGGTCTTCGTAGAGTCCCATATTTCCGCTAAAGGGGAGTCCTTCCGGGGTCGTTTGTTGGATCTTCATCTTCGACCGGGGATTTTGGTATTAAATAGGATTCAATCCTTACAATAGATAATGTCATTGAAAATTGTATGTCGTATTTCCGATGAATTTACATCAATAATATCATAGGCTAACCGTTCTTCGAGTATTCCACCAAAATATGGGACCTACTCTTTCACAATGTATATGAGGGAGAAGGTAGTCGGTCTCCTTGATAAAGCATCTATAAGTACATTGTTTTTTCCTTTGACATATTCAAATTTCAAATTCATAAGCTTGGATATTGCTAACCCACTTTTGTTGCCTATTTTTTAATCCCTTCTAATCCATGAAGTGCATGAGACTATTATAATTAATTTTGACCTTGAACCTATTTACCACTAGATACGGCCAAAACTTGGCCGTTACATATATAATTTCCATCATTTGTTTGTCATAATGGAGTGAGAGCGCTCATAACTCTAGGGTTCCTACTCTCAAAAGCAATCAGATGATGAATCTATGTTAAAAATACACAATTCCTTCCCCATAAGTATCACATTCCAAGACAAATGGTTAGGATAAGTTTGTCAAGGATAGAACCGAACAGTAACTCATGACTTCCTCCATTCGCTCAAATGTCTCTTGTGTTGTATTTGTCCATAGAAAATATCCCCTTTTTTTCAAGTCGTTAGAGGTGATTCTAGTTGTGAATATCCCTTAACAAATCTTGTATAATAAGTAAAAAATACCCAAGAATCTCCTTAACTCTATCACATTTTTTGGAGTGGGACAATTGAGAATGGATTCAACCTTCTCCTAGTGCACTTTTCGCCTTGGCCTCCGATGAAGTGACCCATATAAAGTATTTATGTCATGCCAAACTCATATTTGGAGAGTTTGGCATAAAATTGTCATGCCTCTAATATTCCCAAGAACCCGTCTAGGTTTTATAGATTCTCTTCCCATGTTCAACCGAAGATCAAGATGTCTTCTAAGAAGAACAACAAAAAAATTTCATAGTTTCTTGTTGAAAACATAGTTCATACATGAATTACTTGTTGGGTAAAATCCATTTTTTCAATCCAAAAGGAATCACTAAGAACTCATAGTGTCCATAATGACATTTGAAGGTTGTCTTTGGAATGTCCTCGATCACAAACTCGATCCGGTGATAACCTCGAACATAGGTCAATTTTTGAGAATCACTTGGATCCTTTTATCTCATCCATTAGCTCGTCAATACCGGGGATAGGGAGATCAATTTTTTATGGTCTTATTATTTAGTGCTCCGATGGTATACACATCCCGAGGGACCCATCCTTCTTCTTGGCAAAAACCATGGATGAAGCAAAAGGGCTTGAGCTTGGTCAAATGTGTCCTAATGGCAACAAACCCTGGATTTCCTCCTCTATCTCATCCTTAGATGCTTTTGGATGTCAGTAAGGGGTAGTTATAATAGCTTGGACCCATCCCTCTAGTTCAATGATGTGCTCAAATCCCCTATTTGGTGGTCACCAGGAAAATTTTAAGGATGGATATCTATTTGAAATTTTAGAAACCTTGGCGAATCTTAGTAATCTAGAATATACTAGAAATTTAAAATGTTTGATGATATTTTGTAAAAGTATCTAAAATTTTTAGTATAGTATATTAGTCTATATAAGATCTCGTGATTTTTAAGGTAAAATAATTTCATACTATAAAATTTAGCGTATTTAATTTTAGAAAGTAATGGAAATTGAGAACAGTGTTTTTGGGGAAAAGTATAGAAAATTAGCCCACCGCGAATATTAGCCCCTAAAATTTTCCCCGTATATTACTAATGTAGTCCCTTATTGTTGTTAGTGTAGCCCCCTATTGTTATCATACCCCCGTAACCCCCATATTGTTGTTATCGTGCCCTTACATTATTATTGTTAGGTCGCTAGATTATATTTTGACCCCATGACTCCTATATATAGAAGGAGGTCTTGTCATTTGTATCATCCAATAATTTTTCATTTATGTAATGTAAATAAGGCTTCCCCTCGAAGTGGCTTATTTCTAAGGTTTCGATCTCTCTTTTCTTCTATTTTGCAGTTGGTTTCATAACACATTGATTTATGGAAGAAATAATCATTCCCCCAATTTAACCATTTAAATTTTGAATTTTACCTCCACATCAACTCTTCTTGCTTTCTTCTATGTTCATGGTGCAAAGAGTGGAGCCTTCCTCATTTACTAACTCCTCCAATCCAACTTCCATTATTATTCTCTATTGGATTTATTTCATTTTATCCTCTAGGATTTTATTCTATTCTAAAATATCTCCAAACTCCTCCTTATTACACTTATTTATTTTAGCTTTCAACTCTTTTAATTTAAAATAAAATGTGTGCATCTTGTTTATTCCCATTACTCTTATCTCTTCCCACCACGTCTTAGACTTCTCCATGAATTCAGATCCTAAAGCCAAAACTTTCAAACCTCGAAAGGTCTAATTTTCTCGCAGCCTCCTTTAGGTCTATGTCTAATCAAACCGTCCAGTTGATCCAAGACCAAACATAAGAGGATATAAAATCTTCCAAAAAAGTATATAACCCAACCACTTCTTCTAAGATTAGAAACCTTCCTAATATACACACAACCCGATGCTTTCCTCCTCTTTAGTTATTCCGTATGTTACATACAACATTATTTTTAATGATATCCACTAATTTCAAATCCTAAATACAATTCAAAAAAGTTGCTGACTCGGTTCTAATATTCGATACTTCCCTGCTTTCCCCAAGTGATTTTATAATGTTGAAATCCCCCCAAAAACCCATAAGGGAACATGAAAGAGGATCTTGTGAGCCCCGAAGTCCTCCATGAAAGAAATATTTTCGCCATGAATGGTTCGACCATAGATTGCTCACAAATCCACCAATTATTTTGAGCCCAAATGTTTGAATTGCCAAAAGAAATTATGGGACTCACCATCCAAACATTGGAAATCCACTTTTATGTGATTCCATAGGATCGCTAGACCCCCGCACTCCCCTTCATGTCCAAGGAGATAACATCATAACCTCTCCAACATTTTCGTTCAATCTCACTCATTTTTTATACTTTTACTTTTTTTTTTTCTTACAAAAGGACTACCATTGGCTTCTCCTTACTAATTCTATATCTAAATTATCTTTGTGTACCCTTACCGTTAAATCCTCTTATATTTCATGGATATCACCTTCAATGAGAAATAGTTTGAGAAGAGGGAAACATATTTGAAAGTGTAGCCACTTGACCAAAATTGATCAATTGTTCTCCAAAGAACTCACAATTTTTCCTTCATTATCTTTCTTACCTTTGCGTTCGCTTCTTTAATAATTGGTTTTTTCCCTTTTATCCTCCTCCCCCTTTATATCTCTCGACCCTCCATCTCTAACCTCTCTCACACCTCACTAAATTTTCTAACGCAAATACCCCGAAGCATAAATTTATTTTTGTTGTTGGGTAAGTTCCAATAGGTCCTACTACACCCAAATATTAATTAGCCCCATTAAAAAATCTTTATTCCTCATTCAAGGACTCGGTCACTCTTCTAACATTGAAAAACTTCTACTAATCCAAGGAAAAGAGATGAAACATTGTGGAGGAGGCTCGTCATCGTGAGACTTTCATTTTGTTACTGTGTATCACTTGTGGTTTCCTAGGGAAATCCTCCACCGCTATATCAATCTTGTCAACATCAACATTAAAAAATGATTCTACATCAACAAGAAATTTATCAGCTTCACTTGGAGACAGTTTCAAGTTAATTGAAGTCAGCTATCTACATCAACAAAATTTGCAATGCACTCACAACATTTTTTCTAAGAATTAACTCAAAACAAATTGTAACTTTGCAAATAATTTTATTTTTTGCAAGTTAAATTATAATAAAATTAAAAATCAATTTAGTTGTAAGGGTGCATTCTCGATTGAAATCGACACCCAAGATTTGAATTAGGGAGTCAATTAAATAAATTGAGTCCATTGTTTTCACCCGGAATATAAAATTCATTTGAATCAGTCATTCAAATCATCGTAAGAATTATCTTGGGTGCATTTTCGATATGTTCAACACCATATTTTTCAAATAAGCTCAACCAAGGAGCGAGTTCAAGGAGTGAAAAGTGCAAATGAACAAGTTCACAACATCAAGCGAGTGTGAAATCGATTGAAGCAATCATAAAGCGGGCAAGTTCAACTCTAAAGCATGCAAACGTGATATTCAAACAACAATCAAGCACGTTCAAATCTACAACAAGCGAGTGTGAGTTCTAGTTTTCAATCATTCAAGTAAGCGTGAATCACAAACAAGTTTAATCAAGAAAGTTAGAGAGAACAAGAAAATTCAAAAGCAAGCGAGAGTGATAAACTAAATCAAGCAAGCGTGAGTTCAAGCGAGTTCACACTAGAGAAAACATTGAGTTGTTACGTAGGTTCTTAACAATATCATTTTATCAAAATGTTGACAACATGGTGAAAATCAAGAAAAAAACTCTTGTTGATATTTCAATGCATCTACAACAAGCACATGAGACAAATTGAATTTCTTCAACTTCCGGAGTCACAACTACAACAAGATGAGTTGCAACAGAAAAAGTGATGCTTCCAAGTCATTCAAAAATACACATTTAGAAGATGATGATTCCAAGCCACTTCATCCAAACAACTTCAAGTGTAGAAGTTGTCCATGATCAAGTTCAACTTTCTTTTTCCAAGCCAATCATCAAGTCAAGAAATCCAAAATAACAAAAAGAGACTTGGATTAGGATACGACAAAGATGACAACAACTTGCATATCCAAGATTATTCAAAGCCAATCAAATTCATCAAGAAGTGTTTCCCCGATAAATTAACATCAAGAAGGCATGAGAAAGTCAATACAAACCCAAATGCAAACATTTTCAAAGAACAGTCATATGGAATATCATTATTTTGATCTCCATCCTTGTCACCATTGTGGCAAATAATAATTCATCCGAGAAATGTTGCTAGTGAAGTCAACCACCTAGAGTGAAGATCAATTATGCATGGATTGATCCTTGGGAATGGTCGTCAACAATCAAACAATCGTATAAATTTTGCCACAAAATTCAATGTCACCTATTGCAGCTAACAAAGAAATGAAAATGGTACCCTCATGCACTTGAATGGGGGAGTACAAATGTTGAAAAATCTCCTACACTTGAAGGGGGAGTCCAGCAATGAAATGAAATTTGTCTCTCCTTTCAACACAAACTAGGGGAAATGATATCGGAATTGAAGGTGATTGTCAAACTCGAAAGTTTCAACAATATCAACAAAAGCAAATAAAGGAGCGGTTTTCGACAACATCAAAAAACTGCTGGATGATCATCATCAACAACCAATGCAACCGGAAGTGGTGAGTCAACATCAAAGTAGCCGTAGGCGCTCGACATCATCAATTCACTGGGGCGTTATCAACATTTTGTGAGTGGACAAGAGATTAGGATGTTGATAAAAAAGAAAAGGACAAAATGGATCCTCTTTTAACTTGGTAGTTGATGGAGATGTCAAGCAAAGATGAATAAGACTTTGCGATGATTCATGTTCTCTTCTATATTGGAGTTTTTAGCATCCAAATTTTGGCGGTTTTTCTCAAGCCGTGTTTTCTATCGAGGATCAATGGGCTTCAAAGGAGATGAGGACTTGGAGATGGTTCCTAGTTCTTGTTTTAGACTTACGATTGAGGGGGGAACATTAGCCTCACTCTCATCTCATGAAAACAATTATAAGTCCAAAATAATTAAATTAATTAAATCATGAAAGTTGGATTTAATTCCTACTTTTCTAGATTGGGTTTGTTCCGTATAGATAGGAGTCTGTTTAAGTCTAGTTGGTTGAGAGATTCTCTCCAACTAGTTAGCTCCTAGATTAGTGTATGGTTGAGATATTTTCTCAACTAGAAGTGTCCAAGATAGACGCACTATCTTGAGACAAATTTCCTCATGTATTTATATTTGTGTCATAAACATTATTTGAATGATGAGAGAGGAATATTGTGAGGTTCTCATGCCTTTTCTCGCCATGTCTAGTTTGTTAATGTCTCTTGGTATTTTTATGTGTATTTATTTGATTACCCTTCACCTTATGTCTACCTCCTCTTTTCGATGCCATTTCCGTTGGATCCATTTTTCTCGATATCCTTTTCTAATGGCTAGCTCCCAAAGAAATCGTTAAAAGGCATGGTTCTTCATTTGATTTTTGTGTTCCTCTAGGCTTTTCGATTGTGATTAAAAATTTTAGGGTTTTGACCGCTTTGGGATGCATTTTCTCAACATGGACCTGGCCATTGAGCCATGAGAATCTAAGATTTTTTAGATAAGGCTTGAATGCGTAGGTCGGCAAGACCACCCCAATTTTCTACTTATTACCAACAACAACATCCCGGGAGGAGGGGTTCCCACCCCTCCCCCTCAAGGGTTCATCTTTCCCACTCATAAATATTACAAACCAAACTCCCAAAAAAACCTACTCGAAAAAGAAACCGGTATTACCCGTAGAATCGAATGCATAATCAAACTCTATGTGAGAGAACAATGTTGTAAATCAATTAGTGATATAGTTATTCTCCATAATCATAACTCGTACATATTCGAAACAAAGTAATTTTTCCATTCACTTAAACATCCAAATCAATTACGTAGTTGGAGTTTATCCTCGATCACATGATCAAATCGATATTTAGATTAGTGGATGTATGATTAGGAACTTAGTCCAATAGATGGAATAGTCAAATGACTAAAATTGAGAATCACATGTGCTTGAGTATAACTATCATCTTGGACTAAGCACATCCAATCTGACTAAAATTAGAATGGTTGAGTATAACTATCATATTTTTACGTCTTTATATTCATAAATATTCATAATTTTAATTATAACTAATATTTTTTTACTTCCATATGAACATACTTTATATTCATATTTAATTATCATAATTTTAAAAATTTATATTTAATTTTAAAATTTATTTAAATTTTATAAAAAAATAATATAAAGTTTTAATTTTTAATTCTTTTAATAAATTTTATTTAGAATTAAATTAATATAAGACATGTTTAAATTTAAAAAAGCATAATATATTTACACATTTAAATCATAACATAAAGTTACTATCCTACTAAAAAGTTATAAACCATAATTTAAAATATTTAGAATGTTTATCAAATGCCATCTTAGATTACATCCAAAAATATGTATATTTTATATAACCCAATTACGAAGATTAAGTTCAATTCTCAAAAGAATAACATAGGATTATATAATTCTCTTATTTGCATATTAAAAATTAAAGCATCAAATTAAAACAAATAAACAGGAGCTGGGATCTGTGAGGAACCGTGACTCACAGCTAGAAGGTCAACGGATCAATGGAGATTCTAGTAAGCCCTTTTGCAGATAGATGGCCCTAGTGACAACTGCTCCAAGCGAAGGAGTTTCGCAAAGAAGGGATTTTTGTAAAAATTTGAGGAAAAAAAAATTAAGAAAAAAAAAAGGAATCACATTCTCGAGGGTTTTAATGGAAAATTAATTAATCCGAAAATCAGTTTTAAAGAAACACTTAATCTTAACCAAAAAATATTAGTACTCTGTTTTTTTTTTTTTTTTAAAAAACTAATTTTGTTCCACAATTTCAAAGTGGAAAAATTACAATTAAAAATCGTAAATCAGTTTTTACAAATTTTAATTTTACACTCAAACATGAGAGTGTAATGTTATAAAATCCAATAAAAAACACTTAATAGTAAATACAGGTTAATCCATAAAATCATTAAAAAATCATATATCCATGTATAACCAAATGAGATGCTGTTTGTGGGCCAGATGACGCTCCGTAACAATGATACGTGGACTTCCGGGTTTTGAAATTTCAGAATAACATTTAACACTGGAAGGTCACGAAATACTGAAGGATCGCATGTGACAATGCTACTATAAAGCTACATTAAACAAGATTTTAAATGGATTTTCAGGTGCAGGCGAGGCGAAATTGAACACCACGTCGTCTCCATTTCCTTGTAACATTTGAACAACCCTGCTCATACTTGGACGATCTCTGTAGTTTTGTCGGATGCACCACAATCCAACTAACAATGCTACCATAAAGTATAATCTGCAATCTACATTGAACAAAATTTAAGTAGAAGATAATAACGGATTTTCAGGCAGTGGAGGAGGAATTGAACGGCAAAGGAGGATTGGCCACGTCGTCTCCATTTCCTTCTAACATTTGAACAACCCTGCTCATACTTGGACGATCTATGGAATTGTATTGAATGCACCAGAGCCCAACTTTAGTGAGTTTCCTCGCTTTTTTCCTCATCTGGTGCTGCCATTGCCCCTTCTCCTCTCAGTCTCATTCCCAAGTCCCCAGTCTCAAGCAGCTTGAAAGCCCACTCAGGAAAGTAGAATTGGCTGGAACGGGTAACCTTCCAATGAAAATTCTTTCACCCCCAACTATTTCTAGCAAAAGCATCCCGAAACTATAGACATCTGATTTATCAGTAACAGGACCTAATTTTCTGTCACATACCTCTCTGGCGCAACATATCCTGGCGTCCTCTCCTCGGCCGTCATTGAGGATATGGTCGTCTCCTTTCCACAAAGTTTAAATTCGGCATCCAGCAATATATTGTGAGGTTTGATGTCGAAGTGTATGATGCGCTTCTCGCAATCTTGGTGTAAAATAAGCAACTCCACGAGCCACGCCCAAACAGAGCATGCAATTGTTCTACATCAAGACTTGGGGCCTCTTCTTTGGCGGGCAAATATTATTTTTTCTAGAGATCCATTGACCATGTACTCATATACCAGTGCGCTGGTAAGATTTTCAAAGCAATACCCCAAGAGACGAACCAAATTGACGTGTGATGGATCCGTCCAATGGTGGCAACTTCATTCATGAATTGAGTCTCGCCATGCCTATGTCGATCAAGAAGCTTTACAGCCACTAGAACACCATTCCGAAGTTTTCCTTTATAGACCACACCAAAACTTTTCCCAACTTTTCTGCAAAGTTGTTTGTCATCTTTGAGTTGTGAGTGCGAATATCTGGTTGGCATTTCATTAGCATATTGCTCTAGGAATTTTTCCACCTTTGAAATAGAGCTAACGGGAAGACGAAGAAGTTGATTTCTCCTCTTGGCACAAGACCTTAAATAAGTACTGTTAGCGCTATCAACGCAAGTCCCCCAATGGAGCAAGCTGCAGTGGAATGAAGAGGTGGAAATCAATATGTTATTTGTCTAAACCCTACCAGAATAATGGAAACAATGAAAAATTTACCCTGAGACTTTGAATGGGACGAAATCATATAATTTACCTATTGGAATGACGAACATCCTTGCAATGCCAGTAACTGCAACAATCCACAATTTTTGCTCAGAGAAATTATACTTAACATGTCGGGAAACACATAAACATATATCTAGTATCAGGAGCAGTAGTACAATGGAGGGAGCAACCACATATATGTAGATTGATAGAATTCAAATCATTTGCAATCAAATTTGCGGAAGGTGATCGAGAAACCTACTCTTGCGGGGGCATTCGTCTGGCTGAGATGTGCCATCGCTACAATGGCAAAGAAATTTTGTCGAGTTCCATATGTCGTAACCACAAATCCCATTACTATTCAAACATTGTCCGGATCGACATTCCATGTGACGTTAAAACCCCTGCGCTAGTAAAGCCTTAATATCAATGGACCCTGAGAGAGGTAACTCTCATTACTTGGTAGTTGAAGATGGGTTGGACAGAAGCTTTCCCTCTGAGTCTATTTCTGGAGTTAAACTGTAGTACCAATCATGACCACAAAGCATGAAATTAAGTGCTTTTTGATACAAAATTGATCGCAGCCCGTCCAAAACGTCAGATTGGTGTATCCATCCGCCAGACGAAAAACTCAGAGTCAGACCACCATGATTGATTGTAGTTACTCGAAAGATTGTAGATCACCTCCAGAGATCGAGATTTGTTCGTTAACGATTGTTATGGTATGATCGCTACTATTGCTCAAGAAAAGGGGCTCCGATATGTGATATTCATTTTCCCTGATAGAAACCATAGGAGAGTTTAACACACAGTCAACCTGAAATTCAGGGTGGCCGCAATCCACTGTTAATTTTCCCAAAAGGATACCTGAATGTTGTGCCCCCACAGGTACCATTGGCACTGCATTCCAAGTGCAGAAAACGCCGAGACATGATGTCGAGGAGCAGATGAGGAGGATGAGAAGAGCAGATGCAAGATGAGAGAAAGATAAAAGAGAGCAAGTCATTGAATTGGGAAAAAGGAGGTACTGATTCTCATGCTCTGCTTTGCTCTGCTCTGTTATTCTGTTGGAGTTATAAACACAGTAATTGGGGGTTCTGCAAATACATTAAGATGAAGGAGATGATTCCAAGTTCAATTGCCGGGACCTTTCAAAGTCAAGAAGCCAATTGGACTTGGTCTCTTTATTATTATTATCGGGAAACTCTGCAATTTAGTGTTATTTTATTTGGCATACGAGCTCACGCCGTTGCTTCTTCTGTCTCTCCGACGAATTAAATTCCACACGCCTGCTGCCTTCCGTCGCTGAAAAGGTCGGGGTGATATCGTGTAGCCTTCCCGCTTACGTTATAGGCCTATTAGATCTATTTTGAAGTCACAGTTTGATGTGATGTATGAGCTGTTTTACTTATAGCACAATTTCGATGAAAGTTGCTCTCGTTTTGTCTTCTATTCCTTTTTCGTTAAATCCCGAGTAGACTTAAATTTGAAATATATAATTTTGAAATATAATTTGACATATTTGTGTAGTGAATTATTATCCTTAAGTTCTAAAAGAAGTAACATTTCATGATTCATGAGTAATTAATTAATTTATGTTTCTTTATTATAAAATTTTGATATTATTTAAATTCTACACACCGACCAATACATAATTCAATAGTTTTAGATGATTTAATAATTCTAATTTGTTAAAAATATCATATATATTATTGTTATTTATATATTTGTTAAGAAATATTTTACAATTTATTAGTCTTTGAACTTTTTCGACTACTAATAGTTTAACATTGATCGATGTAAGGTATAATGTTTAATTTTGAAAAAAAAATATTTATTTTTTCAATAACATTTGATTAGACCATAATATTTTTTTGTAAGCTAGGCGTACCTTCTTTTTTTTTTTTTACTCCATCTTCATCAACATGTCCAGACACATCACAAATTTCGCATCGAGGAAGGGAATTGAATCCGTGATGAGTAAGGGAATTCAACCCCGTGATGAGTGCTATAACAACCTACCTCATCACCGTTTTACCAAGACCCCACATACTTGATTAGACCATAATATTAAAGGTCTTATTGTAACCTATAACTACGTCAAAAAAAATTTCCATAATTTTTCGATGTAGTTGTAATATTTATACCATGATTTTTAAATATTTGGGCAATGATTTTCCATCGTTAACCTTCATAAGAAAACCACCTAAAAATTAAAATCCTTAAGAAGAAATAAGCTTTTTCTTAGTGGAATTCAATCATACAATCACGTTAAAATGTGATTTTGTCGTTTAAAATACATTTTTGAATGTGTCCATAGGATTCGGATAAACGATGATCGGGTGTTATGTTAAGGGGCCCCCGATGTGAAGTTACCTAGTTTAATTACCCACCCAGACTGTGTGATATATCGGGATATATTCCTTGATGTGAAGTGATTCATTCAATTACTCCACCCTAACTGGGTGATATATCGGACATGATGAAGATGTCATCCTCCCAAGCTTACCAAAAAAATAACTTAACCAAATTTTTAAAAATCTCACGAATTTTGGTTAAATTAAAAATTGTCATGAAAAATGTCATTTCGTCTATAAGTTAGTGTAGAAATTTGATGTAGAGTCAAAACTACTCATGTAATTTACTAAAATGTAAGACTCAAATCTACTCTACTCAACTGGAGAAGAAATTTCATGATCGAGAACACATATCAAAACATGCATGGTGATTCAACGTGTTACGTTACGCAGCTTTAGGTAGGGAAAGTAACCGCTCAAAACCCCATCCTATTTGTATTGAATTTAATGACATATCTCGGGTCTATTTCTCCTAAGTAGCAACCTTAAACAATTGCTATGCTACAAGTCTCAAGATAGAGACCTTAACCCTTCAAGCACTAATCAATTTCCATTTAAAATCGCGTTCTTATCAATTATGCCTAAACATGGAAAGGTTAATTTTCAAGGTTTTTGTGCAATCTTACAAACTTGGGTGTGATCAAGGGAACACAAGAGCATTTCAATGCTCGTTCCTTAAAACCCATGCCAACATTTACCTTTTGTCTTTGATGGATGTGTGAGAACATTGGATTAGAGAATCGGTATTTAACCGATGGGACATGAACTAAACTGAATGTGAACCGAACCATTGGTTCAGAACTTCAGAACACAACAAATCATTTTCATTCACGCAAACTCGAAACCAATCGTTCAAAGATCACATCTAACTCTTGAACCAAAGACTTTTTTGGGAAATTTCTTTGCTAGTTACCAAATAGACCTAGTTCTCGCACAAACCCAAATGGAAGAATTTCAAAATTCGTCTTCCTTGATAAGAAATTTAACCGCAATTTTGATGACTATTTTCCCTTATGAATTCCCTTCATATGCTACTCATCTTCTTGCTATGAACGTGACACCCTTTGCAACGTTCTTCTACCTCAACCATTCGACACCCATATTTACCTCACAACACCTCCATCTAAACACATATGCTCCATTACCACTTATTTCTCATATTTCTCATAGTCACATTGTGCATACATTTCACCACTTATTCTATACTCGTTTCATCACTTCGAATACGTATAACCTTATTCTTCCTCAATCTGCATTCCTTTAATCATACTTGGATGCTCAAATACACCAGAAAATATAGATTTATAATCATATACAAATTAATCTCATACCTCGCCATATAAAATAGATTTATCTCCCATAATGAATTTATAATTATTTATGTGTAGAATTTTTAAGCTCTCGATTTTACACAAGCTTTCCGCTGATCCGATCCTCGACTCGCAATAAAATACATACACAAATATATATGCTTCCTCATAATCAATTGTTAATTCCTGCTCTTACACTTACATGATGGAATTTGTCAATTGAATTAGACAGAGAATCAATAACACAATGAAATTATCCCCCAATCTCTTTCTCTCGCCTTCCATGCGTAAACTCTCCAATCACGCAAGCACTAGATTTCAACACATCATGTGCTTGTAGGGGTTTATAAAATTTCAATCACACACAAATTTGACACATGGCTCTTTCAATTGTATGCAAGCTCGCGACGTTGCTTCTAAGAACGAGTTTGATTCTTTGAACAGCCTATACTTATGAAATTCTTGAACTGTGCTTTAATTTCTCGACTTTTAAAACCTCTTCTATTTGACTCATTTTAATGATTGAACAACGTGCTTCACTAGTTTATTCAATAATGAATTGAAATTGGAATACAAAGGCTGAAGTTAGTTTTCCTGTTAAATGTAGCAGGCTTCTTTGAGGTATGCAAAGAACTCCTTTCGTAACTCCTTGTACGTAGACTTAATTGTTGATTTAACAATTTCCATAAACAGTTTAATTTCTTCGAAGAAACATCGTGTGAAATAGGTTTTAATAACCGACCGTTGAAAATGCTAATTTATCCACTATTCCTTCCCCCGAATACAAGGTTCTAATTAAACACATAAACTTATCATTCGATTAATTACCCACGCATAGTGTCAAAAATAAATTCATGTTTATTTATTAAAAAACTTTCCAAACAATGATTTCAAGAATTATAATATTCTAAATTAGGATGCAACAATTGGAATATTAATTTTGTTTATGACACGTTGTTAGAGGGAAATGAGGCAGATTTCATAAATCTTTTTAGTAGGTAAAACTTCTTAATGGGAAAATAGATCATATTCATAATGGATAAACACCTCTGCCATGTGTGAACAAAGGCTAATGGATGTAATATGTTAAGTTTCGACCAAGTCAACAAAGCTAGTATGGAGGAAGGGAACATTAATGGAATAATCCAAAGGAATATGGACTAGTCTAGGAGTAGTGAGAATAAAGTCACCTTGAGTATGGAAGGAGCCATTGCATGGGAGATTTAAGTCATGCTAATTAAATCCAATAGTTGTTATGGAGGTAGAGGGTATTTGACATACAACATGCTTTGGAGGGAGATTAACTGCATGAAGATGGAAACCCTAATTAGTGAGACCAAAGAGAAGGCTCACATTGTTATATGGAAGAGGATGAAGCCAAAGTGGGGGCTAATGATGATATGATATTTTCCGAATATATTGTCTATTTAGACATATATTTTTCTCACGTTTAGCCGAGAATGAATGTTGTTTAGCATTGGGTGTCTCCGGTCGGAACCCCAATTCCTTTCCTTGGAGAGGCCTCTTGGGAGAGTTTGTATTGCATTGTCCACTATCCGGGCTTAGGGCCAAGCTTCTTCTTTCGACCCATAACGTAGATCCCATTAAGGGTTTGACTATTTTTGCAAGTCAGCAATAAGTGGAGATTAGATCTTTTAGATTTAGTCCATTTCGTTGCTTCTTTCGGAGGAGGCTCCACTTCAATGGGAGGACAATATTGAAGACATTGAGAATTACTATATCTTGGCATGTGGCCAAGTGTATTTTGATCCCTACAAATACAAGATAGATCTCGCATTTGCATTATTCGTACGTGTATTTGCAGGGTGTTTCAACACATCATTTTGGAGAGGATTTTCTAGGTGTTGTGATCTCGCTCTTCCACTCGAGATCCGTTGGAGGAGATCATTTATTTATATCGATCGCATCAAATTTCCGCATCTAAACATTTCCATAGATCTCAAAGATTAGATCTCATATCTACATCTTGTACTTCGTGTTTTGTTTAAAACCCCAAGGGGTTCAATAAGGAGCTTTTACGTATATAGATCTCGAATAGATCTAACTTTTTTGTCCACATACTTTCTTCTAGATCTGATGTGTAATCTACAAACGTTGCAGACAATAAAATAACACTCGTAAGGCATTTTCGCCTTTTATACATGGTTGTAGCACCTCATTTTCGAGGATATCTTTCATCGGAGACTTGTATTTTCTTGTTATACATCTTATGGGCCACTTTTTACATACATTTTGCCGTTGTAAATACAAATGAAAGGTCTCCATATTTTCCTCCTCGCTTTTTCTATGATGATCTCATGCTATTTTCTAGTTCTTTTGCATTGTATTGCCGCATTCCCCATCGTGGAATATTACGTTGGTATCAGAGCATAATCTTGGCTCAACCGTGAGTTTTCAATATGCTATAAGAAGAAGAAGAGAAGGAGAAAGAGATCGAATTATGGAAGGAATGAGTTTCAGATTCCATCTCTTTTCATATCTAATAAGGAACTCACCAAGGAGGCTTCACTATGTAGAGAAAATGGAGAAAAGAAGTGAAACCACATTAGGTTTCCTGATGAGGAAGGTCCATGTACTTCCTATCACAAAAAGAAGATTCGATATTGCATGTAGCTCCAAATAAACATGCTATGGCCTTTTCTTTTGAAGACAAGAGGCATAGGGATGAAAAAACACTTAGATCATGAGATCTCTAAGTGAGTATCTTGCGTAATATAAGTATCAACCTAGATATTTCAAGGAGAATCTAACTCTCCCGTCAGCTCATTCAACTCAAAGAAGAAAGGAGACCTGCGGTCATAGAAGAAAAGAGGGTAATAGATTTCTATTGTCTACCTTTGATGTGTCATCCTCATGCACAACAAGGGATTGAGGAAGGAGGTTGGAGGAATTTTTCCGCTACATCCAATAGTAGAGAAAGAAGCTATCGAGATTGCAACACCGCACTTTGAGGGTGAAGCAAACATTTGGTGGTTCAACCATTTGAGTCATGCAAGAGTAACTACATTTGCAGATTTTACTCAAAGGTCTATCAAGAAGTTTGACAAGAAGAAGTCGTAGGAGAAGAAGCCTTCACCACCACTTGTCATAGGAGCACTTGCATTAGGAGAAGGAATACTTGAATCTTTGCAAGGTGGTCTTGATCTCTGACATCTAGCGTCCCATGCACTATTCTGGAGATGCATGAGGAGGAGGAGACTTATACCAATGATGATGAAGCCATAGAAGAACAACCATCATCATCGCCAGCTGGGGAAGCCATCACACCGGAGGAAGAAACCCTCGTGGTAGCACAATATATTCCCAAACTTTACCAAGGTATGCACATGTTTCCATTTTTTGTTACTTTAGCACATCATATGGAGGATTGTGGGAATGTACCATTGCATGAACTAGGGTCAAAGTACATTGCTGATTTGGAGTAGTAGGCTGTCATTGCACCGAAAAACCTTGATTTGTTCAAGGATAAGATATACAAATATCCCGGTGTATCATTGTTGAGCTACACACAACTCTTGGGGTTGGAGTGAATATTATTGGAGGATGGGATGAGTATTGTCCTGAACCATGCCATGCGTAACTATGTGTTCAAAATTGAGTATGATCTTAAGATAACATGCACCATTATGGAGATCAGCAACGCTCGTCATTGAGTTAACAAAGTGATGAGTTGGGGCCCAACCATTATTAGAGCATTATAGTGACCTTTCTACATGCATAGCGTAGGATAGGCAAGATGGTCGATGAGAGACATCTTATCTTCCATTGTTATGATGGATCTTATCTTATCTTATCTTTAGTATATTTGGATCCTTATGTAGTCAACTTGGCCGTCGATGAGTGGTCTTCATTTGGAGATCTCTAGGAGATTGCATTTCAACATCCCATGAAATGCAAAGACATAACCGATTTGGGAGGATGGTATTCTCCATTGGAGGGATGCCACTTAGACATGATGATAGACATCACCATGGGTTGGATGGGTGATGTTGGATGAGCAAGAGGTTGGGAAAACACTCGCATATTTATGACACCGAGTCACAGGAGGAAAGAGTGCGTTGGCTACTCTTGAAAGAGTTTGGCCATCATGTGACATATCCTTCAAGGGGTATGTTGGTGGATGGAACTTGGCATGGCACTTACATCATATGGCAGCAAGAATTTTGGGTGTATTGGGGTGATATCTTTCATATGAACTACCATATTGTTGTCTTGCTGATTTATATGGTGATGGTGTGGGGAGGCAACAAGAGTTGTCGTTGAAGTTTGGTCGTTTCTGAGAGAGCATGGGCTGATTTTCTCCCATACTTTGCATGATGTTGCAAGAGTAGGAGGTGGCACTCATCATGGTGCAAAGGGTTCACTCCTTAGCCTTTGGAGGATTAGAGGTACTCTCCCACTTGGGGAGGAACCTCTCATATATAGCAAAGATTATGATTGATGGCTTTGACATGTGGCATGTCAAAGGATGGAGCTATGAGATGACAGAGCCTTATTACAAAGGCCAATGTTGTTGTCACTTGGGAGATTAGGTTTTTCGATGGAGTGTCCCTAGGATCACCTCACATATGATGCACTCGATGGGCATGAAGGAGATGAGAGTGATGGAGTAGTGGATGGAGACATCTATTACCATGATATGATCTTTCGACTTGGATTTTCAAGCATAAGAAGAAAGATCTACTTGGCAAGACACAGTTCATTCCTCTTTCATGGGACTATGTCATATCACTATGGAGGGCTTATTCATAGGTATTGTTAATAGATTACTCTTAGTACATTGTAAGAATTGTGTTTTTTCACTTATTGGTTATCTAACACAGAATTTTAATTTCTTTACCATCCCTATACAAGCGCGTGCATTGCTCCACAAGAGGGCAAGCCTCTATTTGGGCTTCATGGTCATTTTGGGACCAACATATATGATGGAGAGCCATTTATTGTATGGCTTTAGGCAAGTGTTGTACTATTTCCCGTATGTTGGGTTGATATACAATGCCATTTACTATTCACTAGGAAGTGTGATGACATGTACAACTAGCAATTTGTTGGGACACAACTTGCCACATCATGCTCCGAAATCAGGCTTGGAAAAATTGTGTTGTGATTACTCGTAAATCACAGGCCTTTCCAAGATTATGAAACCTTTAGTACTTCTCTTATTTGGGTTCCATATGATGATAATGTCATATTAATTTTGTATGGGATGATTTGGGCAAGAACCTAAGGGTGGATCTTCGAGGACCCTATTGCCTTTTTTCTCCATTTAAAAACTCTACACTTATCATAAGTGGAGAGAGAGACAACGTGGGATGGACATTTTGAACACACATATTTAGTTATGCAGCCCACCTCTTCTTTGCGGTGGAGCCTAAGGTGGAGGAGATGTTTCAGGAGTTATCATGTTGGAGGGTGACTCACTTTTTGTGGATGATAGCCAGGATGGAGGCTTCATCGGGATGATGGTTCCCAATATATTTCAGATTCCATGCCTCAAGAAGGCCTCTAGGACCACATAGTTGTTTCCATGGATATCCCACCTTTTCATGATGAGAGCCATTTGGATTTTTCACCAAAGGCATACTTATACACATGGGAGGAACAACCGAGACATATTGTCGAGAGAGAATTGTTTCTTTGGGGAAATTATCACTTGAGGATGCCATAGGAGGAAGTGAGAGGCTCTTCAGTTCTATCCTTGCATTTACAGATCGTAATATTCCTAACTTGGCATGTAACTAAGTGGAATATTAATTTTTCTTTTTTTGACATGTTGTTAGAGGAATAAATGGGTAAGGAGGCCCATAAATCATTTTAGTAGGCATAAAATCCCTCTTAATTTGAAAAGAGATCATATTCATAGCTAGATAAAATAGCTTCATGTGTTAACAAAGTGCTAATGCATGTGGACAAGGTCAAGTTTGACCAAGTCAAACAAAGCTAGTATGGAGGAAGTGGAACATTAATGGAAACAACCTGTATGGGAATATGGATTAGTCTAGATAGTTAGAATAAAGCCACCTTGAGTATGGAAGGAGGCACGTGGATATTAAGTCAAGGTTGACCAAATTCAACAACATAGTGGAGGAGTGGCATTGATAATGGGACAACATGATTTTGGAGGGGGAGATTAACTCAGATGAAGATGGAAACCCTAATGAGTGGGACCCAAGGTGAGAAGGCTCACATAGTTTATAAGGAATAGGATGGAAAGCATATGGGGTTAGTTGGTGATATGATATTTTCTCGAATATATTGTCCGTTTATACATATATATTTCTCTTTGATGTTTAGCCGAGAATGAATGTTGTTTAGCATCGGGTGTTCCCGGTTGGGAATCCCACCTCTTCCCCGAGAGGCCTCATAGTCTTCTCTCAAATAAAAATAATAAATCCAAAATAATAAATAGATTAATTAAATATTCCAAGTTAGGGATATGTGCTCTAACTCTTGATTTGTTCCTCAAATATTGGATTTTGTTTAGTAACTTCTATCTTGGTGGGTTTTTGGTGAGAAATTATCTCAACCAAAGGAGTCTAAGATAGCACCTGACTATCTTCGTCATTTTCTCTCATCTATTTAAATTGTAAAATATATTCTTTTAATAAGTGAGAATGATGAGAATTCCATGAGGCTCAAGCCTCTTTTCCACCATTGTTTTGTATGGTTTTGTATCCGTGTTTTTCCGTAACTGCTTCTCGAGTTAATTTATTTTTTAATATGTGCTATCCGAGTCGCTATGGAGATTTAGAAACATAGTGTGGTGAGTTGTGGTCTCGTGTTGAATAAATAGTGAAACATATTGAGGAATAGTGCTGAATCATTCATCATTGCAAAGGACATGATTGCACTCGTTGTTGTTGGATACTTAGCGCTTTCGCTTGGAATTGGAACTAGTGCTCAAATACCGCAACCCGGGGGCTTCTTGATTGAAGGGGAGTGGTTTGATGTGTGCTTGGAGGAGACCGAATCTATATTTAGTGTGGCGTGGCACATTGGACGCAGTGAATGTCAACCGGAGCTGCAAATAATTTCTCAGCCTAGTACTTGGGAGATGTCATTGTTTAAAGTCATATGTTTGTGAGATCTCGCATAGACTCGTAAACATCATGAGTGCCGAACGTCTCAAGTGCCTCCCCGCACAAAATTCTACAAGTACAAAGACTTGGATGTGGTAAGGATTATTGGTAACGCAAAGGAAACTCTCGCTTTAAAGAAGATGTTGCCGCCGGTGTCGCCTTATGGAATGCCCGGCGCAGGAATGCGTTGTGAGAAATAACAAAGAATTCAAAAAATATATGTATTTTTTATGGTTGCTCTATAGTTTTCCGAAAATTTGTGAAGTTCAATATTTTTTGGAGTTTTTATTATGGTTCTTTAATAAAACCCAATCAGAAGTCGCAGCCACATTGGTTACTGCATCCACCAACTACAAAGATAATTTGTTAACCAAAGGTTAAGGTAGAGGGCATGGAAATATTAGTTCCTTTTGTGTTTTTTTTTTTGTGACCCGTAAACTCCTACTAATTGTGAAGGAAGGCCACGACATGGCTTGGGTGCCAACCGCAAAATCTTTTCACTTTCCACTCATTGTTTTAGAGAGATACGTTTGGGTGCCCATGGCCCGGATCATCAAGTATGCTTGTCTTTGGCAAGTTAACATTGCCTCTCAAAAGGTTTCTCGCTTCCGCACAAATCACCATTAGCGTTAAGAGTGAGATAGGGAACCCATGTAAATCATGTGGATTTATCGTAGAACTAGCTCATAGGGGAGAGATTTTTCGCGAAGCAAAGATCCATGTGTAAATATGTAACTGTGATTAAATTTTGCAAAGATCCACAAAGTTTTTTTTTTCCGAGACAAGAAATTTTTAACTCGAAAGCGTTGCATTGGGATTTTTTGCTGGGTAAGGTTTATAAGATCGAAGTTTTTTTTTTACAACCATATCATAATAAGTTAAATCATTCTCATGGTAGTCGTTGAGTTGTCCGTCGCAGGTGCGAAAGGTAGTAAGCTTCGCGATCCATCTCATCTTCCCCGCGATGACATTTGTTGAGTGATTGTATACCATGCTCGGGGAGTGCTGAAATTGCTATTGTTTGATCTACCTATGCATGGAGCCGTGAAGAGAGCCCGCCGTTGCATACACATTTTCTCAAGAGACCTTATTTTGTTAAGTATTGCAGTAACCGAAGGGGAACAAGCCTTCCTTTGAAAACAACCCCGCAAAGGAGTTTTTGTGTCTTCAACCAGCTTTTTTTATGAAGATTAACTCACTCTTTGCGTAAAAAGAGAAAGGATTTGCATAAAAGGAGAAAGGACCAATGTGGAGAGCATGGAGATTTGAACTAGCATGGAGAATTTCTTAGAATAATGAAGGCCTATGAAGAAAGTTTGTTCTTCGTATCGGTTTAGGTGAAAAGTTAAAAAAAAAATAGAATAGTGATTTAAAATGAATAGTGCATGTTTTTAAATCTAAATCTAAAATCCATTCACGTAGAACTTTATATCACTTTTCAAGTGATCTCATAAAGTGTTTTTAATTTTCACTTTGAAGTGATTTCATAAAAAAATTATGGTAAGTTTATTTTTAATGTGATCATTAAAATAATGGAGAGAGATAAGGCGTGGAGTGATAAGATAATGGAAAGGTGATTTTGTTTATGAACCTTTTGGAGTTATAAGGGGTGAATGAATTTTTTTAATTTTGAGTGATAAGGTGATATTTTTTGGAGTGATAAGTTGTCTTTTGTACTTGGAGATAAGGTGATTTTGGAAAGATAAGTGTTTTGTATTTGGAGTGATATGTGGAATTTTTTAGAGCAATTATTTGTTGTAATTCAAAGTATTGTTTTACTTTAAGAGAGATTGTGTCATTTTCCATTTAGTTTTTGAAGACAAGTTGCATCAAAGGGTTTCACTTTGCCATTTTCATTACTTGAAAGTGGTCATTTTTTATGTACTCCAAAGTTTAATAAAGATATCATTTTTTGTCAAGGTGTCCTAGATCCACCCGAAATTGAATAAGGGGATCTTAGGTACACATGTGTGTTTGTGATGGCGCATGTTTTTTATGGCTTCATGTTGTTTCTTTTTTATTTGTGTCTAGTTGTGACACATCAATGATTTCATTTAATATCGCATACATAAATTTCAATATCAAGAAGCACAACACATGTAACGAAATAGCTTGCCAAGGTGAAAAATTAAGCTCAACATGTGCAATTGCGCCACTACAACATATAATCAAAGATTGTCTACATTAGCATTATACATCAACAATAAAATTCACTTAGTCAAGTTAATGCATTTCAAAGCAAATTCTACATCAGCATTCTTACAAATCCATTTCAGAACTTGTAATCAAATTCATTGTTTTAAGTGAATCATTAAAAATTCATTATTAATGAATTTTTAAGAGAACAAGGGAATCATTAAAATCATTGTATGCTTTCTTGGGTGCATTGTTGACAGTGTTCGACACCCTTCCTTTACACAAAAATCAAGTGAGTGCACAAATTTCTGAATCAAACAAGCTACAATTTTACATCTCCAGCAAGCGAGTGTGAGTATTCATTGAAGCAATTTGCATCAATTCACTACAAAGATCAAACCATAAACTGAGCCAGCCTGAAGTTCATTGCAGCAACCATCAAAGCAACCAAACAAGTTCAACTCTAACACCAATCAAGCAAGTTGAGATCGACATCAAGCAAGCGTGGCTATTCATTCAAGTGAGCATGAAGTCATCAAGTAAGTCAAGTGAGCGCTTAAACAAACACGATCGTCATCAAGCGAGCATGAATTCCAGAGTTTAAGTAAGAAAATTCTACAATTCTAGCAAGTGTTCCAAGCACGCACAATTAGCAACCAATCAAGTCACATAGCAAGCGAGCCTATCATTCAAGTACCAAAATCAAGTGAAACAGTTCAAAGCATGACATCTCCGACAAGAGAGCATGATTTCAAGTGAGCAAGTTCAGATGGCGCAACATATTCAGTTGTTAAAAATTCTTCATAGTTTGATCATCTCCAGCGATGAAGACATGGTGCAAGTTAGCAAAGAAACTCTTGGTGATCTTTCACGGCATCTACAACAAACAAAAGAAACCATTGAGTTTCTTCAACTAAAGTCGCAACTTCAAAGGATTGAATTGCAAGAAAATAGTGATACTTTCAAGTCTTTGAACCATCCAGATGATAAGTCATTCGTCTAAACATCTTCAAGTGTCGAAGTTGTTCCAGTTCAAATTTCTTCCAAGCCCATCATCAAACCCTGGGAAGAAATTCACAATAACAAGAATCGACGAGGCTTAGGATATGTCAACAATGACACCAACCTGCATATCCCAGATTATTCCAAGCCAATTAAGTTCGTCAGTGCAATATTTCTTGCAAAAATCACCTCAGCTAGTTCTGAGAAAGTTGTAGACAACCAGCAATGCACACAACCCAAAGTTGCAGAAAAACAAAATTGCAAGCAACCTGAAGTTGAAGTCCAAACAAAGTGTTCTCATTGTCAAAGAACCAGTCATATGGAAGATTAGTGTTTTGATCTCCATCCTTGTTGCCATTGTGGCAAGCCCAATCATTCCTCAGAAAAATGTTGCAATCAACAAAAATCAGCCAGATTGAAGATACATTATGAATGGATTGACCCTTGGAAATGGTCATCCATCGTCAACAGATTGTCTCAGTTCTATAATCACATACAATCACACATAGTGCAGCCAACAGTGAAAATATGATGGTACTCTCATGCAGTTGAACGAGGGAGTAAACCAGTGTAAAACTCCTACACCTAAAGGGGGGGAGTTCAGGAATAATTTCCCAGAGAAGTGTCTCTCCTTTCAGTTTCCAAAGGGGGGAAAATGTCAATGAAATTGATAGTGGTTGTCAGACTGAAAGTCTTGAAAAAACCAGCAAAAGAAGCCAGTGGGCATCTTCAACAGCTAGTGGGCATATTCAAAAGCCAGTGGGCATCAACAAATTTTCCAGTGGGCATCAAAATGTTTTCCAGTGGGCAGTCAACAAAAAAGAAGCAGTGAACAGTTTTCAGCATAGCAAAAGCAACAGTGAGTTGTTTTTGACATCATCAGCCAGTGGGATTTGAACAAATTTTGTTAGTTGTTGATTTAATGCAAAGGACAGATGGATTATTTTGCGAGAGAAATTTAGAGATGAATTAGACATACATCTAACTCATGGTCTCTTCAGATTGCAGTTTTTCAACATCCAACTTTGGCGGTTTTTCAGGCAATGTTTTTTTGAGGATCAACATGAGAACTTGGAAGATGGTTCCTCGTTCTTATTTTGGATTTGTCATTGAAGGGGGGAATTTTAGCCTCTATCAAATAAAAATAATGAATCCAAAACAATAAATAAATTAATTAAATATTCCAAGTTAGGAATATGTGCCTAACTCTTGGGTTGTTCCTCAAATATTGGAGTTTGTTTAGTAACTCCTATCTTGGTGGATTTTTGGTGAGAAATGATCTCAACCAAAGGAGTCGAAGCTAGCATGGACTATCTTAGAAATTTTCTCTCATCTATTTAAATTATAAACTAAATTCTTTTAATAAGTGAGAATGATGAGAATGTCGTGAGGCTCAAGACTCTTTTCTGCCATTGTTTTGTCTGGTTTTGTATCTGTGTTTTTCTGTAATCTATTTCTGAGTTAATTTCTTTTTTAATAGGCCTCTTGGGAGAGTTTGTATTGCATTGTCCACTATCTAGCCTAGGGCCAAGCTTCTTCTTTCAACTACAACACAAATCCTGTTGAGGGTTTGACTGTTTTTGCAAGCTGCAGCAAGTGGAGATTAGATCTTTCAGATCTAGTCCATTTCAGTGCTTCTTTTCATTGGAGGAGGGTTCTACTTCATTGGGAGGAAAAAAATAAAGAAATTGAGCATCATTTTCATATCTTAGCATGTGGCCAACTATATTTTGATCCCTACAGCGCAATACAGATTCAGATCTAGGTTATTCCTATAGGTTTATTTGTAGGGTGTTTCAGCACATAACTTGGAAAGTGATTTTCTAGGTGTTGGGGATCTACCCTTTACTTTGGAGATCTGTTGGAGGAGATCATTTTATTGTTTATATTAGATCAGATCCAATTTCCATATCTGAATATTTCCATAGATCTGTAGTCTTAAATCTCAGATCTACATCTTGTACTTGGTGTTTTTCTAAAAACCCCAAGGGGGTTCAATAAAGGAGCTTGTATAGTGTATAGATCTGGTATAGATCTAACTTTTTGTCCACATACTTGCTCTGGATCTGATATGTAATCTACAACTATTGCAGAGCCAATAAAATAACACTGTAAGGCATTTGCAGTCTTTATACATGGTTGCAGCACCTCATTTTGAGGATATCTTTCATTTGAGACTTGTATTTTCTTGTTATGCATCTTATGGGCCACATTTTACATACATTTTGTTGTTGTAAATACAAATGAAAGGTCTCTATATTGGCCTTCTGCTTTTTCTATGATGAGCTGCACTATTTTCTAGTTTTTCTGCATTGTATTGCTGCATTCCCCATCAGGGAATATTACAGTAATATTGCTCGACACAGAGTAGTAATCTCATAAACAAATTCTCAATCTGATGAAAAGCACTTTTCTTAACATTGATTTCACCATTTTAATTCCATCATGTTCTTTTACTTCGAGCAATTCACTCAATATGAAAAGGTATATACTATTTCATAATGAACAAAATTTCACATAGTCTATTCATATGACATTCGAAACAAAATGTTATTTTTCGTGTATTAATCAAATTCACGCATAAATTACATAAATTTACATAAGGTATTCTATAGCTTCTTGATCTTGATTACATTCAATATTATTCCCCTCTCTCCCGCCTGGTTTCCTTCATTTGAATTGGCTTCCCTTAATGCCTTTGAGGCTTACAAATATATAGAAACAATTACATAGTTATGGATCATTCTAAATCCATGATCTTATCCATAGATCACTCAACTAATTCCTAAAATCTCTTAATCCTCTTTTAACTCAACTAATTCTCTATTATAAGACTTCTTAATCCCTTAGTTTTTTATGAAATCTTGACAACTCTAATATCTCTCGTATTCTCAATTATTTGAGAATATTTCCATTAAAACCTCACACACCTATTTATCATTCAAATTATATAAAAATATACAAAATTCCTATTAATAAATTAAATTATTTATCAAACATTAGACCCCTAAGTCAACCAAATTACTCGGATGCTCCTACATCAGACTCCCAAAGTCGAAAACATTCATGACCTCCTGATCATGTGTTTCATATGCTGATGAAAACCTCCACGGTTCGAAACCCTAGTTTGTAATTGTACAAATGCTCTGCACCTTTGCTACTACTGCATGCCTGCTACCTTCTGGTTCATCTTATTTCCTTCAATCAACTCCAAATTCTGATTGCTCATTCCTTCCATCGTTAACTTCTTCCACCTGGATTGTTTCATCATTAACTTCCACAATTCTTCAATCACATAATCAATTTCTGTTGTTCCATGATTTCTCTCATTAACATATTCCTCTGCAATTTCCATTTGTTGCCTCTTATCTTCAAATTTACTTTCAAGAAGTAAATTGTCTGTCATCTTTCTGACTGCATATTCATCCACCTTTTCTTGTCTGTCAACCAATACATCATAAAATTGGAAACTAACACATATATTTGTCCCAATAAAAGCTTGAGACACTCCTTCCTTTCTGACGACAACCACACTCTGATACTCCGGTTCTTTCAGCAAATTCTCCAAGAAATCAATTTCTCTTTGACACCTCACAAGTACTTCATCATGATGTCATTTATAGTCTTCAATGTGTTCTTCTTCTTTCTTAACATCTTTCAGTATATGTCCTTCCTCTTCATTCAGTCATATTTCTATCTTCTCTTTGTCCTGAGACAAATATACCTCGCCTCCTTCTTCAACACACTTTGTATTACTGTCTTTCTGTAAGCCCTCTTCAAGAGCTATCCTTGCCTCGTCTTCTGCATTAGCATTCTCTTGCAATTGTTATTCATCAATAACATTAGTCAAATTCATTGGCTTACCTCTCTGAGACAATGTTCCTTCACTCTTCATTAGAATAAGATTATGATCTGCCATCTCCATGACAAATTTAGATGACTGTCTTCTCCCATTAAGTAACTCATCAATAAACTCCTTCTACTGTAACCATTTAAAGCCTTCCTCATCTGAGAAGTTTTCTTCATCATATTTTACTTCAATATCTTCATCCATATTGAAGATATATTCAAAAGGTTGCCTATCTCCTGCAATACCTGCAATCATACAAAAATTATCAGTTTTAAAAACATAATACCTTGTGGTATCACTTGATGCTTCAACCATCAGGTCTTCTTGCTACTTTGAATATTTCATATGATTTAGAAGGTTCTCTATAGATTTATCCTTTGTATATTCATTACTTTCAAAAAAAATGGGCCATGTTCTGGTTCACATACCAAAACTTCCTCCTCATACTCATTTACTTGGAGTAACTCTTCCTTCAGTTGAGCATTCAATCAATGCTCTCACTTCACTTACAATATATGCCATTTGACTTTAATCCAACCATACCTCTGGTCTTCCTTATTCCTCTATAACATATCCATCAATAACTAAAGATGGAATTTTATCTCATCCTTCTCTCTGTCAATATCTTCTTCACTCATTCTCATACCATTTGCCTTGGCATCTTCTTTATCCTTCCTGTGGCTTCTCCCCGAACCTCTGCAATGACTATAAAAAATCATCTCATCCTCCTTTGTGAACTTCACATGTTCACTTGTGGACTGCACCTAAGTCTCCCTTTTCAGCAAGTCTACATACCAACCTTTGATATGCCATCAAGCTTTTCTCCTTAAGATTGATCTATGGTTCTCTGCCTCTAGAACCATTCTTCTGAGAAACTCTTTTTCTCCTCTTTACTTTTCTAGCTTCCACTTTCTTTGAGAACTTCCACTTACTCTGCCTTTTAGAACACAAATAGTTCTTCTTCTTACAACTCCTCTTGTTTTTATTTTGTTGAGATATTCCCTCTTTGTCTGCAACCTACAATATGCAAACATATTCTCAAACCAGAGTTAAAATAAAAAACATACCATATCACCTTACAGATCTCTGCATGATCTTATTTCATCATTCATCTGCACTTTGAATGGACTATTCCTTGTTCATTTTCCTATGAAAATTCTCCTTAAGAGTATCAATTACTCTTCATATTCTGCCACGCTTCATCGCTGTGTGCCTGTTACCTGTCAGATTTAAAATCTGGTCCTTCTTCCTGCAATCACAATTATATCTGTGTATAAACCTAAGTAGAAACCTTAAACACCAAGGCTATGCTACAAGTCTCAAGATAGAGACCTTAACCCTTCAAGCACTAATCTATTTCCATTGAAAACTATGTTCTTATCAATTATGCCTAAACATGGAAAGGTTAATTTTGAGAGTTTTTGTGGAAACTTACAAGCCTGAGCATGATCAAGGGAATTCAAGAGCATTTTGATGTTATTTTCCTTAAAAACCATGCCAAAATTTACCTTCTGTCTTGTTGTATGTGTGAGAACGTTGGAGTTGAGAATCGATACCTAACTGTTGGGATAGGAACTAAAATTTTGGAACAAGAACTGAAACACTGGTTCAAGAACTTCTGTAAACACAACAAATCATTTTCATTCACGCAGCCTGCAAAACCACTGTTCAAAGATCACTTATTAACTCTTCAATTAGAGAAGGTTTTGGAAAATTGCTCACTAGTTCCCAAATAGACCCGGTTCTGCACAAAACCCAAATGGCAGAATTTGGAAATTCGTCTTCCTTTGATAAGAAATTTAACTGCAATTTTGATGACATTTTCCTTTACAAATTCCCTTCATCTGCTACTCATATGCTTGCTATGAATGTGACACCCTTGAAATGTTCTTCAACTCAGATATTTGACACCCATAATTACCTCACAATCTCCATTTAAACGCATATGCTCCATTGCCAATGTATTCCCTTCATATTTTCACAGTCACACTCCATACTCCATACTCTGTTTCATCACTTCATTGACAAATAACCTTATTCTATCAATATGGGCATTCCTTTAATCATACTTGGATTCTCGTTCTACACTCGGTCACACCAGAAAATATAGATATTTACAATCATATACAAATTACTCTCATACCCTGGCCATATAAAATGGATTCATATCCCATAATGAATTTTCTTCACTATAATTATTTATGTGTAGAATTTGTTAAGCCTTGATTTTACACAAGATTCTTTGCTTGATCTAATCCCTTGACTTTGCAATAAAATACATACACAAATATACACAATTCCTCATAATCAATTGTTAATTTTGGTTTCACGCTTATAAGCTGGAATTTGTCAATTGAATCAGAGAGAGAAATAAAAACACAATGAAATTATCTCACAATCTCTTTCTGCCTCTCTTCCATGCAGAAACTCTCTAATCACACAAACACCATATTTCAACAATAATTCTTCATGGAGGTTTGTAAGGCTTTATAACATTTCAATCACACAGAGATCTGACAGATGTATTCTTAAATTGTATGCAGTTCTGTAGCATTTCTTCTAAGAATGATTTCAGTTATTTTGAACAACTCATACTTATGCAATTCATGAATCAGGGTTTAATTTATGAATTTTAAAATCTCTTCTATTTGAATCATTTCAGAATGATTGAACAAAGTCCTTCACTAGTTCAGCTCAACAATGAATTGAAATTGGAATACAGTGCCAATAGTTTGTTAAATGTAACATGATTCTTTCAGGTATGCAAAGAACTCCTTTCGTAACTCCCTTGTAATATAGATTTAATTCTTGATTTAAAAATTTCCATAAATGTCGAATTTCTTCAGTTAAGCATTGTGAGAAATAGAGTTTCACAACTCACTGTTGAAAATGTTAATTTATCCACTATTCCTTCAATTTACAAGTTTCAGAAATTAAACACATAAACTTATCATTCCATTAATTACCCACGCATAGTGTCACACAATTCATGTTTATTTGTTGAAAAAACCTCCAAACAAAAATTTCAGTAATATTGCTCAACACAGAGCAGTCATCTCATAAAAAAATTATCAATACGATGAAAATCACTTTTATTAACATCGATTTCACCATTTGAATTCCATCATGTTCCTGTACTTCAAACAATTCACCCAATATGCAAAGATATATACTATTTCATAATGAACAAAATTTCATAGTCTATTCATATGACATTCGAAACAAAATGTTCTTTTTCGTGTGTTAATCAAATGCATGCATAAATTACATAAATTTACATAAGGTATTCTATACCTTCTTGATCTTGATTACATTCAATAATCTTCCCCTCTCTTTGGCCTGGTTTCCTTCATTTGAATTAGCCTCCCTTAATGCCTGTAAGGCTTAAAAATATATAGAAACATTCACATAGTTATGGATCATTCTAAATCCATGATCTTTATCATAGATCAATCAACTAATTCCTAAAATCTCTTAATCCTCTTTTAACTCAACTAATTCTCTATTCTAGGACTTTTTAATCCCTAAGATTTTTATGAAATCTTGACAACTCTAATATCTCTCATATTCTCAATTATTTGAGAATATTTACATTAAAACCTCAGACACCTATTTCTCGTTCAAATTATTTAAAAATCTACAAAATTACTTCTAATAAATTAAATTATTTATCAAACATTAGACCCCTAAGTCAAGCAAATTACAATGATTTTTCGAGCCGGATGCTCCTACATCAGAATTGATCAAAGAATATGGATGAATACAATATGATTTCTCAAGCTTGAGCACAACCTACCTGTATCTTCTATAATTTTCCTGACTGATTGACTCTAGTCAATACTTAACCAATACTTAACCAATTTCTCATCGTGCAAATCTCTCACTGCATGCACCACTTGTACAACTTGGAATAGTTTTACAAACTGATAGTACCCTTCCCTTGAACTCCATTGTCAACTCAGTAACTCGAATTACATGCATGCATGATTTAATTTAGGTTGATTGATTAGTTAACTAGTAAAACCCCGAAGTCAGACCCCAATGCTATATCTTGCACTAGTTCCTCCAATAGTTGGAACTAGTTTAACTTACAATATCTCAATTTAACTGAATTAAATTATTATTACTGAAATTAACTCAACCTAGGCTCCTAAAATTGTACACAATTCAAGTTCATGCCCCCAACTCAGATTACTAACTAATCTAAATGAGTGATAACAACTATATGACCTCAATTAAATCATTCAAGTTGTCTGTTGATGTGGAATTTCAAATTTCTCCTAATTTAATCTAGGAAATTTTAAATTAGGAAGTTATCCTTCCATTTTCAACACTCCCTCTTAGCAAGAAAGGGATTATCATCCACCCCTATCTTGCACCTATGGAATGTACAACATGAAACACCTCTCAATGTTGTTGCTGCTACTGAGAAGCATAAAAAAATGTTCAAATTTCTCCTAATTTAATCAAGGAAAACCCTAGGAGAGTTTGACACAAAATCAACCTGAAACTCAAGGTGGCCGCAATCATTGTTAATATTCCCAAAAGGATAATTGAATTTTGTGCTCCCACAGGTATCAATGGCACTGCATTCCAAGTAATGAGTGCTGAGACATGATGTCAAGGAGCAGATGAGGAGGATCAAAAGAGCAGATGCAAGATGAGGGAAAAGACAAAGAGAGCGAGTCATTGAATTGGGAAAAAGGAGGTACTGATTCTCATGCTCTACTCTGCTCTTCTCTTTTATTGGAGATTATAAACACGATAATAGGGAGCTAGGGTTCAACAAACTGTGAAGTGGTCATTGAGGGAAAATGACATGCAATTGCCAGAGAATATCTACAAGCCAATTGGACTTTGTTGGTTCATTATTATCTAAAAGGACAAGGCTGAAATTTCGTGTCGTTTGATATGAATTAGTGTCGTTGTTTCCACTGTCCATCAAGTTGGGTTTTTCAGGGTTGGTCAAACTTGGCGTGTCGGACAGGTTCCACGTGTGTCACTCCCCGTCCTTTAAATTAATAATGTGATAACAACTAAATTCCATGTAAATTAATTAATTTGCACGTCATAACTCCACCAAAATTAATTAATTTAGATTATAAAATTTTCATATTATTTATATTCTACCCGCTAGATAACATATTATTCATATTCTATCCACCAACTAACCTATATGTATATTATTTGTATTGAAACAGGGGCTTCCTCTGACGGAGAAATGAAGCTTTTTGTGCTACTTTAAGATTTTTTATATTTTTTTCGTGATACACAAACCTCTGAGTCTTCACGCAAAACGCTCTTCCGTGGCCTCCTGCCTTAACGAGCTGGTGTCCCTCGACTCTCGGCGAACCTCTCCTCTCACAGAATACTTAAAAAACTCATAGTAGACATTGAAAACTCATGCGGAAGGATATGGAAAAGTTTTCTTCTTTATTCTTTTTAGAAATGGATATTAAAATGATGACCTTATATTTAGATCTGTTCCAGAGATTAACTGTAGTGGCATTTACTGGATATGTTACCTTTCATAAAAGGATAAGATCCACAGGCTACCTGGCCCTTTACAGACTTTGTCTTTAGAGCTTGAAGAAGTTAATACTCAACAAACAGACTCAAGTCCAATGGAAGTTTAGTCACTTTAGGTTCTCACTAAGGTTTTTAGGCCTTGATGTGCATTCTTCCAAACTTTCAGGGTAAAAATCCGAACTTGGGTTACAATTTGGTGAGAAACGGGGGCGGAAATTTTTTTTTTCTCAACAATTTAGCTGAAATTTTATAAAATTTTGGCCAAACTTTTTGAGAGTTCGACTGAACTTTCGATATTAGTTCGGCCGAACTTATTTTTCCGTTACATTGACGGCGTACTGATGGCGTGGGAAAACAGAGTTTTGGCTGGAGATTGGAAAACCGACAACATAAGTTCGACCAAACTCTTAAAATAGTCCGACCGAACTTTAGTTTATAAATACACCAGCCCCGAGCCATTAAGCAGTTTCAGGGTTATCTGCTGCGATCGTGTTTCTACATTTGCTGTGTGTTTCTGTGTCTGATGATCGTGTTTCAACATCTCCGACGTGCTATTCGGCCTCGTCTCTTATTGTTCGGCCTCGGCTCTTGGTTTCGAGCTTATTTGCTGTGATCATGTTTCTGCGTTTGCTGTGTGTTTCTGTGTCTACTGATCGTGTTTTTGCGTCTGTCTGTGTCTACGTCGTGCTGTTCGGCCTTGGCTCTTGCTGTTCGGATTTGGAGGTATGCTCCGAACTGTGAATTTTGTTTGAGGTTTATATTATGTACACTGGTTTATATTATGTTTTTTTTTTCAGAATGAAAAAACACTTTTTTTTTTTTTTTAGAAAGAAAAACACTGGTTTATATTTAAAAACGTTGGTTCATATTTAAAAACTGGTTTATATAACACTGGTTTATATTATTATTATTTTTTTTAGATTGAAAAAACACTGGTTTATATTATTTTATTTTTTTTCAGAATGAAAAAACACTGGATTATATTATGCATTTTTTCTGAATGAAAAAACACTAGTTTATATTATTTTTATTTTTATTTATTTATTTATTTTTTTCCAGAATGAAAAAAAAATGGTTCATATTTAAAAGTTGGTTTATATTTTTTTTTTTTCAGAATGAAAAAACATTGGTTTATATTAATTATTTATTTTCAAAATGAAAAAACACTGTTTTTTTTTTTAGAATGAAAAAACACTAGTTCATATTTAAAAACTTTAAGACACATTCCAGAAGTCCCTTTACAAAATTTTTGGTTCTTACATATTCATATATATCTTACAGATCCTATGTTCAATACAAAGACATAATCTTAATACTGTTGGTATCCAAAAAATTAGCTGCACTGGCCTTGAAAAAATGATAGGCAGGAACATCAAAATGTAGCTGATCCTACAGATCCTATGTTCAATACAAAGACATAATATGTATACCATTGGTATCCCAAAATTAGTTGTACTGGCCTAGCAAAAATGACTGGCAGGATCAATGATTTGTATTTGATGGTGAGATGAAATCCACTGAACCATTCCTCACGATTATACATAGTATTTTTCCATAGTAAATGAGCCGACATGACTTAGTGACTCAGTGAATGAGATAACACTGAAATATTCTCTTATCCAAGCTCCTTTCTATGGTGGTAGTGAAACATAAGTAGCACCAATATTGTGGCTTTAATTAACTGCAATTACACTGAATAGCATCAAAACTGTATAACACCAAAGCTATCGTTTGAAGAAATACAAATTTCATCTGAATTGCATGTATGTATTTAGGCTGAAATTTAGTCCTTCTGTAATTGTGCAGTAGCCTAAAGTCACCCATCTAAACCTGTAATTAGGCTGAACCTATCTCTATAATTTTAGTACAAAATTCTGTGTTGGTAATGCGAAAAACTCAGTTGGGTATACATATTAATTTTCCACAGTAAATGAGCCAACATGACTTAGTGACTCAGTGAACGAGATAATGAAATGTAATCAATAGAAGAAGCAATAGCTATAAGGAAAAAATTTAGTTCAACTCCAGCTTATTTTTCATCCAGTAAACATACATTAGCATCAATTCAAAGATCTTGTACAAATAGTAGACATAAATATTAACTTATTTTTCATCCAATAAACATACATCAACAGCAATTCAAAGAGCTTGTACAAACAATAGACATAAATGTTAACTTATTTTTCATCCAGTAAACATACATCAACAACAATTCAAAGATCTTGTACAAACAGTAGACATAAATGTTAACTTATTTTTCATCTAGTAAACATACATCAGCAGCAATTCAAAGATCTTGTATAAGCAGTAGACATAAATGTTAACCAACACTAAATGCTAGTATGCACAAATACTACGAATCCAAATATTAGTCGACTTAAAAGTTGTAGTGCATCAGAAGAGACATACTATACAACCTTCCTAAATTTAAGGTCTCACTCTTTCATCATTAATATAACCATTTGTCGCTTGTCTAGCCTTTTATTGTTTCCTAACAATTTTTTTGTTTGTTTTGATACTATACAACCTTCCTAAATTGAAGGTCTCACTCTTTCATCATTATTATAACCATTTGTCGATTGTCTAGCCTTTTATTGTTTCCTAACAATTTTTTTTTATTTTGATAATAGTTATAGATTTTTGTTAGGAAACAATAATTATAAATTCATTTTGACAAATTTATTAATAATGAAGACTGAACCTAGCTACATTCTTCAACATCTAAGAGACACACTTGTATTGTGATATTTTCCTTTCTGTCCAACTTAGTCCATCTTTCTAGAAAAATCGCTTTTAATGAAGCAGATATATCCATAGTGATCCATTGATATTTGTTCACCAACAACTATTCCATTTTGGACTTATATATCTCAAAACTATGCTCATTGAACTTATGCATCTATATCTTTAAACTACTCAACTATTTTATTTCACCATAGGAATCAATTCGATATATCTCCCATTTTAATGGGTCTATCACATTTCGAGAAAAACACATTAGCCATAAAAGTTTCCCATTGAAACCAAAAGTAATTTGATACAAAACATTGATTTTAACCTTATATAGTTAATTGTTTCAAATAGATTCTTAATAAAATGAAAAATATTCAATGTAAAACACATGCATTAACATATAATTTACTCGAGAAACCCAAAATGAGAAGATCATTTTGTTATTAGTATATTAATTTTTAGACCACTACACACACACACACACATATGTATGTATGTATATATGTATATATCCCACGACAATTATAAACTACCAATCCATTACCATGGATCAAATAAAACTTTAGTTCTTTCACTTAAATTGTAGAACCATGGGGTAAACTACCATGCACTAGAAAAATGCTAAAAGAAAAAACCATGTGATGCAAACCATCATAAAGGGAGAATTTATTTTTCCAAAAACCTTTTTTTGGGGCACTACCCCTGAACACCTGTGTGTGGGGGATTTTTCATCTCTATGAAACCCTAAAGTGGGGGTCCTTTCCTCCCATTTTATTCCCACCATTAATCTTAGAAAAATATATAGTGCATGGGGGTATTCACATAAAGAATATAGCACATACCAAACATCCAATAATTCTCCTTAATGTGACCATCAATGTTGCAATGGTTAGAATTATTTCTACTACCCTTGCATGGATGTGTAGTGGCTACTTTATTCTTATCCTTCTCCCATTTCCAGTTCTTATTCCCCTCCTTCAAAGCTTCTTGGTGATATTTTTTCTTCAAACCACTTAAGAACCCTTTATTTTGGCTGATGGTTTCTAGATAATGTGCATATACACATGGCTCATACATTATCCTTAGCATGGAAAGAATCACTTGTTTTTGTAGATGGTTATATAGACCCCACATATACTTAAGGAGTACATTTGGGCTCTTGGGAAATATATCCAACAATATGACCATATTTTTGAAGTTAGTACACTCTTATACACCCTTATGTCTACGTAAAGTAGTGTGAGTGATTACGTAAAGTAGTGTGAGTGATTCCACAAGTCATCTACACACTTCATAGGGTATAATTGGGACAGGTAGTGATAACTTCTACAAGTTCTATAGGCAGAGTCTGTAAAGGGCCAGGTAGTCTCTGGATCTCATCTTTTATGAAAGGTGACATATCTAGTAAATGCCCCTATAGTCAATCTATGGAATAGATCTAAATATAAGTTATTCATTTTAATATCCATAAACTACAACCACTTTAAGGAAAATCGTGTACATGTGTCATTTCTCCTATAAACTATTAAGGAAAAATTTAAAGCATGTGTCATTGTCTTTCTCCCATTAAATTTAAATAATGTGTCATTTCTCAACACTTTCTCCCATTAACTCAAGGCAAACTTTGAGGCCTAAAAACTGAAAGTAGCTTAAATTCCACAGGATAGGATCACCCAAACTCAAATGGGGTAAAATGTAAAATGTTAAAAGTGGAGTGTTTTATGATGTAATGGATCTTAATAATCTAGATTGACATTGTTGTATTTTATTAATGTACCTAAATTTACACCTTCCATGTTGCTTTATTCTTTTAAAATGTTAAAAGTGGAGTGTTGTAGGATGTAATGGATATAAATAATCTAGATTGCGTTAAATATGCTATAATGGATCTTAATATTGACATGGTTGTATTTTATTAATGTACCTAAATTTACACCCTCCATGGTGCTTTATTCTTGTAAAATGTTAAAAGTGGAGTGTATTAATGTACCTAAATTAACACCTTCCATGTTGCTTTATTCTCTTAAAATGTTAAAAGTGGAGTGTTTTATGATGTAATGGATATAACTAATCTAGATTGACATGGCTACATTGATATGATGATAGTGTAGGTTGATGTTGAAGTTGTAAAATTCTTGTACATATCAAGGATGAATGATAGTACCAGCCAAAAATAACATTATTATAAATTATTAAACAATTTGATAAGTGCTAAATCATACCTCTTATTAAGGACATAACTAATTTTTCATAACATAACTCTGATATATAAGCACAGTCCTCAATTCCATTGTTTTATACGTAAAGTACTATCTTCACATTATAGCATTTTATAAAGTTACTCTAAAACTAAAGGCTTTCTCCCATTAATTAAAGGCAAACTGTAAAGCCTAAAAATTGAACCTAAATTGGCTAAACTTCCATAGGATTTTAGTCTGTCTGTTGAGTGTTAAATTCTACAAGGTTCTACAGGCAGAGTCTGTAAAGGGCCAGGTTTTGTTAACTTCTATAAGATCTAAAGGCAGAGTGTGCAAAGGGCCAGGTAGCCTCTGGATCTCACCTTTTTTGAAAGGTGAAATATCTAGTAAATGCCTCTATAGTCAATCTATGGAACAAATCTAAGTAGAAGTTCTTCATTTTAATATCCATAAACCACAACCACTTTAAGGCAAATTGTGTACATGTGTCATTTCTCCCATAAATTATTAGTCCAAGTTTTTAAATCATGTGTCATGTTGGCTTTCTCCCATTAACTTTAAAGCATGTGTCATGTTGGCTTTCTCACATTAACTTTAAAGCATGTTTTTAGTAAGTGCATAAAATAATTTTGCAAACCATGTAAATATCATTTATCCCACAAACTAAAGGCTTTCTCTCATTAATTCAAGGCAAACTTTAAGGCCTAAAAATTGAACCTAAAGTGGCTGAACTCTCATAGGAATTTAGTCTATCTGTTGAGTGTTAAATTTTACAAGTTCCTAAGGAAAAGTCTGTAAAAGGCTAGGTAGCCTCTGGATCTCATCTTTTCTCAAAGGTAACATATCCAGTAAATGCCCCTATAGTCAATCTCTGGAACAAAAATAGAAGTTCTTCATTTTAATATCCATAAACCACTACCACTCTAAGGCAAACCTTGTACATGTGTCATTTCTCCCTTCTCCCATAAAATTTTAAGCAAAATTTAAGGCATGCGCCATTTCTATTTCATCTCTCCCACAAACTCATAAAGGTGTGAATTTTGACATAACTTCATCAACCACCACAACTAGTTTTTTTAGTAAGTGCAGAAAATAATTTTGCAAACCATGTAAATGTCATTTATCCCACAAACTAAAGGCTTTATCCCATTAATTCAAGGAAAAATTTAAGGCCTAAAAACTTAACCTAAAGTGGATGAACTCTCATAGGATAGTATCCCCCAAAATCAAGGCTTTCCCCCATTAATTCAAGGAAAAATTAAGGCCTAAAAACTGAACCTAAAGTGGTTGAACTTCCATAGGATTTTAGTTTGTTGGTTGAGTCTTAACTTCTACAATTTCTAAAGCAGTATGTAAAGGGATAGGTAGCCTCTGGATCTCATCCTTTCTTAAGGCATGTAAAGGGCCAGGTAGCCTCTGGATCTCATACTTTCTTAAGGAATGTTATTTCTAGATGTGATTTTTGCCATAAATTTTAAGGAAAACTTTCATGCAAACCATGCATGAACCATGTATATGTGTCATAAATCTCCCTTAAACTCTAGGAAATGCAATTTTTAATGCATCTCATTTCTAGATGTGAATTCTACCATAAAATTTAAGTCAAACTTTAAGATAAACCATGCACATGTCATTTATCTCATACACAAGTGTCATTTCTCCCATGCATTTGCAATAAATGTCAATTTAATATATTTTTATTGAATTTGTTTTTTTTTAGGGATAATAAAACCCACTAAATATGGTTGAAAAATGGACATTATGCATAGATGTTTCTTACTATCCCAATCCAGGGAAAACAATGATTACATATGTGCTTTCCAATATTGTGACTAGCAAAGTCATCCAAAGGAAAATAAATATACCAGGAAGAACAACAAATAATGAGACATATTATATTGCATTGATAGAAGGCTTAAGAACAACTATGGAGTATGGATCTAATGGAATTGTATTTTTCACCAATTCTGAACTTGTGTGCAACTAGATGAATGACGTGTACCAAGTTAAGAAGGAGAGCCTAAAAGAACTGCATGCAATCGCAAATAATATTGTTAGCCAATTTCAATTTTTTAGTATAAGACATTGTACAAATGTGAATAAGATGTCTGCTGATCTATTTTGTGGGGCAATGCCAATTCAGGATTAATCTATCAAAGATGAATTAATAGATGAATTAGAATTATACGGGGCAATGCCAATGCAAGATTCATCTCTCAAAGATGAATTAGTTTTGATACGATCTTCTTCGAAAATTCAAGATTAATATCTCAAATATGAATTAGTTTTGAGACGCTCTTCTTCAAAAATTCAATATTCATCTCTCAAAGATGAATTAGTGTTGAGATGCTCTCCTTCAAAATTTATTGATGGAAATTGTAACATATCTTGGATATGTGTGTGTTTTGAACTTATATATGAATATTTTTAAATGAACATGTGTTTTTTCAATTATATACCAAGTGTGCTCCCACCACACCATGTAAAGCACAACTTGGTGAACTTCACATTTCCAACAAGTGGTGAACTTCACATTTTCATAAAATTAAAATGCGAGGACTTCAACAAATTTTTGTTTAAATGGATTTTCACGATTCTTTTTTAATGACCACGTGTTTTTTTCAATTTTATACCAAGTGTGCTCCCACCATGTAAAGCGCAATTTGGTGAGCTTAACATTTTATAATTTTTTTTTGCTTAAATTGAGTTTCACACATCAATTAGTGCTTTGAAAGTTGTGTTTTATATAATTTATGTACACTAAATTACATTAATTTTCTGAAATTTATTTTGAATTTATTTTAAATAGTAATTAAAAAAAATAATTGTAAATGTCCACTGTAGATATATGTATCATGGAGGATGTATGACGAAGATCAATAGAATCCCATATCTCTACGGGAGAGGAGGATCGGGGATCCATGGATGTTCATGGTATTTAAATTTAATCTTAAATCTCCATACTTATACATACATGTTTGTACATATGGAATTGATTTTTTATCAATTTTGTGAGTTAAATTAGTTGTTAATAAGTTTAATTTTTTATTTTTAGGAGCTAAGAGGAGAAGGGTGTCTAATCCATCAATGGAGCATGCCCATGGTTCACGCAATCATGGTATGGTTCACGCGATTTAATCAATGAATATGTACATGTATTTATATGTACGAATGTATTTTTGAATTGATTATAAATTCATATTTGTTTATGAAGATTCTCTCTCATCTCGTGAGGTTGGTGGTGGTTCAGATTTCCTTAGAGGGCCATCAATAAGTGCCGGCGGATTGCGTGAACGTGGTGATATGTATTCCCCCAGAGGCCAATCAACGGATGGTCGTATTGGTTCTCAACCAATCAGTTGTCATGTTGGTTCTCAGCAGGGTCATTCTGGTTCTCAACAGTCTCAGGGTGGGAAAGATGCTAGCCAACCACATCGAGGTAGCCATTAATTTGAATATTTTTTCATTCAATTTGTACAAATTTGTTTACATGTGTTTTTTTAATATACAAAATTATATATATTGATGCAGAGGCTAGAAATGTTGCTCAAAAAAGACGTAGGGCGGAATGCGTCATTCAAGAAGAAGGTTGTCCAACAACCATGACTTATCTGGTGGAAATTTCCGATATAAATTGGGAAACAAACATGCAGCAATGCACCTTAGAAAGGTGTCAACATCTTCATACAAAATTGAATAGAGATCTTGTGGCTTTGACTCTACCTATTGAGAGTTGAAAAAGCTTGGAAATAGTTACACACTCTTTAGGCGAACTAGTAGATGTGTACCGAAAACTTGGGCCAACCACTGATACTTTTGTAGAAGTCATGAGAAAAAGAAAGGAAATAGTGATGGGTCCCGATAAGTGGGAGGTCGTTAAACAAAGAGTTACAATAGAAATGGCCAAGTCTATGTTTAATTTCAAATAAGGGTAAAAAAGAAAGATGCTAAAGGTGCAATATTTCAAGCACCCTCATATAGCTCACTATTTATATGATAGACACCTTGTGGCCTATGGAAGACGCCCATGGAATGATGAGGTTTTGATTTATTTTGAAAAATTATTTTATGCAGAATTCTTTTTGCAAATGAAACCTAATTACAATGACCTTCCCTCTGAATCTTTTAGTCCCGGGAAAGGTCGATTGTGTGACTTTAGGGGCGTTAGGAGTGATGTTCAGTTGCCTCACCCTGAGCCAACATTAGTTAGTCGACCTTTTCATGTCGAAAATTTACGGTCAGAGATGGAAGCCATTTCTCAAATTAGTTGAGAATAAAGGGATGCCATCATTGATAATGTTCATAGTGGATTGGGTGTAGTCGATGTTTGCCTAAATCGAAAAAGAGCACGTGAGAATGCACACGCTAATTTTGTGTTTTATACATATGAAGAGATTGAAAAAATGAGTATTGAAGATCCCAAAACATATGCAAAGAATTTTTGCAATGGTTGGCAGTACCTAATTGTTCATGAGGAAGAGGGCATGGGAACGGCATGTGTTAATGGTTAGGGTTCAATTATTTTAACACATGTAAAATTTGTAATAAATACATATATACATACATTTGTTTATATACATTAATATAAAAAAAATGTATCATTATATGTTAACAACATTTGCAGTTTTCATGCTTGATGAATGAAGAAAATGTTAATATCACGATCGGAGCCTCCGATTCAAACAATCAAGATGGGTGTCACCATCAATGATACAATCAAGATGGTTCTCACCATCAAGATATGTTGGCAAATGTTAGTGTTTTTTAAGTGAACATGATGATGTACACATTTTTTTTTTTTTATCTATTATTATATATATCGTAACATGATGAGATATTTTTAAAATAAATAATTGTGCACACATGTACATGTACATATATATAATAAAATGTTTTAAGAGATTCTGATTCCATCCGATGTTTTTGGGATGGCAGTGCCTTCTTCTTCCTTGGGAGATGTACCTTCTAATTCCTTAGGAGATGTGCCAAATCCACAATCACAAGTATGGACAAATTTTCACTTTTAAAATTTATGTTTTTAAGTTATATATTCCACCTCAAAAAGTTCCATTAAAAAATGAGATATATCAATATCTTGAGTTATTTTGAATTTTTTGAATTTTAGGTTTTTGGAGATTTTCTCTCTAAACCACTCTTAGGAGATGTGCCAAATCCACCAACACAATTATTCAATTTTCACTGAAATATATATATGTTTTTAAGTTATAAGTTATAAATTGAAGTTTAAAATTTTTATTATAAATTGAGAACTAGAGATTTTGAGTTATTTTAAATTTTTTGAATTTTAGGTTAATAGGGTGAAAATGTGAAGCTGGGTTACACTTTTTGCCCTTTTTTGAGAAAAAAATTTCATTTTTTTCGGTTCTTCAACTTTCTGCAAACTATAACAATTTTTCTGTGTAGAATTTCATTTTGCGATAAAAATAAAAGTTGTGAGAAATTTTGTTAGCTTTCTATTACTTATTTTTTGAAATTTTTTATGCAGATTTGATATGTCAACTTAGCGTTTCTTTGAGTGTGTGTTTCTTAACAATCAAAGGATTCATAAGAAGTCATGTTATGACGCAATGTTGTATTCATTGAAAATTTGTGTTTTTGAAAAAAAAAATGTGTTACAACAATCTAGACAAAGTCTATTTTGTTTTTGTCATATTTACAAAGCCAATGGATGCATATCATAATTACTAGAATTTTTTGAACTGGTCCAATACGAAAAACTACGTATTTTGGATATGTTTCGCGTCGCAAGAAATTTCTTAACATATAAGTTATAAACTAAAAATCTAAAAGCTACCCATTAGAGATGACGGACCAATGTAATGCCCCATAATTTTTTCAATTTTTTTTACAATGTATTTTGAGAGATACAAAATTTTGATTTCACTGAATCACAATGACCCTCAGAAATTGTTTGCACCCATTTTATTAGAAAAATAATTAAAATTAATAAACGTTTATGAAATTCCATAAAAGTTATATTTCCTGAAAGTAGATTCAATTCTGAAAATGCTTGTCTTGGTTCCGACAATTAATTAACAACTTTTCATGGAGTTTAATCAGTCCAAAGTTGCAGAACCATTTTCAGAGCCTGCTTTTGCGTAATTGGTGACACGTTAGTTCGGCCGAACTATGTTTTCCGTTTATGAATCGCTAAATCTAACGTCTTAATAGTTCGGCCGAACTTCTTCTGAACAGTTCGACCGAACTATTGTGTAACTCTCCGTCGGCCGGAAAGTTTTGTGGAGCCCCCTACAAAAAACACATTTCGCGTCAATATAAATTGCCGCGAAATGATTCACAAATTTCGCACATTTCGCACTTCATCTCATTTTACAAAGACTTGGTTTGGGTTCAAAAAGTTTTCTTCAAAGTTTGGGTTTAAAGAAATTTTTTGGAAGACATTTTTTGGAGGCGGCGTGATTTTTCTTGGAGGTATGTACGTGTTTTGTGTTGAAATATATCTTTTGAGCTTCTTTGTTCAAAAACTTTTCTTCAAAGTTTGGGTTTAAAGAATTGGGTTTAAGAGCATTTCTTGAAAGCAAATTGATTTTACAATTTTGGATTTAAAGAATTTTTTTGGAAGACATATCTTGGAGGTGGCGTGATTTTTCTTGGAGGTATGTACGTGTTTTTTGTTTTTTAAAGTGTGTGTTTTGGATTGGATTACGTATTTTTTACAAAAAATTTACACTGAATTTTTTTTTAAATTTTTTTAAATTAAATCTTTTGTGATATTTTTTATAATTTAGTTAGTCTAATTTTTTGAAGGAAATTTTTTGAACTTCATACCCTATTATCATGGGAAATCGAAGAACTTGTGCGAGAAAATATGGTCGAAAAAGAGACCCTGAGGCACGTAGAGAAGAGACGAGACAATATCGCAAAAGAAAGTTAGAAGCCCTCTCAAATATTGAAGAGGAAAATCAACTTCAAGCAGAAATTGAAGCATGTATGTAAATGCAAATATTATGATCTATTGATATATATTTAAAATTTTCCTAATGTAAAATGTGAAGCTTAATTTTTATTTGATGAACTAGTTTGAAAAATATTTTCTTTGATGTAAACAGACAGAGATAGTCCTCAAAATATTGAAGAAGAAAATCAACCTCAAGAAGAAATTGAAGCAGGTATGTAAATGTAAATATTATGATCTATTAATATATTTTTAAAGTTTTCCCAATGTAAAATGTGAAGCTTAATTTTTATTTGATGGACTAGTTTGAAAAATATTTTGTTTAATGTAAATAGACAGAGATACTCCTCAAAATATTGAAGAAGAAAATCAACCTCAAGCAGAAATTGAATCGGGTATGTAAATGTAAATATTATGATCTATTGATATATTTAAAATTTTCCTAATATTTATCGACATATTTATTAATTTAGTTATTTATTGAATATGTACTATTTTTTCGAATATGTACAGATGAAATCACTATCGATAATGAGATGTTAGAAAATGTCGACACTCACACATATGGAGATAAAAAACTTGACCATGTTATACGATATCGTGTCGATAGAATTTTTGAAAAGTATTTAAAAAATGAGCAAGTGACAGTTCAAGCTCAAATATTGAAAGGTCTCCTATCATCAAGGAAATTAAAAGAAGCGACGACACTATTGGGTATTCGAAAATCAACCAAATATAAAAAAATAAAAGAAGAGGTGATAAAAAATATGAGTAGTGCTATAGAGTCAATTAAGAGATCTAGAGATAAAGATGTTTCAAATATACGTAGAGGAATACAGATGGAAATGGTTTCACCAAGTACTCAAGAGAATCATTTGATAACATCTATGGCACGAGCACTGGGAACCTCGCGAAAAAATCTGCACAAACATCGAAAATTTCGACTGCAAATAGATGTAAATGATGAACTTGCTTGTTGGAGAGCTATTTGTAGGCAACCATACAAAGATAGACTTGGAGAAGATGTTAAAAAAATAATATATGAATATTGGAAGAACAATTCACGTATTTCACCAACTGCAAGATATGTGATGCGAAGAATAATAGCACGAAATCAATACAAAGAACACGAAAAACATCTCTTGGAAACTACTCAAATAGAGTTATTCAACAAGTTCAAAGAAGAGAATCGTCAAATTCATGTTTCACTTAGTGCTTTTGTTCAACAAAAACCATGGTATGTAAAACCTATCACCATACGCGACACTTGTTGTTGCCGTTATCATGTGGAATTTGAGTTATATTATGACACATTCCTTGATTTCGGTAGAACATTATGGAAGGATTCACCTCCTCCTTCCACTATCGGTGAATTCATATCTCAAATTCTATGTGAAAGAGAAAGCGATGAACTATTTTACAAAAAGAAATGTGTTGGTGGTAAAAAATGCGATGATTGTGGAAATTTGACTAAATTTCAAAACAAATATCATATTGATATAAATGATCAATCATTTTCCAACATGAAAGTGAAATGGAAGAGATATGAATATATCGGTACATCGATTCAAGGTGCAGATAGTGTTAAAAGAATCGAATTACAAGAAGACGAAATTTTTCTGATAGACTTTTTGAGAAAGTTTGAGGCATAAATTTACAAATACACCAAGCATTCCCATAGAGCTCGATGGCAAGACTTGCAATTCAAAAAATCTCGTGAAGTTTTTCCACCAGGGACCATTTTGTCAGTGATTGATTTTGCAGAAAACTACACATTTGTTCCACAAAAAGAAATTCAGAGTGAATACTATCACTCTGACCAAGTCTCCATGCTCGCCCATATTCTATATAGACATGCTGAACAAAATGTCGATCATATAGAAAGCACGAGTGAAAATCGACATATCATTAAAGAATATCACTTTTATATCAGTGACGATCGGACACATGATACATGTTTTGTACAACATTGTTTTGGAAGAATTTATGATTCATTGAAAAATCGTGGAATAACATTCAATGAACATTGGATATGGTCAGACGGATGCGCAGGTCAATTCAAATCTACACGATCATTTTTTTGGTTGTGTTGTCTTCATAAGAAAACCTGCATTAAACATTGCTGGAATTTCTTTGAGACTGGCCATGGAAAAGGAGAACATGACGGTGCAGGAGCATGCATAAAACGAGTACTTCGAAGATATCAAATGAACCACTCTGCACACTGACTTGTGAATGCTGAAGAAGTTGTTCAATGGTGAAAAACTGGTCTAAGCCATGAGATTAACCCATCAAGAGAAATGCGAAGGTACACTCAATTTAATTTATATTGGAAATCTAATTTTAAACATTGTACATTTATCATGCAATGATTATTTTTAATTGTATTTTGATATCATATTTACAAATTATTTTTCTAATTTTCCATATAAAGGTTTTTCTGGGATATTGGAATCAAAGACGTAGATAGATCAATTGGAAATGACGTTGAAACAATAAAAGGGACTCGAAAATTGCATTCAATTCAAACAAAGTTGTCCACAAATGTGTTTGCATTGGATAAAAGAAAATATTCTTGTTTTTGTGATGTTTGCATAAACAACACAAAATCCAATGACGTCTGTGAAAACAAAATGTATGTGAACGATTGGAAACATACAGAGCTAAATACAAAGGGAAAAATGTCTGTTGCAATGTTTGAAGAAATGGAATCAGATGAAACTACAATATCATCCGATGGTGATCGAGTTTCCGATCTTGTTAGAGAAGGTAACATTTGAATTACTTTTTAATGATTTAAAGATCTACAAATAAATTTAAATATGCATAATTAAATGTTAAATTTATTTTATTGTGCAGGAGATGTTTTTGCCGTAATTGCACCTATTGACAACGATGAAAATGTGAAGTATTATTTGATGCGTTGCACTGAACAAAAAATGAAATTATTACAAGACTATAATGATCACGGATTTCAGTATGACAAAGGGTCTATTATACTGAAAGGTTATTTTTTCAAACAAACTCGTGAAAGTGGAGACTTTGTTTACTTCGAAGACTATGAAACTGATTCCATAAGTTGTCAATATAGTCACTTGGTGTGTGCAGCACGCATAAAGTTGATAGAAGTTCAATCAAAGAAAAAATCAAAAATTAAGAAATGGAAAATGTCAAAATCCGATCATGAACGGATTATTGAAGATGGAATTCCATTAGAATTTTTTTGAGTGAAGTGTCCAAAAATTTATTATCTTTGGATTAAATATGTTTTAGAACTTCCAATACTCAACTAAAAATGGAGCTTCTTATGTTATTTGTGGTTTGTACATGTTACAAATTGTTTGGGTACAAGCACGTGCTCTAGTATCAACTGAAAGTAGTTTTTCTATACATGTGCATTGATGAAAAATGTTATATGTATTGGATATATATATATATATATATATTCTAGAATGAAATTAATTGTTCTTGTATATCAGTAACCGACCATATGGTACAAATTATTTCACTTTATTTTGTAAGGTCAGATTCGGTCCCCATATGGCCTAGCCTCCAAGGGACGAGATAACAAGTGGTTGTCCCCACTTGCCCGAATCTCAGATTTTAAACTTACACATGAGTACAATTTTACTGTTTCTGTCAGGCATCTTACATGATGTCCTAGCCAAAGATAGATTCTCTTTGTTTCAAGTTTCCGGTAAAAGTTGTCATCGAATGACCTGCTCGAACTCTTGTAGTAAACACCATACCTTATCTCTCTTGCTCTCCAATATTATTAGGTTTAATTATTATAACACAAAAATCGTTCTACATTTTCAATAATTTTTTGCGCTTACACTGAAATCAATGAACACTATTAATCCAATGACTTTACAAGTAATGTACCATCATACATGCAATTATATCAAATTAGAAATCAACATATACAATGAAATCAATGGGGATTGTCTTGTTACAAGTAACATAATTTCAATTTACCATATGTGCAAATGTAGTTTGAAACCATCCAAAACTTTAAGTTTTAAAACCCTTTTGATTATATATTGTGCAACATTAAAACATTAAACATTTAAAGTTCATTAAATATCACATGCAAAATGTAGATTGAAACCATCCAAAACTCGAGTTTTAAAAACTTCACATGCCATGCCAATTATAATTCAACTATCCAACAAAAACATTTAACAAATTAAATATCACATGCCAAAGTTGTTTCAAGTTTCTGGTAAAAGTTGTCACTGAATGACCTACTAGGATATTATAAATACTAACTTTGTAAGATCATTTGGCATTCGGAAAAATTCGAAAGTCTTAGACTATCAATCAATTTAAAGTATCATTCACCCTAGGGAGTGTAAAATATTCAATGTAGGTTGGTGATGATGCTCACTCCTAGCTTGAAGCAGCTCCAATGACCAATTCTTTAATGAATTCCAATGCACTAGACCAAAGTTGGTTCAACCTACTTGGTTTTTCACCCAAGAAATTCCAAGGATGGACTATCTGGACAAACTGCTGAAATTGAAAAGCTTGAAATGGAGATACGACAAGGTGAACAAAGACTTCAATAACTCTTTATGGAAAGGGCTCACTTGAAGGAAAGAAGCACCACGTTGCAGGCTAAAGTTAAGAACATGGAAGATAAGATCAAGAGGGACTTTCTTGATCCGAAACCTATTGGTTTGAAGAAAGAAAATGCATGTGTTGGCACACTTGGAAAAGAAGAAGACCACACTATGAGGATTGGTGCACTTCGTTTGGAAGGAGTCAATATATGTTGTATTGGAGCAATTAGATAGAATTCGAAAAGGAAAGAGCTTGAACCAATTCAAGCAGACCCAGGATCGGATTGTTCTATGGAGCTTCATGAGAAGAGATATGTGAAAAGGACTGTTAAGCCAAGGGCTAGTTTGAAAGACATATTGGAAGAGGAAATGTTGAAGAAGATTGCGGAAGTAAGGCGCAAGACAAGGAGAAGGAATGATGATGAAAGTTCCTTGGACTTGAGATTCGTGTCTACAACCGTACATGGGAAAAATTTCTCTGCTTTGATAGACACGGGGGCTACCCATAGCTTCCTAAGTCAAAAGGCAGCTTCATCTCTTAGAAAGAGGAAGGCTAGCATGGAGAAAGAGTTGAGTGCTTTCAAGGCAGTTAATTCGAGGATGAAAGCAGTGACTGGTGTCATGAAAGGCACACATGTGAGAGTAGGGTCATGGTTTGGAAAGATAGACTTAAGAGTCATTGACATGGATGATCATTCTATGGTGTTGGGACGAGACTTCATGGTTACAGCACAAGCCATACCAATGATGGACCGAGACATTCTCTTAATTCTTGTGATCAATCTTAAACTATTTTCTAAACTTCTATTCTTATTGTCACCCTTATTAGTTTTGTCATCTTTCCATATCGATTATATTAAAAAGAAAGTATAAATCATAAATCATAAACCATTTAAATATTTAGCTCGAACTCTTGTAGTAAACACCATACCTCAAGTCTCTCTTGCTCTCCAATATTATTAGGTTTAATTATTATAACACAAAAATCATTCTACATTGTCAATACTTTTTTGCGCTTACACTGAAATCAATGAACACTATTAATCCAATGACTTTACAAGTAATGTACCATCATACATGCAATTATATCAAATCAGAAATCAACACATAGGTACAAACCATTTAAATATTTAGCTCGAACTCTTGTAGTAAACACCATACCTCAAGTCTCTCTTGCTCTCCAATATTATTAGGTGTAATTATTATAACACAAAATCGTTCTACATTGTCAATAATTTTTTGCGCTTACACTGAAATCAATGAACACTATTAATCCAATGACTTTACAAGTAATGTACCATCATACATGCAATTATATCAAATCAGAAATCAACATATACCGTAATGAAATCAATGGGGATTGTCTTGTTACAAGTAACATTTCAATTTACCACATGTGCAAATGTAGGTTCACATTCTATCATTCATGTAGTTTTAAAAACTTCAGATGCCATGCCAATTATACTTCAACTATCCAACAAAAACATTTAACATTAAATATCAAATGTCAAATGTAATTCAGATGACAACATTACTTCACATTCACATGCCAAAAGTACTAAAACCATCAAAAAATTAAATAAAACAAATTATATAATAACATTGTAATAAAATATGTCCAAAAATTGTAAATATCACTTGAGTATCAAACTGTATCAAGTTTAACAAATTTTAAAACCATCTAAATTTTGAAATCAAATCTACTGTAAATCTTGTCCATCAAATGGAGGATCTAGTGTCTGGGTCTCGGGTAGCGCCCTATCCTGTAAATAGGAAACCTACATACACAATGCACATGTACTTGAACATTAAAATTTGAAGTTTTAAAAATGAATGAGAATATATATATCTATAACTTCATGTAAAAAACAAAATATAACAAAAAAATCATGCAATACCTCGTAAGGTTCCCTCTCCATTTGATGAACAGGTTCTGCCATAGAAACATCTGCAGTGGTAAACTGTACAATATACATGTACAGTTAAATATAAATATATAAATATATATATATATATATATATAATTTATATAAATTAAAAACTTTCAAATGAAAATGCACGTGTACATATATAAACTTATTTTCAATAATATTAAAAAAAAGAACTAAAGACAACTTGTTCAAATGCTGTGGATGTTCCTATCTCCGTCGCTAGAGTCCTCGGATTAAAAAAATCTTCTATACGAACCTAAATTCAAAATTTTTTAAATAACTCAAAATATAGATCTCTCTCTATATATCTCAATTTTTAATGGAACTTTTTGAGGTAACATAGATTTTGAACTTGTGAAAAATTGTCCATACTTGTACATCTCCCAATGAAGTAGAAGGTATATCTCCTAAGGAAGAAGAAGGTACCGCCATCCCAAAAACATCAGACGGAATCGGTACCTGTTAAAACATTTTATCAAATTATATATATATACATGTACATGTGTGGCAACAATTATTTATTTTAGAGTCACTTAAAAAACACTAACATACATGTGCCAACATATCATGATGGTCAGACCCATCTGCATCGTTTGAGCGAGAGGTCCCGAACGTAATATTAACATTTTCATCACGCCACATGCCTGAGAACTGCAAATGGTGTTTTAACATATAATCATACATTTTTGTTAGATTAATGTACACATAAAAATAAATGTATACATGTACATACACATGTATTTATTACAAATTGTACACATGTATATGTAAATATAATTTCAAACCCTAAGGTCACTAACACATACCGTTCCGGTGCCCTCTTCCTCACGAAAAATTAGGTCTTGCAGACCATTGCGACAATTTATTGCATATGTTCTGAGATCTTCAACATTCATGTTGTAAATCTCCTCATCTGTACGATAAACAAAATTGGCACGTGCATTTTCACGTGCTCTTTGTCGATTTAAACAAATATCGACTCCACTCAATCCGCTATGAACATTGTTGATCATAACATCTCTTGCTTCACGACTTATTTGAGAAGTCGCATCCATCTCTGATCGCAGGGTTTCGACTCGAAACGGTCGACTCACCAATTGCGGCTCAAGGCGAGGCAACTCCACATCTCGCTTAGTGCCCTTACGTTGATATAATCGACCTCTCTTCGGGCCAAAAAATTCTAAAGGAAGGTCATTGTAGTCGGGTTTCATACCCAAAAAAAATTCTGCATAAAACATTTGTGCAAAATAAACAAGAACCTCATCGTTCCATGGAAGCCTTCCAAAGGCCGCAAGATGTCGATCATACAAGTAAGCAACTTTGTCTGGGTGCTTGAAATACTACACCTTCAACATTTTTCTTTTTGGCCATTCCTTATAATTAAACATTGACTTGGCATCTGCTCTTGTAACTCTTTGTTTTATGTCCTACCATTTATCGGGACCTATCACTGTTTCTTTTCTCTTTCTCATCAGTTCTACAAACGAATCAGTCGTTGGCCCCAAATTTCTGTACACCTTTACCATTTCACCCAATGAATTTGTAACTATTTCGAGGCTTTGTCTACTCTCAGCAGGTAGAGACAAAGCCTCGAGATCTCTTTGCAATTTTGCATGAAGGCTTTGACACCTTTGTAAGGTGCATTCCGCCATGTTCGTTTCCCATGGTATATCAGTAATCTCAGCCGGATAAGTTGTGGTGGGTTGATAGCCTTCTTCTTCAATGTAGCGCGCTGCCCTGCGTCTTTTTTGACCACTCGCTCGAACATTTTCAGCCTCTGCATCAATATATATAAAATTTCGTATATTAGAAAAAACACGTGTAAAAAAAGTTGTACAAATTTAATGAAAAAATATTGAAATTGATGGCAACCTTGATGTTGTTGGTTAACATCATCTCCAACATGACCCTGCTGAGAACCAACCCCAGAATGACGCTGTTGAGAACCAGACCCATAGTGACCCTGTTGAGAACCAGCAGCCGTTGATTGCTGGCCTTCGGGGGAATAAATATCACCCCCTTCCCCCAACCTGCTACTAGGCATACCTCGACCGGTTGAACCTTGGCCACGCTCCATGGATGGAGTAGAAAGCCTTCTCCTCTTGCCTCCTAAAAATTAAAATATGAAACTTGTTAACAACTAATTTCACTCACAAAGTTAATAAAAAAATCAATTCCATATGTACACACATGTATGGAGATTTAAGATTATATTTAAATACCGTGAACATCCTCCGATCCTTGAGCCTCCATATGGGATTCGGCTGATCTTCGTCTTTCATCCTCCATGATATATATCTATTGGTCGACATTCACAAAATAGATTTCAAAAAATCAATTTGTAATTTAGTGTACACAAATTATGTAGAACACAACTTTCAAAGCAATAATCGATCATGTGTGAAACTAAATTTAATCAAAAAAGATATTATAAAAATGATAAGTTCACCAAATTGCGCTTTACATGGTGGGAGCACACTTGGTATAAAATTTCCTACTTATACACTTTAGTTTGTGGAAGAAATGACACATGTACATAGTTTACCTTAAAGTAGTTGTGTTTTACAGATATTAAAATGAAGAACTTCTATTTAGATCCATTCCAGAGATTGACTGTAGGGGCATTTACTAGATATGTCACCTTTCATAAAAGATGAGATCCAGAGGCTACCTGGCCTTTTACAGACTCTGCCTATAGAACTTGTAGAAGTAAACACTAGAGGCATTAACAATAAAGTTTTTGAGAAGAAAATATGGCTTGTTCCTCAACAACATCCCTGAACATGGACACATCCTTGACTATCTAAGGACATAATGATCGAATGAACCATTTACATAAGATATCATCAGGGAGTTTGGTTTGTATTAACCCCTTGTGACATCACCAGTCATGGATGTGATTAGAAATTAGTATGGCATCATCTTGTTTTAAATTAGAAAAGAGATCAAAATCGATGCCATACCTCATCGGTAACTAAAAATGAGTTAAAGGAGTTTGAGCTAACGACGAAAAAATAATGTAATATTTTTTGTCTAATTCAATATACATTTAGCATCATCTCCAGTTAAGGTGCATTAGAACAGACGTAGTTTAATGGAATCATCCACGAAATAATTTTATGACCACCACAGATGATAGGTGGTAATGCACATTAATGGATTTTCTCTAGAATTCCCTTCAAATTTGGGGATATTGGAAGGCAACTTGGAAGGTATGGGTGGCCACCAAGGATCATGATGAATGGGGTCATTAGTTAACTTCTCCAAATTTGAAAGAAAAATGGAGGATAAGAAAGGATTATGAATTTGACTAAATATGATATAGGAGGATGATCACCTTGAACAATAGTGAGGTCCCCCCATATACTAATTCTAAGGATTAGGAATAGTAGGTTAGGAAAAACTTGGAGTAAAAATAATTGATCCTATAGGATAACTAGAGTTAACTACCATAGATGGTGAAGATAAAGAAGTAGGCATAGGAACACTAGGAAAATTTGTAATATCCATGTATAAGATATCAGTCAAATGTCCCAAGAATATGTGAGAGGTGTCAATTGAGGTGTAGCTCCTACCACGTTTAATGGTGGAAATGATGACATATCAACAGAAACTTCAGATGCAGAGGGAAAAGAGGAACTAACATCCTTCATTGGTAAAATAGGAATGTAAGTGTAAGTAGGTGTAGTATTGTCTGGGTTTAGCCACAGTAACTATAGTTCTAATGGATCAGTCAAAAGTGGATTTACAAGAGAGCCATAATTGTTCACCAATGTTTCGATGGAAACCAAATCACTACAAGGAGGACTAGGTATAGAATCCATAATTGTATTTTTGTCTAAGTCTTGGGTAGTGACAGGATCTATCCGAGCAAGAGATAAAATTCCACCTTGTTCAAGAGGAAAACTAACGATATTGGCAATTAAAAAAAACAAATTTGGCACTTAGAATTTCCATAACGCTTATAACCCCATCCTTACAATTTTTATAATTTCCATGATGAGACATTTGAATTTCCTTCCCCATATTTCTTGTTAATGATTATAACCTTAAAATGGCTAGTATTGGTTTGTCATCATCATCTCAAAATGACCTGGCAGATGAAAATTTACCATTTCAATCATCATCACTTCACACCATCTCATACATGACCCCTTCTACATATTATATGCATGAATTTTTGGCATGTCATCCTCTCTACCTATCCCATGAATGATTGTGACAAAAAGTGAATAAAATACAATTTATAAGCAGAGGATAGTTTCTAGTTTGTCCTCCTCCATCCGCCTCATAGCTAGTGATTTCTCAATTTTCCACTTCCAACTTTCTATTCTCGAAATTCATTAGCAGCTAATTTTATCGATAGCCACACCACATCTAGAAGTTAAAGAAATTATCATATACACTACTACATTAATGAACTCTACGTTCTTTGTTATTGTAAAGTGCAATAACAAACAATGTTAATTGAGTTTAGTAGTGTATATAACAATTTCTTTGACTTCCAGGTGTGTTGTGACTATTAATAGAATTAACTACCAAAATTAATTTCCAAAATAAAATGTTGGAAGAGAAAAAATAGGCAATCACCGGATATGGAGTGGGTGGAGGAGGACAAACTTATAGTGATCCCTTCCTTATCAAATTTCCTTTATTCACCTAATGTCACTATCAATCATGGTCTAGGTAGAGGAGATGACCTACCATAAATTCAATCATATAATGTGTAGAAGGGTCATATGCAGATGGTGTGAAACGATGATTACAAACATGGTAATTTTTCATCTACTAGGTCATTTTGAGATGATGATTACAAACCAATGCTAGCCCATTAAAGGTTATAATCATTGGTGCCTAATGTGGGGTGGACAATTCAATCGTCCCATCATATAAATTACACAGATGTACTTAAATTTTCATCATAATCACAAACTTCTGTGAATTGGGAACTAATATATGTTAAATTTTTGTTAGACTAATATATATTAGAAAATTCAACCAATATATAATAGAATTTTGATAGATTGTTCACGATTTAGACTTTAACTATTTGGTGAAATCCAACCATATAGAAACTAAAGATTATAATGTAGAGCCATTGGGAATACCTTAGAATCAATTCTTTACAATTGAAATGCATACAAAATACTTCAAAGAAATGGGTAGGAAATGCTCAAAATGTGTTGAAAAATGTATTATGCATGATGGAGAATCTCTAGCGCTTTCCCTTGTTAATATATTTAATAATCTCAATATTTATTTAAAAGTATCAATAGTATTTCGACGACATCACATTGTTCAAATCTCATGGTCGAAATACTATTGATACTTTTAAATAAATATTGAGATTATTAAATATATTAACAAGGGAAAGCGCTAGAGATTCTCCATCATGCATAATTGTACATTGGATTTGGTGATAATTGTCTCCATATTTTGGCTTTCTGACCCGCAAAACATAATTATTTTACAAGGGAGGGAGGGAGGGAGGGAGGGAGTTGTGGTTTTCGAGGGAAGGAGTCATTCAAAGGTTATGAAAGCGGTTCATTAACGAAGGCGCGTGTGACATGTATTTTCTTTAGTTTAAAGGTTCGACTCTCGAGCTCCACTCAAGTAGTTTTGTGTGACACGTATTTCTTTTGGTTTACATCTCGACTCTCGAGCTCCGGTCCAATAGTTTTAGTTGTGATCTCCTAAAATCTTTTATAGCAATATTTTTGTTAAGAAAATGGAGAACTATCTTCACGGGAGAGGTTAAGGAAGGGAAGTGAAGTGGTAGGAATTAAATTTCTCAAAAGAGGTGCAGGCTCAATTAAGCTTCACAAAATCTCATGATCATAATTTTAGTGATTTTTTTCTCAATATGATAAATGACTAGGCTCTTAACTAGAGTTAACCTCATTATAGTGATTAATAACCATAATAATAATATTAGCTTTTAGTTTGTTGACATCATAAGCAATATATATAGAGCAGAGGTAATATATATAAGCTGCAATGTTTTGTTCACTTTGCAATGAACATGTGCTTGAGATGTTAGTTATACTAGAGAGGCCTAGTGGCATGCATGGTAATGCCAATGTTATTTCCTATGAAAGTGTAAGTCCACAGAAGCCTGCTTTGGAATCATTATAAGCTGCAATGTTTTGTTCACTTTGCAATGAACATGTGCTTGAGATGTTAGTTATACTAGAGAGGCCTAGTGGCATGCATGGTAATACAACTTCTGATAGGTAGTAAGCTCCATTCAAATTGGCATCGATTGTCTCTGCAAATGCCTTCATTGGATCTTCATCATCCATAATGGTATTTGTTCTTGCAACGTTATTAATCAAGACATGGATACAACCACCAAACCATCGTTCTTTGACAACAATCTTAATTTTTCCCAGATGACTAATATCATCATACCCAAAGTGGAAGCAATCAAATAGTAAATTAGAAGCAAATGTGATTTTCAAATCACTTCAAGCTTCCATAGTTCCATTTTCAAGAATTTTAATATCTAACCTTGAAACTTTATATCCCTGTCTGAGAAAATTGTGGAAAAGGCACCTGCCTATTCCATATGCTTTAGAAAATCCTTTAATTATAACACAGTGTAAATCACCACTATTATCTTGTACCTTTGGACTTTTGTGATAGAGAATCCCTTTTTAATCTATCCCTTTTGACTTCGGGTATGTGGGCAATATTCATCTGCATATTTTTCTATCATAAAGAAGTGAGTAAAATTGTATTCCATTTGTGTCAATGTTAAGGTTAAGCACATGGATTAAAGTTTTATATATTAGATGAGGAGGCTATGTATTACATATGGTCTTGAATGAGATTTTGGACTCTTTAGATATATATCTAAAGAGTCCAAATGCTCATTCAAGACCATATGTAATCCTCATCTAACTTAGCAAGGGATTTACAATACTATATTTGAGTTGGCTAGCTCCATTTCAAGATATTATGGTTATCCAAGAGGGGATATAAAAAATGAAAAGAAGGATATTGAACTGTAGGTTATCCAAGTTGGACATAGAACCAGTGGAGAAACCTAAGGAAAAACTATGTTTCGAGGTCGAACCTTTGTAGAGGTTCCAGTACCTGAGAGTAAAATCCAGTTTGGGACTGTTAAATCCAGTATGTTCTATATTTCTTACATTTCTACCCTCCTATTTTTCTTTCCAATCAAGGTTTATAAAATAACATGAGAAGCAACATGAGACTTGGAAAAATCATTTTCATTATCTATATGGAAGGCAAGAATGATTATATCCCCTTAAGCTTAAGCTTATGTAGTTTGTCAATTTTTATCATATATTTTTTGGTAAGGGTAAATGTTTTTTTATCTATAGTACAAGTCATGAGTTCCCCAATAAGAAAAATCTTATTGCTTCCTATGTTTGTTCTTATTATATACTTTGTTGCTGAATTATGTAGGCAATATCACTCTCGACTTATTTTAATTGATAAGAAAAATAAAAGGCAATTTATCACACTTCATTTCACGATAGGTGGGATTATAGTAAGAAATTGTTCCCATTTTGGAAAAAAAAATTTGATTTAAATTTAATGGAAGTTAAATCCAATCAAGGATTTGACCTTGAAGGTATCATTTCTTGAGACTTTCATCCTTTCTAGTGACTTGGCATATACAAAAAAAAAAAAAAAAAGTAAAAAGGAATCGCAAAATCGAGGACCCATGAACATAGAGGTAGAAAGTATTGTATTCCCGAATCAGTAGTTATATGAATGGTTAAAGCCCAAAAAATTGTTGAAGAATTGGCTATTGAGGAGCCTATTTCATTTGAATATCAATATTTAACCATATATGACACCCATTATGATAAGTCTACTAACAAATTGCAATTTGAAAATATTCAAGTAAAAACTAAGAAGGTAGTGTGTCAAATGAATAGTGAAATAAATGTTTTAGAAGTAGAACCTTCTAGACCCTTTAAACTACATCATATTATGAGAGATGCTCTCGCTCATTTATAACATAGAAAGAAGATAAAATATTAGGACTCGAAAAGAGGACATATGAGCTTGCAAAAGCTCGTAATTCATAAATCCATTTTTCTATTCAAGAACTTGAAGTAAAAGTAACATTCCTCTAGGATTAGAAAAGCACCACATTTTTTTGATGGAAATTATGAGTGATTGAGATTACAAAATGTTGGCAAATTTCTAGAAACAATTAATTGCTTTTCTAAATATATCTATAAATTTAATTAAAATGAGTTGAATATTTTCTTAAAAAATTCAACACTTTTAGTGCAGTTTAGAGACACGAGTAAGGCTTACCTATGAGAAAAAAAAACTTAAACAAATCAAAGCAACTTTGTATCTAAAACCTTTATAAAATTTCACTCTTGACTATATATAAATGTTATGAACAATTAATTAAACTCTAATTTCTTTTTTGATACACTTGAAATTACTCTATATATACTCTACATATGTATAGAATATAAATATATTAAAACAACTAAAAGACTAAAACTAATGTTTAATAAAAAATTAAAACAGTTTTAAAATATAATGTATTAAAATGACTTGAAATTTTAAAACATAATGTGTTTAATATCCCCAAGTACACTTTGTTTTCCATGTTTCATGGTTAATTTTTATAATGTCTAGGATCATTTTGGGTATGATTTAAACTCTACGTTGACTAGAAAAGAGCCCAAAACAATTTTATATGAAGAAATCAAGTTTCACCAGAAAAGGGAAATATGCAGAGCAAGAAGATTATATATTCATAAGTTATATGAATATCTAAATATCAAGGAAAAGGAAAACTCTTATTGCTTCCTATGTTTGTTCTTGTTAGATACTTTGTTGTTGAATTATTAGGCAATATCACTATTGACTTATTTTAATTGATAAGAAAAATAAAAGGAAATTTATCACACTTCTTTTTACTATAGGTGAGATTATAGTAAGAAATTGTTGTCATTTTCAAGAATTTTTTAATTTAAATTTTAAATGGAAGTTAAATCCAATCATGGATTTAAATTTTAAATGGAATTTAAATCCAATCAGGGATTTGACCTTGAAGGTATACTTTCTTGAGACTTTCATCGTTTCTAGTGACTTGGTATATCTAGAATAAAAAAAAATCAAGTAAAAAAGAATAAAAAAATTGAGGACCCATGAACATAGATGTAGAAAGTATTGTATTCCCGAATCAATAGTTATATGAATGGTTGAAACCCAAAAAATTGTTGAAGAATTGGTTATTGAAGAGCCTATTTCATTTGAATATCAATCTTTAACCATATATGACACCCATTATGATAAGTCTACTAACAAATTGCAATTTGAAAATATTGAAATAAAAACTAATAAAATAGTGTGTCAAATAAATAGTGAAATAAATGTTTTAGAAGTAGAACCTTCTAGACTCTTGAAACTACATCATATTATGAGGGATGATCTTGCTCATTTTATGGCATAGAAAGAAGATAAAAATTTAAGACTAGAAAAAAAGATATATAAGCTTGCAAAATCTTTTAATCTAACACTATTATTTATGAATCTATTTTCTATTCAAGAACTTGAAGTAAAAGTAACACTCCTCTAAGATTAGAAAAGCACCACATTAGAAATTACTATATATAATATAAATATATTAAAACAACAAAAAGAAAAATAAAACTAATGTTTAATAAAAAATTAAAACAATTTTAAATGTTTAATAAAAGATTAAAACAATTTAAAAACATAATGACTTGAAATTTACTTAGGGAAACGTACATATTTCAGTCAACTAAGAATGCAAATTGCTAACTATTATATCTGCATTCAAAACTCAGTCTGCAATAAATATATAAAATTGGAATTCAAATAATCTAAGCAAATTTTATGATAGCTTTTGATTGAACGAAAAACATTTCAACCTATATATTAAAAGTTGAAAATTACTGAGGATAAATCAAAAGTCAGCTATCATAATTGACTTCATTCAAATCTCTAAGGTTGTTGCACGTTTGATGAAGGTACCTTCCTCATTAGCACAGTTAAGGTACTGTGAATTTATTAGCTACAAGTAGTGTGTTTGAATAGAAATGAACTGTCATGAAATTATGATGAATTTATGTAGATTAATAGGTGGGTATAGACTGTATGTTAGCCTGGTTGAGAATATGTTACGATTTTACCCTTAGTGGGTATTACCTGCTACTTATAACTAAATTTTTATTTTTCATGATGATTAGTAGTATCCAGGTTATGCCAAAACATAAACACATGATAGTGTTATCATAGTAGGTAGACCCTGTCGGGACATAGTTGTCAAAGCATACATAAGACATAATTATGTGATTTTATTACAGTTAGTTAATTATGAAAATAGTATGCTATCCTCACATAATAATAACGCTGCTTAAGGTGTTCCCCGCGGTTCCGGTTACAATATCCATTTCTTGTTCGATCAGTCACTTCAGAGTGACAAACAGATGGGATAAAAGTAGAGATTGTGAATATGAAAGGAGATCTAGAGTGGCCCAAACACTGAATATAAAAGCAGCCAATGTGACAAAAGTATGAATATAAAGCAGGGAAGTAAGGCTACAACAGGGAGAAATATGCGCATGAAAGCCCATGGGTAGTCAGTCAACTGACATTTGACAGTGCTACTTTTTTCCATAAAATGTAGTTGTGGTCATGGTCTTTTAAACAATAATTTTGCTGATATTTATGACCAAAATTCTCGGTATAAAAATGTTTGGTAGAAGGTCAAATTATGCTGATTTAATTGAGCTTCGAGGAGCTGAAGGTTGTCATCCAAGTGAATAAAATAGTCAATCTGTTGGATGAATTGAACGATAATAACGCTGCTTATGGATTTTTTTACCAGGTTATCAAATTAAATTCGAGGTAGGCCACTGTTTAATTTGTATAGATATAAATAATGTAGAGAAATAAGAAGTAATTTATCTATCCATTTTACATCATTTCTCTGCAAGAAAATTTCCTATTAAGCGATACAATTCCAGAGTTGAGAGGGCCAACCTTACCCGCGCGGATGGCAGGAGCAACAGGGCGGCGACAGCAGCACAAGGGCGTCGACAGCAGCAACACAACGCGAACACGATAGACAACCTGCGAACAATGAAACGGTAAATATAAAAAATTCTTGGGCGATTTATTTATAGAAAATAGTTCGGCCGAACTATTTTAAAAGTAAAAGTTTGGCTGAACTCATAGTTTGGCCGAAATTTAATTGCCGATTTTCCAAACTCTGGCAAAAATTATGTTTTCCAGCACCATCAGTGTGCCGTCATTGTTAATGGAATCTAGAGTTCGGCCAAACTTTATAGGAAAGTTCGGCCGAACTTGTAAAAAGTTTCGGCCCAACTATCGTTGGAAAAAATTTTCGGGCCCTGATTCTCACAAAAGTGTAACCCAGCTTCACGTTTCTGCCCTTTTTGGAGATTTTCTTTTGGAGCCTCTCTTAGGAGATGTGCCAAATCCACTAGCAGAAGTATTCAATTTTTCACTTAAATATATGTTTTTAAGTTATAATTTATAAATTGAATTTTATAAGTTTTATTATAAATTGAGATCTTGACCTTGAGTTATTTTATACTTTTAAATTTTTTGAATTTTAGGTTTCTATAGAGGATTTCTTTTCTCCACAAACTCTAGCAATGGAGATAGAAACATCCACACAATTTCAACCATTTGAACAAGTTGCCTAACTTTCTTTTTTTAATATTATTGAAAATAAGTTTATATATGCATTTTCATTTGAATTTTTTTAATAGATATATATAACTGTACATGTATATTGTACATTTTACTGTTGGAGATGTTCCTGTGGGGGAAGTTTTAGTGGACGAGCAACAAATGGAGAGGGAACCTCATGAGGTATTTCATGATTTTTTTTTACATTTTGTTTTCTACATCAAGTTCTATATATTCTCACTCAATTTTAAAACATCAAATTTTAATGTTTGTACACATTGTGTATAGGTTCCCCATGCTTCGCAGGATAGCTCGAGGATTGTGAATTTGCTGGGAGAGACACTACATCCATCTATATTTGATGGATCATGCACATGCACTATTTGATGGATGATGCACATGCACACGTGAAAAATTATATTTTCAATAGATTTAGTCTTAAATTTACTTTTTTATATATAGTCTTATCTAGATGTAGTCATATATAACTTGATACTTGATAATTGCGAGATCTATAAATTTTGGACATATTTTATGTGAACTACATTTGGTACATGTGAATGTGATATATAATGTTTTTAAAACTTAAGTTTTGGATGGTTGAACTACATTTCGCATGTGAAGCAATGTTGTGATCTATATTAATGTTTTGTTTTTAAAACTCAAGTTTTGGATGGTTGAACTACATTTGGAATGTGATATAATGTTTTGTTTTTATTGGATAGTTGAAATACAATTGGCATGTGAAGTAATGTTGTGATATAGTGTTTTTGTTTTTAAGACTCAAGTTTTGGATGGATGAACTATATTTGGCATGTGAAGTAATGTTGTGTTATAATTTGTTTTGTTTTTAAAACTTAATTTTTGGATGGTTGAACTACATTTGGCATGTGAAGTAATGTTGTGATCTATAATTTTTTGTTAAATTATAACTTAATTTTTGGATGGTTGATCTACATTTGGCATGTGTTATAATGTTTTGTTTTTATTGGATAGTTGAACTACAATTGGCATGGCATGTGAAGTAATGTTGTGATATAATAAAAAAGTTTTTAAAACTCAAGTTTTGGATGGTTGAACTACATTTGGCATGTGATTATGATATTATGTTTTGTTTTTAAAATTCAATTTTTCGTTTTCCAAACCAAAAAAAATTCACATGAATATATGTACATGTAGAAATGATTTTACACATGTTTGAATATATATGTTAAAATGATTGAAGTACAATACACACACACACACACACACACACACACACACACACACACACACATATATATATATATATCTAAAAACAATCATAAGATTCTAGGTCTTGTTAGATGTGTCAAACAATCATAAAATTTTAAAAATGTGCTATATAATGTATATATATCCTGTACGTGCAACATTTTTCATCAATGGATGTATAGAAAAGCTACATTTAGTTAATTCCATTCTAGAACATATATATCCAATACGTGCAACATTTTTCATCAATGCACATATAAAAGCTACTTGAACAGTTAATTGCATTCTAGAACATATATATCCAATACTTCAACATTTTTCATCAATGCCAATAGAATTTAGCTACTTTTAGTTAATTTCATTCTAGAACATATATATTCAGTACGTGAAACATTTTTCATCAATGTACATAGTAAAACTACTTGAACAATTAATTGCATTCTAGAACATATATATATCCAATACGTGCAACATTTTTCATCAATGCACATAGAAAAGATACTTTCAGTTAATTGCCTAGAACATGTATATATCCAGTACGTGCAACATTTTTCATCAATGCACATAGAAAAACTACTTTCAGTTAATTGCATTCTAGAACATATATATCCAGTACTTGCAACATTTTTCATTAATGCACATAGAAAAGCTACTTTCAGTTTTAATTGCATTCTAGAACATATATATATATATATATATATATATCCAATACTTCTAGAACATATATATCCAGTACTTGCAACATTTTTCATCAATGCACATAGAAAAGCCACTTTCAGTGAATTGCATTCTAGAACATATATATATATATATATGCAACATTTTTCATCAATGCATGTATAGAAAAGCTACTTTCAGTTGATACTAGTGTGCATGTACGAAAACAATGTATATGTGCAAACACTTGCACAGATAACATAACAAGGAAGCTCAATTTTTATTTGAGTTTTGGAAGTTCTAAAACATGAATCCAAAGAGAAGAAATTGTTGGGCAGTTCAATCAAAAAAATTCCAATGGAATGCCATCTTCAATGATCCGTTCATGATCGGATTTTGACATTTTCCATTTCTTAATTTTCGTTTTTTTCTTTGATTGAACCTCTATCAACTTTATGTGTGCTACACACACCAAGTGACTATATTGACAACTTATGACATCAGGTTCATAGTCTTCAAAGTAAAAAAAATCCCAACTTTGATTAGTTTGTCTAAAAAATAACCTTTCAGTATAATAGATCCACTTTCATATGGAAACCCATGATCATTATAGTTTTCTAATAATTTCGTTTTTCATTCAGTGCAACGCATACAATAATAATTCACATTTTCATCATTGTCAGTTGGTGCAATTACAACAAAAACATCTCCTGCACAATAAAACAAACTTAACAAACTTATGTATTTAAATTTATTTCTAGATCTCTATCATTTGAAAGCAATTCAAATGTTACCTTCTCTAACAAGATTAGAAACTTGATCACCATCAGATGATATTGTAGTCTCCTCTGAGTTCATTTCCTCAAACATTGCAACGAACATTTTCCCCTTTGTATTTAGCTGTGTATGTTTCCAATCTTTTACATACATTTTGTTTTCACAAATGTCATTGGGTTCAGTGTTGTCTATGCACACATGACAAAAACAAGAATATTTTCTTTTATCTAATGAAAACACATTTGTGGACAACTTTTTTTTAATTGAATGCAATTTTTGAGTCCCTTTTATTGCTTCAACGTCATTTCCAATTGATCTATCTACATGTTCAATCCCAATATGCCAAAAAAACCTATATATGGAAATTTAAAAGAAAAACGTAAATATGATATCAAAATACCATCAAAGAAAATCATTACATGATAAATGTACACTGTTTAAAATTAGATATCCAATAAAAATTAAATTGAATGTACCTTCGCACTTCCCTTGATCGGTTAGTCTCATGGCTTAGAGCAACGATTAACCATTGAACAACTTCTTTAGCATCCACAAGTCGGTTTGTAGAGGGGTTCATTTGATATCTTCGAAGTGCTCGTTTTATGCATGCCCTTGCACCGTCATGTTCTCCTTTTCCATGGCCAGTCTCAAAGAAATTCCAACAATGTTTAATGCAGGTTTTCTTATGAAGACAACACAACCAAAAGAATGATCGTGAAGATTTGAATTGACCTGCGCATCCATCTGACCATATCCAATGTTCATTGAATGTTATTCCACGATTTTTCAATGAATCATAAATTCTTCCAAAACAATGTTGTACAAAACATGTATCATGTGTACGATCGTCATTGATATAAAAGTGATATTCTTTAATGATATGTCGATTTTCACTCGTGCTTTCTATATGATCTACATTTTGTTCAGCATGTCTATATAGAATATGGACGAGCATGGAGACTTGGTCAGAATGATAGTATTCACTCTGAATTTCTTTTTGTGGAACAAATGTCTAGTTTTCTGCAAAATCAATTACTAACAAAATGGTCCTTGGTGGAAAAACTTCACGGGATTTTTTGAATTGCAAGTCTTGCCATTGAGCTCTATGGGAATTCTTGGTGTATTTGTAAATTTCTGCCTCAAACTTTCTCAAAAATTCTATCACAAAAATTTCTTCTTCTCGTAATTCAATTCTTTTAACACTATTTGCACCTTGAATCGATGTATGGATATATTCATATCTCTTCCATTTCACTTTCATGTTGGACAATGATTGAGCATTTATATCAGTACGATATTTGTTTTGAAATTTAGTCAAATTACCACAATCATCACATTTTTTACCACCAACACATTTCTTTTCGTAAAATAGTTCATCGCTTTCTCTTTCACATATAATTTGAGATATGAAATCACGAATAGTGGAAGGAGGAGGTGAATCCTTCCATAATGTTCTACCAAAATCAAGGAATGTGTCATAATATAACTCAAATTCCACATGATAACGGCAACAACAAGTGTCGCATACGGTGATAGGTTTTACATACCATGGTTTTTGTTGAACAAAAGCACTGATTGAAACATGAATTTCATGATTCTCTTCTTTGAACTTGTTGAATAACTCTATCTGAGTGGTTTCCAAGAAATATTTTTCATGTTCTTCGTACTGATTTCGTGTTATTCTTCTTCGCATCACATGCCTTGCAGTTGGCGAAACACGTGAATTGTTCTTCCAATATTCATATATTATTTTTTTAACATTTTCTCCAAGTCTATCTTTGTATGGTTGCCTACAAATAGCTCTCCAACAAGTGAGTTCATCATTTACATCTATTTGCAGCTGAAATTTCCGATGTTTGTGCAAAGTTTTTCGTGAGGTTCCTAATGCTCGTGCCATAGATTTTACCAAGCGATTCTCTTTAGTACTTGATGAAACCTTTGCCATATGTATTTCTCTATGTACAGCTAAAACATTTTTCTGTCTAGATCTTCTAATTGAATTTATAGCACTATTTATATTTTTGTATCACATTTTCCTTCATTTTTTATCTTTGGTTGATTTTCGAATACCCAATAAATTCATAGCTTCTTTTAATTTCCTTAATGATAGGAGACCTTTCAACATTTGGGCTTGAACTGTCACATTTTCCTTTATGAAGTACGTATCAAAAATGTGGTTAACATGATATTGTATATAATGGTCAGCTCTTTTATCTCCATATGTGTGAGTGTCAACATTTTCTAATATCTCATCATTGACATTGATTTCATCTGTACATATTCGAATAAATAGTACATAATAAGTTTACATATTCAATAAATAACTAAATTAATAAATATATGTATAATTTCAATAATGCGTGTATGTGTTCAACATAGATATATATATATATATATATATATATATCTTGTGATTCAATTTATTCACTTGAATTTCTTTCAACATTTTCACCAACTTCAATCATTGGTTCAATATCTCTTTCACTTTCTCTTTCAAAATTGTGTATCTCATCATCAATGTTTTGAGGAATATCTCTCTCTGTTTACATTGCAAAATATTTCTCAAATTATTTCATCAAATAAAAATTAAGCTTGAACACATTTTACACCAGGAAAGTTTTAAATATCAAATTCATAATATTTAGATTTACATACCTACTTCAACTTCTAGTTGAGGTTGATTTTCCCTTTTAATATTTGAGAGAGCTTCTCTCTTTATTTTGTGAGATTCTCTCCCCTGTTCTCTACGTTCCTCAGGGTCTCCTGTTCGATCATATTTTCTCATGAAATTCCTTCGATTTCCCATGACAATAGAGTATGAAGTTCAAAAAAATTCCTTAAAAAATTTAGACAAAAACTCAATTAAAAAAAACATCACAAAAGATTTAAATTAAAAAAAAACTCATTTTAAATTTTTTGCAAAAAATACATACTTCAATCCAAAACACTTACTTTAAAAAATCCAAGAAAAAATTGTCTTATAAAAATGAAACGAAACTCAGAATATTTCCTTCCAAGTCCTGCAAAAAAATTTCATTTCAAAAGTTAGACAAAAATCATTTAAAAAAATAATTATAAAAGATTTAATTCAACCTATTAGTCGTCAATAATTTTTTCTATTTTGTAGATGACTAAATGTTTATCCTAGATTTCTAAAAACAAAATTCATGAATATTGTGAGTTTTCGAAATCTCACTGCCTTCATTATTCTTAGAATTAATTTTTCACTATCTCACTACTCTGCCATTCCCTGGTTAGCCTACCACTCCCAGAAGACCCATCATGGGCTCATGACACTCATCTCTATCCCATTTTCACACCCATAACCTCAGTACTCTATTTTTCCTACCCATAGCCCTTCCACTTCCACCTAGGATTGCCAAATACCGTACCCTTTCCCATGTTCCTCAAATGCCTCAAGAATTGATGGTCTCAAATCCATCTTCTTAGACTCTTTAGATAAATCAAGTACATTGAATTTTGGATCTTCAATACATAAAATTATCAAAAACTCTATTTTCATACTTGAGGACCCTAAGCCGAGATTTTAGTCAAAGGACAAGTCTAAAGAGCCTCCCACTACGTCATTATGGTTTTCATGGGTTGAAGGATTGTATTTGATGTTCTAAATAAGTGTTTTTCATGTGCCAAGAAAGTGAATCAAATGGAAAAGAAGGTCAACATATGTTGTTACCAAAACATATCAGAAAAACCTTCAAGAAAGACCTCCTTAATCAAATTCAAAATATTCAAAGAAAAACTGTCCATGATTGACATTTCTGCAGGAATGTCAAGGTAACTATCAACAAAGATATTGGTAAGGTAAGAGGCCTGCTTTTCATTAAAGGTACACACAAGCTAATGAAAGAGGAAGCATGCCTATGTTCAGGGAAAATCAGGGTTTCTAGGATTGATTGGGCTAGTAGCATGCCAAACAATGAGCCGAACCAACAAAACACAAGGGCAGAGGCACACCAGCACAACCAAGCATGAAATTGAAGATCTTTAGAAGTTATAAATAAAGAAGGGAAAAAGGTGAGGTGAACTGAACATAAATGAATGAACTTGAAAGGGCTATAGAGAACTTAGAAGAGAACACTACTGATTTTTCTCTAACAACCCTAAAACCTAAGGTTTTGGAAAGATAGGCAAAGAGGGTGAAATGAGGAAAATGAGCCTCCATCATGCCAGCGAAGGAAGATTTCAAGGGACTGTTGTGTGTGTCATTCTAAGGTTTTTCAAGGAAAGTATTCTACTGCCTCAAAGGGAAAAAATTCAAATAGTATTACTGTGAGGGAGATCAAGCCTTAAAGAATAGTCAAATTTCCCTCAAAAGATCAGAATAATCAAAGAATAGGTTTGAGTTACAAGGTGAAAAACCAACATGATCATGAGGTTGCTGCTGTGTGACTAAGGTTGTCAAACTCCAAGAATGACAAAGGGGAAAAAAACAATTGTGTCATGGCACCTGCAACAAATCATAAGTGGCCAAAAGGAGGCATAGCAGACATGATTTATAGTTTTTCTCAAAATGGATATATCACTGCCAAAATCAGTAAGAAGATAAGAAAACATGTTTTCAGGTCACTTACACTCAGAAATGCCAGAAAAGGATAAAAGCATGTTTTTCAGTTTCTCAGTGCAAAAAGAAAGAGGTTTGACAGTGCCACGACCCTTGAGGTTAAAAGGGACCTCTTCATTTCTTCAGCAAGCTACCACCAAAGGAAGAAGAGCCACTTTGAAATTGTTTCAAATCACCTGCAATAAAAGGTCAAAGGATATTAGTCAAAATGATAAAGTGACAAAACCTTAGAAAAATTGGGTTCCTGATTTTAATTTACTTTTCCAAGGGTATAAAGGCATCTTATTTATCATTTTGCCTCACTTTTAATTTGCAAGAAGAGCAAAGAGCTTTTAGGAGAAGTTTTCTAAGTTTTGGGTCAATTTCTGGGTCAAGTTACTAGCACTATGCTCAGGGCCCGATGCTGTGCTCACAGGACCCGGCGCTGCGCGAATAGTGGTCTACATAGTGCAATTTTTGCACTGCACTGCATGTATAACCCAGCGCTACGCCCAGGCAAACCCAACACCCCACAGGCATGACGTTGTGCTCAGAGGCCGACTCGATAGGCCCAACACTACGCATAGAGGCTTGAATCTCCCATTTTGTGCCAGTGCTACGCCCAGAGGCCGAAAGACCTGCACAAGGCGTTCAGCGCTGCGCACAGAGGACCCGACTCGCCCAGCTTCTGCCCGGCGCTACGCTTATGCCAAAATCCTCCAAATTGAAAAATATTTGCCAAAAGCTCAAGGAAATCACCCTCAAATTTTCCTTCAAGAGCCTATAAAGGAGTAAAAATTGGTAGGTGGTATTTTTCCCTCTTCCTCAAGTGTTTTGGTGACTTAGTGGTTAAAGGAATGATTAAATCCTAGGCTTTTAAAACCCTAGGTTTTCATGACAAATAAACCTCTGTTTTTAACCTTCGAGCAAGTAAATATCATTAAAAGGGAGGTGTGAGTTAGGGTAGTTACACTTTAGTTCAAGATAAGCCCTCATCAAGCTCAAAGAACTCAGTCATAAATCCATATCCATATCACTACTTTGCAAAAGATGCCCTCACCATCATTTCTATTTCAGTCCTCTTGCCTAAATGTCACAAGAAAACCTAAGTTTGTCCAAAAATAGCCCTCATCACCATATCAGGAGTAGAAGATAGTGTCAGCCGTGAAGGAGGCCAAATGCCTATGAGGAAAAAGCACAAGGGAGGGAAGGTAAATAGGTTTGAACCCTAGAGCACAGTGGATATAACTTCATCTCGCAAGATTCTCACATGTTTTCAGAATGTGGGATGTTTCCAGTTTTGTGAGAAAGTCAAACAAGTCCAAAATCACCCAGAGCTTACAAGGTTGTTTGTCCTCAACTTACACAATAAACAAGTAAGCTTTGCAGAGGTGGATTTTGAACTATCAGCAGATGCAATCTCTAATTCTACAGGTATACTTGTTGTTGGTGAGAAATGGTTCAAGAAGGCAAGGTTGGACATGAACCATTATGAGCCATTTTTCAAAACTAGGTACAAAGAAGGCTCAAGGGCTATTTTCCCTTTCTCACACCTGAAATAGAGGTTTGCACCCTTTATGAGGGTTATCATGAAGTACTTCACCTGTGAGGGGAGATACTCCAGACTTTATTCCTACCATGTTAGACTCCTCATGCATTTCACCAAGGTTAAATTGCTTCATTTTCCTTACTATGTGTATATAAGTATTGACAAGATGTCTTATGTTGTCTAGAGGAGGACCTATACCCTGCAAATGCATAATTTGTTCCACCTCTCCTTGATCAATATGGTGGTCCTACATCAGCTAGAAAAAAAGGTCATACCTTGGGATATGTTCATAGCCCATGAATTCTTCACAAGCCCACAGCCCCATCATCAACCAAACTTTCCTTCATCATCTCATCCTCCTCCTTCTACTCCTCCATCACCTCCTACTGACCATACCTCATCCTCTACACCTATATCACCTACTCAAGGAAACTTCCCTTCCTCCCTTTCTCTTGTTGCATCAAATGAAGAAGGAAGTGGCAATGAAGAATCAAGTGAAAATGAGGGAGAGGATGATTATGAGTCAAACCAAAATGAAGATGAAGGAGATGATGAGTTGAGCCCACAAGAGGTAGAAGACATGGAAACAGAGGAGGGTTATGATGATGAACAAAATGAAGAAGGTGAGAGTGGCTATGAGTTAGCCCAAAATGGAGATGAGGGTAATGATGATTTGAGCCAACAAGAGGAAGAAGAAGAAAATGATGATGAGGCAGAGACAAAAATTGATCAAGAGGAAGAAGAAGGAAATGATGAAAGGGAAGAAACAGAAACTGAAGAAGAGACATAGGCAGATGATGAAGAAGAAACAGAAATAGATGAGATAGAGGTAGATAATGAAGAAAGGGGCAGTGACCATGACAATGATAAATATAATGATAGTGAGGAAAATGCAGAAGCTAAAGGCAACATAGATGAAGATGAAAAAAGTGATGACAATGCAGAAACTAAAGGAAGCAGTTACCAAAATCAAGCAAGCCTCAGTGATAAAAATGACAGCAAAGAGGAAAATATTCATGACAGTCATGACAGCAGTCAGCTCATGAGTGATAATGAGAATGATGACAGTGCAGAAGATAAAGAGGAAAGTAGTCCTGATGATGAACAAAATGAAAGTAAAGAAAGTGCAGAGGGTGATAGTCCAAATGATGATCACAACAGTGAAAATGCAAACAACTGCAATGAAAGACAAAATGAAGAGTTGGATGACAGCAGCAAGGACCACAGCCATGATGAAGACACCAACAAGATCACACTCCCACCTCTTCCATTGACATATCAAAGAGGGCCAAGGCTTGTGTTTTCTACCTCCAAAAGGAAAGGGACCATGCCATCCACCTCAGCTCAGCCACTAGACAAAGGTAAAAAAAAGGTAAAGCAAGAAGAAGAAGATCATGAGGTGGAGAGGGAGTTTGAAATCATTCAGGTGGATAGTGTTGAGGAGGATGAAGCAAGGATCTCAAACTTTCTCATCCAGAAAAAAAATGAACTCATTGAATACCTCCAAGAAAATCTGAATCGGGCCAAGAGTGTAAATGATGCCCTTGACTTGGAGAACGAACAACTAGTAACACAAATTGGAGTTTATGAGGCTAGATCCATTAAGGCCTAGAAAGAATCCCAAAGGGCATAGGTAAAATTAAAAGAGTTCATGGGCACTTATGAAGAGAGTGAGAATGAGGAAGGACAATCTAGGAGGAGACCTAGAACCATGGGGTTGAAGAAGGCATTCGAAAAGCAAAGGGAACAAGAATCAACCCTAGTAGAGAAAATCCCTCTAGATGAGTTGTTGGCCATGGAGATAGCACAAGATCAGGAGCCTTGGTTGGAAAGAGCCAACATACACTTGGAGGCTAAGTTGAAGAAGGAAAATGAGGATCTTGATCTCCAAAGGAGGATGACTAAACATTATGCCCGGAGAAACCAAGTTGCAAGGGCTAAACTCAAGAAGGCGCAAACCAAGATCCAGGAGCTAAAAGAAGCAAAAGGCCAAGCTAAACTTGGAATTTTGGCACAAGCTTCTCTACAGCTCTCTCAAACCCCATGAGGGAGACATCCACCAATTTTGAAGAAATTTTGACAATTTTTTTTTTTTTGTGAATTTGGAGGCCTATAAGTGCAACACCCCTGGTGCTACACTTTTTCCTTAGACATCCTCAAAGGGATAAATTTACATTTTTGGATATCTCATGCCTAATACACTATTTTCACCAAATTTCAGAGAATTTTGAGCATTTTTTACCCCTTAAAAGGTCAAACAACAACTCATTTTTCACCTTTCTGCCTCATTTTCAGGCTTGACGTTGCGCTCAGAGAAATTTTGGGAAAATGACCTTTTAGACAGGCTTCAGGAGCTCAATCAGAAAACCAATGGTAGATTCAGAAAGTAGACTCAGCCAACTTTCCAACGGGCCATCACAGGGAAAATTGCGACATCAGGAAGGTCACCAAATCTTGGCTTCAATTGGACCTATTTTCTGCCCGGGAAGGTGCTGTGCGTTCAGACCAAATTGGGCAATTTTGGCCAAAAGTAAAAAAAAACACACTCATGAATTGCAAATTGATATTTTAGTGTTTTTTGAGGCAAATCACTCTAAAATTAGGTGCTAGGAGTTATTTTGGAGTTTATTTCATAGGATATTTTGTGCCCTGGGCCTTGCATGGTCTCTTGGGCATTAATGACATTTATGAGTGATTTTGACATTTTCCAAACTTATCTAGGGTTTTTTCCCTCCTTTGCTGAATACATAGAGCATGAGGGCTTCATTGTAAATGTTGGAATTTGATGACTCTTTTGAGCAGCACATGGTCTTTTGGAGGTTGAAGAGAAATTTGGTGTTGTGGAGCTTGTGAATGGCTTGTTTTGCTTGTTGATGGACGAGGCTTGCTTGCAAGATCCCTGAGCTTGTTTAATAGTGAAGTGCGTCTATTTCAGTTATTTTTTTCTCATGTTTTCATTATGTTTCCATCTTTCTATGTTGCAATAGAACAAAGGATTTAGGCTAAGAAATGTTCTTCAAAGGCACCTTAGCTCTATTTGCTCTTCATTGCCTCTATGTTTTTTTCTGTTAGGACATTTTAGAGAATTCTTAATTGTTCTCTAGATCCCCTAAGCTTGTTTATTTCATGAATGGTTTAATACAGTAGGTATCAAATATGATTTATGGCTAGCCTTGCTTGTTTGATGTCACTAAACAATGTTCTTGAGAACATTGAGGTCTCTCTCCAAAGTACCATTAATTAGGTTTGCCAAAGAGATTATGTTTCGATCATACCCTTTGTCCATGCTTGAATAATTGTTTTGGAGATCTTCATAACTATGATCAATGATGTTTAGGCATTCCCTCTTCTTTGATTAAATTTATATGTGTATCTTGAATGTTTTCTAACCTTGAAGGTGAAATCACTAGAAGTTAAATGAGTTTCTCACCTTCTCTATTTCGTTGGAATGTTTGTCTTGAATGCTTATTTGCTTAGGTTGAATCAAAGAGTTACTGGTTTTCCCTGTCTATTGATTTCTTCTTTATGATTATATATTTAAGTCCCTTCTTGTTAAAAAGGTACATGATAAAGGATTCTTGATTGCCCTTTTCCCTACCTTTGTTCACAAACTTGATGTCCATCTCATTTCCCATAAACCTGGAAAATCCATTGACCAATGTTAGATTTTCCCTGTGATGCTCGCCGATCCATTGTTGAACTTTCCAGGACTTTTATAGACTCCATAGCCCAATGAATTGAATATTTCCTCATTCCATCTATTCTACTTGATCATCTTACCCAACCAAAACAAACAAAAAAACCCTACACTTAACAACTAGCCTAAAATCAAACCCTAAAAAGAAAACAAGTTCACATCCTTTGCATACAATAGAGAGAGCCCTCTTTGAGTCCAGGAAGGCTAGGTCCTAGGACTCCAAAGACTGACCTGATGTTACCCTGTGTATTTTATCTCACCAATCTAACAAATCACGAGAACCTAACATAATGGCGATCACGGTGGGACCTTCTGAGTTAATAACCTTATAAGTATTCCCTTAGGACTTCAGAAACCCTTATTACACAACATATATTGATTTATCAACACCCCATAGCCTAACACAATTGGAAATCAAGGTGAGAGGATTTCTGAGATTAATGACAATCTAAGCACTCCTTAGAACTTCATAAACCCTTATCAAATCAAAATGATGATTATGTTGTAGGACACTCATAGAAACGTTAGGGCTACATAAAGGAACTAAGAAAACCCCAAAAAATCCCTAGATTTTTATTTTATTTTATTTTATTTATTTATTTTTTTAATTTTATTTATTTATTTTTTAAAATTTTAAAATTTAATTTTTTTTTTCATTTTTTTTTCAGTTATTGGTGGTGGACCATAAACATATATCCTTAAAACAACAAAAAATATCCACCCAGCGACTCCACAAGCCTCCAGTAAGCCTTCTAACTTTACTAGTGTTCTTAGATTTCCTTAGGGTTGTATCAAATCAACACTGAGAGGTTTAGAAGCCTAGTCACACACTGTGAGTTTAGCAGACATTAAGAGAGGTCAACCTTCCGAAAACAGTCATAAAATTTCATCCTCTCTATACCTTGGGTTTGAAATCTGGCTTCACAAAGGATCAGTACTAGATCTCACTCGAACCCAAACCCTCCCACCATAGTTGATGACCCAGAAAAGATTTTGTGGAAAACTTCTAAAATTGGAAACTCAACTACTATTAGGACCATTCATAGAGCAAGCTCTATCCTTGAACATCTTACAGCCTTGCGAGACCCCTAGTTTGACTTGCACCATACAAGAAATATTTTCAGAACCAAGTCACAAAGTGGGATTGACCAGACTGACCTTGAGCCCTTAGACTTGCATTAGAGTTCAAGCAGAGAAGCCTCTCCTTCCACTCCTCCTGACTTTCAACTTCTCCATCACCTAAGCTCTTTTCATACCAACTCTGCTGAAAACCAGTTTGCTAGTCCAAATAACCCCACCACCCCCATCCACACATCCACTGTTCAAACCAATCCACTTCATCCCCCACCCCCTCTCACAAACCCTTCCCTTGTAAATCATCCTTGGATCCCATTCACTCCCATCATGGCAGCATGGTATGCCCCCCTGATACTACCACAACCTTTGTTACCTTTACCACATGATTACCAGTCCAAAATCCCTCACTTTACCAGAGCTGAATCCATCACTGCCCAACATCATGTAGAGAGGATAAATGATGCCTTTGATTAAATGGAAATAGAAGAGGAAACCATTAAAATGAGGGTATCTGCACAAAGCTTAGGAGGAGAAGCCAAAAAATGGTTCAAAAGCTTGAATCCTAACACCATACATGATCTCCCTTCCCTTTATCAGACATTTGTAAACAAGTGGGAAATCAAGAAAAACCCTCTCCAAATCCTCTCAGAATACAAAAACCTTAAGAGAAACATCGGGGAAAGTGTCTAAGACTATTGTACCATGTTCAATAGTGATTTCAATTCCCTCCCACCAGACATGAAACCCCCACAAGGCTTAGCTTTAGCAAATTTTCCGGAAGGTTTAGATCTATACATGGCCTATCAACTAAGAGAGAGAGAGAGAGAGCCCCTAACTTTAGAAGAGATGCAAAAGGGAGATATAAGTGTAGAGGCCAACCTAATTGAAAAGAGGGCTAGGATGAGATCAGCAAAGAGAGTCACCTACAAAGATGAAACAATGGCCTCAACCTCCTCATCTGATGCCAAGATTGATAATTTAGTGAGGGAAATGGAAAGAATGATGGAAAGAATAAAACTGAGTGAAAGAACACCACCTAGGGAAAACCAAGAAAATCCCCAAAACAAAAACAGGAATCCAAACTTAAGAGATCCTCCCCAAAACAGACCAAGAGAGAATGGCCAACAAATCAGGCCCCCTTTTCGAGACAATTATGTAGATGAAGAGGGAAGAGAGTGTGAAGAACCTGTAGAAAACCATGTAAAATTGATAGGTTCTGACAATGAGGGTGATGTTTTTCTCACTGAAGAAGAATATGGTTTCTTTTCCTTAGATCAAATTGAAACAAACTGTGAAGATTCTGAAGACTATCAATTGGGATTTGAAAATGTCATAATGGAAGTCCATAGGCAATATGACCTTAGGAGAAAAAAGAACCAAGAAAACTCCAAAAAGAACAAAGAAGACACTGCTGTTAGGAATACACCTGAACATACTCCTAAGAAGAAAAAAAATAGTACCAACACCATGGCTAAGAAAACGGATCCAAACAAAGACAAAACTAGCCAACTAAGTGGTGACACAAACTGCCCTAGTGCTTCTACTAGTGGCCTTGAGAAAACTATTTTGTCTAAAGTCCCAAATCAAATTCAATAAACTAAACTTGTAGAAAGGATTGTGGCTAATAAAAATGATGTAAATATGCCTAAAAGACAAGTAAATTTTAGTTTTGAAGGAGAGATTGCTAAAATCAATATCACCATGCCTCTCACTGAATTGATAACCCAAGATATGTATAGGTCTATTGTGCTGTACAAACAACCCTCCCCATTTCAAATTTTAATATTAATTTTTTAATAAGAAATGGGTCCCCCTTTTCTTTTTAATAGTTATAGAATCAATAAAATGATTTAAAGAAATCCGATTTATCATGAAATAGAGTCAAACCCCAACAAAAATGATTTATTTAACAAAAAATAAAGAAAACACATAAAGGCCATTATCTCATTTCACATTTTCAAATTATAGAATAAAATGTGTTATAATTCAACCTCGATGCGATTAAACAATCTCAAAAGCGCCTAACGCATCGAACATGAGTTCAAGTCTTTCACTTTGAAAAGTTTTGATGCGATGAGCCCAATTGAAATCGCAAATCGAGGAAATCACATTCTTGTACACCCTTTTTGAAAAGCTCCGATGCGATAAGCCCAATCACAATCACGAAATCGATAAAGTAATATCACATCTTCGTGCACCCTTTTCCCTGATGTGATAAATTAAATTGCAAACCTCTCATCGCCAAAACACATAACTCATATCCAAAGATACTCCGCTTAAAATATGTGATGCGATATCATTATTTCATAAAAGCGCTCCTTAATGAAATCATAAAATAGACCAATTTTTATGATTTAAAAGGCATTGTGCCATCCATGCCATCTCAGCAATAATCGCACATCACAAATGTACAATGGGAATACTTAAACCTGATATTTGAACCTTCCGATCTCTGATATATGATTATCGTTGATCGGAAAATCTTAAAATGTTATGGTATGAATGCTTTAAAAGGACCATTATGAATGTGCGACGAGAAAACCTACAATGGCATTAACATCTCACACTATAAAAGAAAATCATTAATGGATAATCATGGTTAAAGTCCGTCACGGATTTCAACTTCAATGGAATAATATTTCTTTAATCCATCATCTTTATTGTGATTAAATGATATTAGCTCCTCTATGTTTGGTATTCATTCTTAAAAGAATTTTTCCATCATTCTGCTAATCTGTTCCATTGTGCAGACTTGAGCAAAACCTACGGGTCATGAAAATGTCTAAAAAATCCAAGAGAGCGAAGGTTCCCATTGTTCCAAAAGAGAAACCAACCAAATTGGTGTTAGTAATTGATACAAACTATCTAGGTCTTGGCAAAACTTCATGGGAAGGAGTTTATAAACTACTGGAAGCAGAAGATCCAACTATAATTTCAGAAGAAGAGCCAGAGGAAGATTTAGATAAAAATTCTAAGAGCACTCTTAAAGAATTGGCAAGCTCCTATCTCCATAAAGTAGCAGCTCGCGCAAATGTTCTCCCATATAATGACTTGGTAAGATGGGTGATAGAAAGCATCAATATAAAAGAAAGAGCATTCTTTATGTTAGATGGATGGATGTTTGGGTCTTTCAAAGTGGAAGACATCAAGAAAATGTACCACTTCCCAGACCCTCAACAAATCTACAACAAAGCATTTCTTGAAGACTTCACCAAAGAAAATGAAGTGGGGTCAGATCCCATTAGAGATTGGAGACATTTTCCTGAGAAAGATAAGCATGAATCTTCGGGTATGTACTCCATAAAATCTTTGGAATCTCCTTATTGTTATGCTACGACTATGATGTGTAGATGATTTGGAACTGTCAACTCTGAAAATTTTTCTATTGAGATGGTACCCTTAATTGAAGCTGCTGTTAATTCCTACATTATGGATTGGGAAACCATTTTATTTGATAAAATGGAAAGCAAAATCCTTCATTATAGGAAAAATAGGTTTGTAACCACCTGTATAATACCCCCATTCTATATGAGTGCCTATATCATTGATACCATATGTTTCAATTATGAGTTCCCTATTTTAGGCTGGAAATGGACTCCTCAAAGCCCAATTCCTATCCACATTTATCACAAATATCTGTGGAAGTCCTATTATAAAGACCACATATACATAATTTGTCATGGATTCATTTTACTAGTTCATCAATTTATATTCAATAAACCCGCTCCAAGGTTATTTGATGAGGCCAGCGTTGACCTAACCTCAATTGGAAGTTGGTTTGGAGAAGAAAAATTCACCTATATCTGAATATTCGGAAGTATCATTGATCCTCATGTTTTTCCCTTGTACATTCCTGAAAAACTATTAGCCCGAGAAATAGCTTATCAAATAACGGAGAAAGGGATGTACAAAAACCTAAAAAATTCTAAGAAGTTGATGTGGCCGAAATTTCCCCTTTGATGTGGATCTTTTTCTTTAAATGATTTCAAACATGCAGAGAAAGAAGCCCAAAAGATAAAAGATCTCAGATTGGAAACCATCCCCAAAAGACAGTATGATCCGAAGAAGGTTTCCTTCAACTTTACATCTATGGTACAAATTTCCAAAGTTGAACATGGAGATGCTGCTTTTGATGATCTATTTGCTTTAGCTGAAGGATTTTCACAGGTTAAACATTTAGAAAAATTAAAGTTTGGAGCAAGTGGCATGGAAGAGTTCTTATAGTTCAGAAACAATAGACTACTGACAATACCTCTTGATCAGTTGAGAACTAATTCACTACAACAGGAAGAATACAGAGAAGAAAAGAATACTGAAACAAAGCAGGAAAAGGAAAATATAGGTAATAAGGCTGATATTCAAACTGAACAGGAGAAAACAGGTAAAAAAGATGGTGATTCCCCTGAAATGGATATAGATGACCATTCAAATTTATTGAAAGAATGGGAACAGTTTGATCAGTAGATCAAGGGCCAAAATGATTCTCAGAATGTGTCTACAATACAATCACCCACAACACAACAACCAATGGTGAATAGTGTTACATTTGAAGGAACACTAGGCAATACTAATACCTGAGATGTTAATATTATTCCAGAAAATCCTTCCAATGAAATTGTATTAAATATTGAAGATATACTGCCCTTGGATGTCTTCTACAGTCCAAAGCATAGGGTTGTAGTTAAAAAACAAAGGAAGAAAAGGAGAATCGATCAAAGGCCATTTTCATCTCCCCAAGTTGAATTAATGAATGTTGTCTGGAAGGACTCTGAAGTTAATCCTTCAGAGGATTTAACCAAATTATCTCAATATGCAGGGGCTTATACAGGTACGACAATGGACAAAGCCTCCGCAGTCAGTCAAATGATAAAAGAAAAGGATCAAAAGATAACGCTACTTGAAGAAAGGGAAACAGTGGATCCTCAGAAGATATCACAGCTAGAACAGTAGCTGATTGAAGAAAACCAAAAGACTGAGCAACTTAAAGAGAAATTAAATATTGAGAAGAAAAAGCTTGACCAACAAGCTATACATAAAGAACAACAGTTGTCTAAAGATTTAAATAAATTACAGGTGATGCTTCAACAAGAAAAGATGGCCAAAGAAGAACATAGTGTCTTGTTACAAGCACAAATACAGAGATTTAAGGATTATCCTGAAATTAATCAATTCAAAATAGAGGCTTTTGAATTAAGTAAAGCATTGTCACAAAAAATTGATATTTTATGTCATAAAATATCACTAGATGGCCCTCTATGTGAAATAGCAACATCGCTCATATAAAAGGTAGTAAATAAAAGGTTAGAATTTGAAGGTGTCGATGAGAAAATTTCTGGATTCCTCTCATGGAAAGACATAGATCAAGGAATTGCTGCAAATCTTCCCAAGATTCAGGAATCACAAAAGGAAATTTTATTTGCAGAATGGGAAACACAGTTGATCAAGGAAGAACGGGCCACCTCTAAAGCAAGAACTGTAATGAACAGTTTAGTGCAATTAGTTAATGACAGTTTGTATGCAGCCAACCTAATTTCTGATTGTATCCCAGGGAAGCTACCAAAAGTCAAAGAAATAGAGAAACACTGGAAGCAGGACTTAGCCAATAAGGACCAACAGATCAGCGCAATACAAGGAATCACTTGGGATGCATTATGGTCCTATTTGGTTAAGCCACATAGCCAACAGATAACTACAAAATGCCTCTCTAATGCCATCAGTTATATGATTCCAGGGCTTTCAGATGCAACATACACCAGCCAGCTACATTCCCGATTGAGTCATCCTCCTGAAGTGAAAGATATGCTATCGATCTGCCAGTTGCACACGAAAGACATGAAAGAAATACAATGATCCTTTTTATTGGATATTGTAAATCTGTTTTTATGAAATTGGATCTCCGATGTTCATTTTTTAGCAATATTTTAGGTAAGTTGTTTTAATTTTATTATTATTTAAACCCCTTTCATGTATTTCGAAAGGGGTCCTCAATTTGTATTAATTTTTGACTTGAGAAGTTACACTTTTGTACTTTTGAATACATCATTTTTATTAATGGTGGATCACGTTATGAAATTTTATGAGGAAATTGTTTTCAAGATTATGCATTTTTTTTCTTCCTGAAAGCTGTTCTAAGTGAGAAAGCAGGATCAGAGTGTTATTTGCATCAAGAAGTTACAAATGTATCTAGTGTTTTTATCATAATTATGTTGTTCAATTTTATTTATGCAATAAAACATTCCTTTTGAAAATTGCCATTGTTTACATAGGTATGCCTGTGAAACAATTCTTTATTATATCACTTCTAAAGATTTAGAATTGTCATATTTCAAAATATATGTAAGTGATATAAATGTATGAATGCGATATGTTATCATTATTACTTTGTTTAATTTCTTAAACAAAGTAATTATTATATGTGAATACATTTTTCTTTTGAATGAATAAGCCATCTATATGATTATTCTTCTAAGAGGAACAAATCTAAAATCACATTTAGTATATGATACCTGGGTTAATTAGAGTTATTTATATTTATTTAAGCTATAGATTAGATCAATTATCATTTCCATTATCCATTACCAATCAATCATCAACCCATATATTATTGGGAAATTGGTCCCATATTATCCAGTCGGAGTCACTATCCCAAATGAAAAAGGAGATGTACTAAGGTCTAGACCGGGTGGTTTTCCCCAATGTTTGAAGCTAGGATTTTTGGGGCTTCAACAAGGTCCCAAGTTTTGAAATTATTAAACATGGGAAATTATACTGATACTTTAAACTTGGCAGATGATAAATCAAATTTTTTTTTTGGACCTAAAGTAGAAGGAAAATACCAAGAATGAGCCATTCCCCTTTTCTATGTTACCTTAAACATACATGACAAGATCTTACATAATGCCATGCTAGACTCCGGTGCCTCTCACAACCTCATGCCAAAGGTAGTGATGGAGAGAATAGGCCTAGAAATAATGAAGCCTTACAAAGACCTGTATTCTTTTGATTCAAGCAGAGTCAAGTGTTTGGGCCTAATTAAGGATTTATATGTCAATCTGGCACAAATCCCGGCTAAGGGCCTAGTCATGGACATAGTAGTAGTTGATATTCCCCCTAAGTATGGAATTCTTTTGTCCAAATCTTGGGGAGCCAAGCTTCAGGGGAACCTACAACTTGACATGACATATGCTACCATCCCTATTTTCAACCAAACAAGGAGATTGTACCAGGAATCACACATGAAGTTTATGGCTAGCAACCAAGAAAGGCCAAACAACACACCTCTTTATTCTATTCATTCGGATCTTGACTCATTCATTTTATATAATGAAGAAGACATTGATGAAAATATAAATGAAGATGAGAAAGATCCTGACATACCTCAACAATCAAACTAGGCATTGCATGAAGAACTCAATAGCTTAGACTCTAGCAGCCTGGTACAACAACAACATGATGGCAAAGCCAAACTTAATTTTCTGCGAACTGAAAATGAAATTGCAAAACCAAAAACCAGCTTAGAATTTGAACAAGGTTGCTCACATGAAGAACAAACATCACAAAAAAAAACATCCCCTCCTGCCAATATGCTGAAATACTTTCATAAAGCAGAGTTTTCTAGGAACCTGAATCAAAGGAACCTTAAGGTCTTTCCATTCATAGACAACTCATCATCAAAAGGTTTGGTCACTACAGAAGACTTGCTGAATCCCAAAAATATTGCTAGAGACCCTAAAGAAGTATATACCGAGACTGATATAGAGGAGTATAATGTAGGCAACCTAGAAAGACCAAAATGATTAAGTTATCCAAGACTTTACCACTTCACACAAAACAAAAATACAGAAGACTGTGCAAGGAGTTTCAGGATGCTCATGCATATGGAAATGAAAGATTAAAACCTTGTGACACAAAAACTATTCAAAGAAGGTTTCCCTTCAAGAAAGACCAAGAACCTTTTGAGAAAATTGTGTCGCTAACAAAGAAAACAAAGGTGTATAGGCTATGTGTAGACTTTAGGTACCTAGACAAACCCTCCCTAAAGAACAAATACCCTTTTCCAAAAATAAATCATACTTTACAAAGAGTAGGAGTTTCTAACAATATATCATTTCTTGGTAGTGTTTCAAGTTACAATCAGGTGGTAACACTTCTAATTAATTAGCATAAATCCACTTTCAAGGCACCTTGGGGCACCTACATGTTTGATCAAATGCCTTCTGAGTTAAAGAGTGCTAAAGCTACTTTCCAAAGAGCCATGGCTCTTGTTTTAAATTACTTCACTATGTGATACATTGATGACATCATTTTCTATTTTGAAACTAATGAAGAATACCTTTTCCACCTAAGAAGGCTATTTTACGGAAGCAAGGTTTGGAAGCAAGAATAAAAGAGAAAATGCAAGGGAGAGCATGGCATGTTTGAAATTTTTTTGAAAATTACTTACACCATACACTCAAATGGAGGTAGCAATGTTTTATGTTTACAAGAGCTGAATGGAGAAGAGTTATTTGGAGATCCTGTCAATGACAGGATGCTCAAGCACCATCATTGTCAAGAATCATAATTTGAATTTTTCATTCATTGTACATAACATTGCATGAGAAAAATCAGTAAAACAAAAAGAAAAACATAGAAAAAGGAAAAAGAGGGCAGATTTGAAAAAGAGGTACAACCCCATACCCAAAAAATAGTAATGCTGAAAGTGTGCAAGCCTAATTGCCACTACTTGATAAGAAAGGAGTCTTATTCAGTCATCTAGCCTAGTCATGGCTGAACATGTTTTCAATTTGTTTCTGATAGGTTAGTGAAAGAGAACTTGTCAAAACCATATAATCCTGACTTATCAGTAGGAGTAGATTAGGAAGAAAAGATATTGGTTCTGCATGCTCAAATATGAACCGAAGAGAAAGATGGGAAGGCTTAACAAATGATAAATCATAGCCCTCATGATTTCTAGTTTTGTTTGTACAAAAATAATGTTTGTGTGTAGCTTGTCCCAATGCGACAACTTATGGATAATAATATTGCTTAATCCTAGTTCAAACCATGTTTTCAATTTCATATCAATATCTTAGAGAATGAATTTTATCATACAACTTAATCTTGACAGTCATTTAGTCTAGGTAGTGAATAAAAAGAGTTCGCTAGCATAATTTGAACTCTTGGAAGTGATAAGGCTAGAAGTAGATAGTATGTTTTTTCTTTCAAAATAAAATAATGTCAAGGGTTTGCTAGCTTAAGTGCACCCAAGGAAGAAAAAATGCTAGGCAAAGTAGGCTGGGTAGGTAGAGATGATTTTGAATTAATCATGTTTTTCAGATTCTTGAGATACTAACTTCAAAAGAAACATCAACAAATGAAAGAATGAAAATCTGCCCAATTGATGAGGCATTGGTCTTCATAAACTCAGAGATTGAATATCTTAAGTTCTGGACACCTCCTGAAAAGGAGTTGTCCTCCCCAAGTGGAGCCACAATTAGTCATCAGTATTTTTTGCTACTTTGTAGATGACTAAATGCTTATCCTAGATTTCTAAGAACAAAATTCATGAATATTGTGAGTTTTAGAAATCTCACTACCTTCATTATTCTTAGGATTAATTTTTCACTATCTCACTACTCTGCCATTCCCTGGTTAACCTACCACTCCCAAAAGACCCATCATGGGCTCATGACACTCATCTCTGTCCCATTTTCACACCCATAACCTTAGTACTCTATTTTTCCTACCCATAGCCCTTCCACTTCCACCTAGGATTGCCAAATAGCCTACCCTTTCCCATGTTCCTCAAATGCCTCAAGCATTGATGGTCTCAAAGCTATCTCTATAGAATCTTTAGATAAATCAACTACATTGGATTTTGGATCTTCAAAACATCAAATTATCAAAAAATCTGTTTTCATACTTGAGGACCCTAAGCCAAGCTTTCAGTTAAAGGACAAGTCTAAAGAGCCTCCCACTAGGTCATTAGGGATTTCATGGGTTGAAGGATTGTCTTTGATGCTCTAAATAAGTGTTTTTCATATGCCAAGAAAGTGAATCAAATGGAAAAGAAGGTCAAAATACATTGTTACCAAAACAAATTAGAAAAATCTTCAAGGAAGACCTCCTTAATCAAATTCAAAATATGTAAAGAACAGTTGTCCATGATTGAAATTTCTGCAGTAATGTCAAGGTAACTATCATCAGAAAAATTGGCAAGGTAAGAGGCCTGCTTTTCATTAAAGGTACACACAAGCTAATGAAAGAGGAAGCATACCTATGTTAAGGGAAAATCAGGGTTTCTAGGACTATTGGGCCAACAACATGCCAAACAATGAGCCAAAGCAACAAAACACAAGGGCAAAGGCACACCAGCACAACCAAGCATGAAATTGGAGATTTTTAGAAGTTATATATAAAGAAGGGAAAAATGTGAGGTGAACTAAACATAAATGAATGAACTTGAAAGGGCTATAGCGAACTTAGAAGACAACACCAATGATTTTTCTCTAACAACCATAAAACCTAAGGTTTTGGAAAGATATGAAAAGAGGGTGAAATGAGGAAAATGAGCTTCCATCATGCTAGCAAAGGAAGATTTCAAGGGACTGTTGTGTGTATCATTCTAAGGTTTGTCAAGGCAAGTATTCTACTACCTCAAAGGGAAAAAATGCAAAGAGTATCAGTGCGAGGGAGATAAAGCCTTCAAGGATAGTCAAATTACCCTCAAAATATCAGAAGAATCAAAGCATAGGTTTGAGTTACAAGGTGAATAACCAACATGATCATGAGCTTGCTGCTATGTGACTAAAGTTGTCAAACTCCAAGAATGAAAAAGGGGACAAAAACAATTGTGTCATGGCACCTGCAACAAATCAGAAGTGGTCAAAAGGAGACATAGAAGACATGATTTATAGTATTTTTCAAAATGGATATATAATTGTCAAAATGAGTAAGAAGATAAGAAAATATGTTCTCAGGTCACTTACACTCAGAAATGCCAAAAAAGGATAAAAACATGTTTTTCAGTTTCTCAGTGCAAAAAGAAAGAGGTTTGACATTTCCAAGACCATCAAGGTTAAAAGGGACCTCCTCATTTCTTCATCAAGCTACCAGCAAAGGAAGAAGAGCCACTTTGAAAAGTTTTCAAATCACCTGCAATAAAGGGTCAAAGGATATCAATCAAAATGATAAAGTGACAAAACCTTAGCAAAAGTGGATTCCTGATTTTAATTTGTTTTTCCAAGGGTATAAGGGCATCTTAATTATCATTTTTCCTCATTTGTCATTTGCAAGAAGAGAAAAGATCCTTCAGGAGAAATTTTCTGAGTTTTGGGTCAATTTCTGGGCCATGTTACCAGCACTACACTTAGGACCCGACATTGTGCTCACAAGACCCGATGCTATGTGAATAGGGGTCTCCACAATTCATTTTTTGCACTGTGATGTGTGTATAGATGCGCACATTGCACGTATATATTGGCGCTGTACCCAGGCAAACCCGACACCCCACCGGCACGATGCTACGCTCAGAGTCTGACCTGACAGGCCCAGTGCTACGCACAGAGGCCTTACTCACCCATTTTGTGCCAGTGCTGCACCTAGAGGCGTGCATCACTGCACGTAGAGGACCTGACTCGCCCAGCTTCTGCCTGATGCTACGCTTATGCCAAAATCCTCCAAATTGAAAAATATTTGCCGAAAGTTGATGGAAAGCACCCTCAAATTTTCCTTCAAGGGTCTACAAAGGAGTAAAAACTAGTAGGTGGTATTTTTCCCTCCTCCTCAAGTGTTTTGTTGATTTAGTGGTTAAAAGAATGATTAAATCCCATGCTTTGCAAACCCTATGTCTTCATGACAAATAAACCTCTGTTTTTAACCTCTGAGCAAGTAAATATCATTAAAAGGGAGGTGTGAGTTAGGGTAATTACACTTCAGTTCAAGATAAGCCCTCATCAAGCTCAAAGCACTCAGTCATAAATCCATCTGCATATCACTCCTTTGCAAAATTTGCCCTCACCACCATTTCCATTTCACTCCTCCTGCCTAAGTGTCACAAGCAAACCTAAGTTTGTCCAAAAACAACCCTAATCACCAAGTGAGGAGAAGAAGACAATGTCAGTAGTGAAAGAGGCCAAAGCACAAGAGAGGGAAGGTAAATAAGTTTGAACCCCATAGCACAGTGGATATCACTTCATCTCCCATGATTCTCAAATGTTTTTTCAGAATGTGGGATGTTTCCAGTTTTGTGAGAAAGTTAAACAAGACCAAAATCACCCAGAGCTTACAAGATTGTTTGTCCTCAACTTACATAATAAACAAGTAAGCCTTGCAGGGGTGGATTTTGAACTATAAACAAATGCCATCTCTAATGCTACAAGTATACCTGTTGTTGGTGAGAAATGGTTCAAGAAGGCAAGGTTGGACATGAACCATTATGAGTCATTTGTCAAAACTAGGTGCAGAGAAGGTTGCAGGGCTATTTTCCCTTTCTCACACCTGAAACAGAGGTTTGCACCCTTTATGAGGGTTATCATGAAGTACTTCACCTGTGAGGGGAAATACTCCAGACTTTATTCCTACCATGTTAGACTCCTCATGCATTTTACCAGGGTTAAATTGCTTCATTTGTCTTACTACTTGTATAGAAGTATTGATAAGATTTCTTCTGTTGTCCGAAGGAGGACCTATACCCAGCAAATGCATAGTTTTTTCCACCACTCATTGATCAAGATGGTGGTCCTACATCAGCAGGAACAAAAGGGCATACCTTTGGAGATGTTCATAGCCCATGAAGTCCTCACAATCCCACAACCCCATCATCAACCAAAATTACCTTCATCATCTCATCCTCCTCCCTCTACTTCTCCATCACCTCCTACTGACCATACCTCATCCTCTACACCTATATCACCTCCTCAAGGAAACCTCCCTTCCTCCCCTTTTATTGATGCATCAAATGAAGAAGGAAGTGGAAATGAAGAATCAAGTGAAAATAAGGGAGAGGATGATTATGAGTCAAACCAAAATGAAGATGAAGGAGATGATGAGTTGAGCCCACAAGAGGTAGAAGACATGGAAACAGAGGAGGGTTATGATGATGAACAAAATGAAGAAGGTGAGAGTGACTATGAGTTAGCCCAAAATGAAGATGAGGGTAATGATGATCTGAACCAACAAGAGCAAGAAGAAGAAAATGATGATGAGCTAGAGACAAAAATTGATGAAGAGGAAGAAGAAGGACATGATGAAAGGGTAGAAATAGAAATTGAAGAAGAGAAAGAGGCATATGATGAAGAAGAAACAGAAAAAGAAGAGACAGAGGAAAATAATGAAGAAAGGGGCAGTGAACATGACAATGATAAAGATAATGACAGTGAGGAAAATGCAGAAGCTAAAGACAACATAGATGAAGATGAAAAAAGTGAGGACAATGTAGAAACCAAAGCCAGTAGTGACCAAAATGAGGCAGGCCTCAGTGATAAAAAGGAAAACAAAGAGGAAAATAGTCATGACAGTCATGACAATAGTTAGCTCCTCACTGATAATGAGAATGATGACAGTGCAGAAGATAAAGAGGAAAGCAATCCTGATGATGAACAAAATGAAAGTAAAGAAAGTGCAGAGGGTGATAGTCCAAATGATAATCACAATAGTAAAAAGGCAAGAAGCTACAATGAAGGACAAAATGAAGAGTTGGATGAAAATAGCAAGGACCACAGCCATGATCAAGACACCAATAAGATCAAACTCCCACCTCTTCCATTGAAATATCAAAGAGGGCCAAGGCTTGTGTTTTCTGCCTCCAAAATGCAAGGGACCATGCCAGCCACCTCAACTCAACCACTAGACAAAGGCAAACAAAAGGTAAAGAAAGAAGAAGAAGATCATGAGATGGAGAGGGAGTTTGAAGTAATTTAGGTGGATAGTGATGAGGAGGATGAAGTAAGGATCTCAAAATTTCTCATCCAGAACAAAAATGCACTCATTGAAGACCTTCAAGCAAATCTGAATAGGGCAAAGAGTGTAAATGATGCCCTTGACTTGGAGAACATGCAGCTAGGAGCAAAAATTTCAATTTATGAGGCTAGAGCCATTAAGGCCCAAAAAGAAGCCCAAAGGGCATAGGTAAAACTAAAAGAGTTCATGGGAACTTATGAAGAGAGTGAGGATGAGGAAGGACAATCTAGGAGGAGACCTAGAACCATGGGGTTGAAGAAGGCATTCACAAAGCAAAGGGAACAAGAATTAGCCCTAGCAGAGCAGCTCCCTCTAGATGATTTGTTGGCCATGGAGATAGCATAGGATCAGGAGGCTTGTTTGGAAAGATCCAACATACACTTGGAGGCTAAGTTGAATAAGGAAAATGAGGATCTTGATCTCCAAAGGAGAATGACTAAACATTATGCCCGGAGAAACCAAGTTGCAAGGGCTAAACTCAAGAAGGCCCAAACCAAGATCTAGGTACTAAAAGAAGCAAAAGGCCAAGCTAAACTTGGAATTTTGGCACACGTTTCTCTACAGGTCTTTCAAACCCCATGAGGGAGACATCCACCAATTTTGAAGAAATTTTGACAAAATTTTGTTTTTTGTGAATTTGGAGGCCTATAAGCGCAACACCCCTGCCGCTACGCTTTTTCCTCAGACATCCTCAAAGTGATAACTTTAAATTTTTGGATTTCTCATGACTAATAAACTATTCTCACCAAATTTTGGAGCATTTGGAGCATTTTTGACCCCTGAAAAGGTCAAAAAACAACTCATTTTTCATTTCTGCCTCATTTTCAGGCTTGGTGCTATGCTCAGAGCAGTGTTGGGAAACTTTCATTTTGGACAGGTTACAGGAGCTCAATTAGAAACCAAATGGTAGATTTCGAAAGTAGACTCAGCCATCTTTCCAATGGGCCATCATGGGGAAAATTTTGACATCGGGAAGGTCACCAAAGCTTGGCTGCAAGTGGACCTATTTTTTTCCCGGGAAGGTGTTGTGCGTCCAGACCAAATTGGGTAGTTTTGGCTGAAAGTCAACAAAACACACTCATGAATTGCAAATTGATATTTTAGTGTTTTTTGAGGCAAATCACTCTAAAATTAGGTGCTAAGAGTTATTTTGGCATTTATTTCATGCGCTATTTTGTGCCTTGGGCCTTGCATGGTCTTTTGGGCATTAATGACATTTATGAGTGATTTTGACATTTTCTAACCTTATCTAGGGTTTTTTCCCTCCTTTGCTGAATAAATAGAGCATGAGGGCTTCATTGTAAATGTTGGCATTTGATGATTCTTTGGATCAATACATAGTCTTTTGGAGGTTGAAGAGAAATTTGGTGTTGTGGAGCTTGTGAATGGCTTGTTTTGGTTGTTGATGGAGAAGGCTTGCTTGCAGGATTCCTGAGCTTTGTTAATGGTGAAGTGCTTCTATTTCAGTTATTGTTTTCTCATGTTTTCATTATGTTTCCATCTTTCTATGTTGCAATAGAACAAAGGATTTATACTAAGAAATGTTCTTCAAAGGCACCTTAGCTCTGTTTGTTCTTCATTGCCTCTATGTTTTCTTCTACTAGGACATTTTAGAGAATTCTTAATTTCTCTCTAGACCCCCTAAGCTTGTTTATTTCATGAATGGTTTAATACAGTAGGTATCAAAGATGATTTATGGCTATGATGTCACTAAACATTGTTCTTGAGGTCTCTCTCCAAAGTGCCATTAATTAGGTCTACCAAAGAGGCTATGTTTCGATCATACCCTTTGTCCATGCTTGAATAATTGTTTTGGAGATCTTCATAAATATGATCAATGATGTTTAGGCGTTCCCTCTTATTTGATTAAATTTATATGTGTATCTTGAATGTTTTCTAGCCTTGAAGGTGAAATCACTAGAAGTTAAATGAGTTTCTTGCCTTCTATATTTCATTGGAATGTTTGTCTTGAATGCTTATTTGCTTAGGTTGAATCAAAGAGTTATTGGTTTGCCCTGTCTATTGATTTCTTCTTTATTCTTATGTATTTAAGTCCCTTCTTGTTAAAAAGGTACATGATAAAGGATTCTTGATTGCCCTTTGCCCTACCTTTGTTCACAAACTTGATGTCCATCTCATTTCCCACAAACCTTGAAAATCCATTGACCAGTGCTAGATTTTCCATGTGATGCTCCCCGATCCATTGTTGAACTTTCCAGGACTTTTATAGACTCCATAGCCCAATGACTTGAATATTTCCCCATTCCATCTATTCTGCTTGATCAGCTTACCCAACCAAAACAAACAAACAAACCCTACACTTAAAAACTAGCCTAAAACCAAACCTTAAAAAGAAAACAAGTTCGCGTCCTTTGCATACAATACAGAGAGCCCTCTTTGAGTCCAGGAAGGCTAAGTCCTAGGACTCCAAAGACTGGTTTGATGATACCTTGTGCATTTTATCTCACCAATCTAACAAATCATGGGAACCTAACACAACCCAAAACACGTACTGTAAAAAAATGTCACTTCAAAAAATACCTCCAAAAAATTTCCATTGAAAATTAATTCCAACTTCTTAAAAAATGCCACTTTAAAAAATACTTCCAAAAAGCCTCTAAAAAATATCACTTCAAAAAATACCACCAAAAATGTCCTTTGAATATTACGCCTAAAAAAAGTCCTTTTGAAATTAAGTAAAAAAAATGTATTTTGGAAATTAAGCCCAAAAACCTCTTAAAACAAAATACATCCAAAAAAATGTATTTTGAAAATTAAGCCCAAAACCTCTAAAACATTGAAAATTAAGCCCAAAACTTTTAAAAACAAAATATCTTAAAACCAAAAAATGTTCTTTGGAAATTAAGCTCAAAAGCCTCTAAAAACAAAATACATCCAAAAAAATTTCCTTTGAAAATTAAGGCCAAAACTTTTAAAAACAAAATACTTAAAAAACAAATCAATGAAAATAAAACCCAAATCTTCTAAAAACAAAATACCTTAAAAAATAAACAATGAAAATTAAGCCCAAAACCTCTAAAAACAAAATAACTTCAAAAAAAATGAAGCCCAAAAAACATCCAAAAAATGTATTACATACCTCCAAGAAATGTCCTTTGAATGTACCTCCAAGAAAGCTCCTTAAACCCAAAACAATCCTTTGCAAACATTTCCTTTGAATGTACTTCCAAGAAGATTCTTTAAACCCAAAACAATCCTTTGTAAAAATGTCCTTTGAATGTACCCCCAAGAAAAGTCCTTAACCCCAAAACAATCCTTTGCAAAAATTTCCTTTGAATGTACCTCCAAGAAAAGTCCTTAAACCCAAAACAATCCTTTGCAAAATCAGACCAAATGAAGAAATGTGTGAAATTATGCGAAAATAATGAATGATTTTACCTCAATTTATATTTCCGCGAAATGATTTTTTTGGAAGGGCTTCATTGTATTTTCTAATAGACGGAAAGTCAAATAAATGTTCAGCCAAACTTTTGTGTCATTAGACTTGACGGGCCGTTGACGGAAAGAATAATTCGACCGAAATTTTTTACAAGTTCGTCCGAACTAACACGTCTACAATTAGGCAGATCCAAGCTTTGAAAACATAACTTCAACTTTGGCTAGATTAAAATCCATGAAACATTCTAAATTAACTGTCAGAACCAAGACAAACATTTTTAGAATTCAATCTACTTTCAAGAAATATAACTTTTATGAAATTTAATAAATATTTATTAATTTTAATTAATTTTGTAATAAAACGAGTGCAAACAATTTCTGAAGGTCATTATGATTCAGTGAAATCAATATTTTGTATCTTCCAAAATACACTGTAAAAAAAATTGAAAAAATTATTGTGCATTACATTGGTCTATCGTCTGTAATGGGTAGTTTTTAGATTTTTAGTTTATAACTTATATTTTGAGAAATTTCGTGCGTCGCGAAACATATTCAAAATATGCATTTTTTCCATATTGGATCAGTTCAAAAATTCTAGTAATTATGATATGCATTAGTTGGTTTTGTAAATATAACGAAACCGAAGTAGACTCTGTCTGGATTGTTGTAACACATTTTGTTTCTCAAAAACACAAAGTTTCAAAGAATACACTAGTGCGTATTAACATGACTTCTTATGAGTCCTTTGATTGTTAATAAACACACACTCAAATAAACACTAAGTTGACGTATCAAATGTGTATAAAAAAATTACAAAAAATAAGTAATAGAAAGCTAATAAAATTTCTGACAACTTCTATTTTTATCGCAAAATGAAATTATAAAGAGCAAAATTGTTTTGGCTTGCAGAAAGTTGAAGAACAAAAAAAATGATTTTTTTTTCTCAAAAAAGGGCAAAAAGTGTTACCCAACTTCACATTTTCACCAACTTTAGAATTTATTCATGATGCAAGAAGATCGAACTTATGTTCATAGATGCAAAGAAGGAAGATAATCTCAAACTCTAAAAACTCTAGACTCTCTCCAAATGTCGATCTCTTGAATGAGCCTAACTCCCTCCTTCTATAGCAGATTGAGGGGACAAGTATTCGACAATCATACAGAAAAATTGAGTACTATTCTTCGTTAGTCATTGAGATGTGGGTCAAATCCCACCAAAATTCGGAGAAGTACTCCGAGTCTCGTGACTAAAAGGAATCTTAGTACATTACATAGTGGATGATTTGAACAAATCCCTCGGAAAACATTTTACTGTAGAAAACTTTAAACTGTAGAAGTTTGGAATCTTCTAAAATATTTACATTGTGGATAATTTTAAACAAAAAATCCCATGAGAAAACTGGTTGCCTACAGTCTAGTGACTAAACATTATTATTACACAATGGATACTTTATGGATAAGCCCACTAGAACCATGATTATTCTCCCAAAGGTGTGGCCCCTGGAAATCTCATTTTGGAGTATCTAACTGAGTCCCAAGCTTTGGTATATATTCTTCGCATGATCATTGGTATTCTTAGGATGATCTAGTGTTTTATCTTGGTCATTACTAACCATTCATGATGTATTTTCATGAAGTAACCAAGAATTTAGCTATCTGGGTAATTATTTAGATCTCCAACTATTTTACAAGGACTATGCCAACATTCGGTTAAAAATACACAAATCTCAAATTCAATTTGCAAATCAGATTTGAAGAATAGAGGATCCATAGCTGTTTTATATAATCCATAGTCATTCCACCATTGTTGATGTTAGCCTCTCTAAAATAATAATAATAAATCCAAAATAATAAATTAATTAATTAAATATTCCTAGTTAGGAATATGTGCCTAATTCTTTGGTTGTTGGGTTGTTCCTCAAATGTTGGAGTTTGTTTAGGAACTCCTATCTTGGTGGGTTTTTGGTGAGAAATTATCTCAACCAAAATATTCTAAGATAGCACAGACTATCTTCTCTCATCTATTTAAATTGTAAATTAAATTCTTTTAATAAGAGAGATTACATGAGTAAGCCATGAGGCTTCTGCCTGTTCCACCAATATTTTGTCTAAGTTTTGTATCTATGTTTTCTGCAATATGTTTTTGAGTTAGTTTATTTTGTATTATGTGGTATCAGAGCAATGGTAATGTAGTGAGGAGGATATTCCAGCTCTACCAGGTCATGGAAAACTCAACTCCGTTGAAGTGATCAACAAAAAATTGGTATGAAATTTGCAATTTTTTTATTTATTTTAGATCTGCAAATTCTAAAATCATTTTTCAAAGGAGAAAATGCATATTTTTGTGAGAGTTTTGTTGTAATAAAAAACAAAAGGGCATTGTCAATCCTCCATTACCCAAAGAAAAGCTAGAGAGTGGGTCTTGCTTCTCGTTTCTTTTCACCTATCTCATGTCTGCCCCTCCAAAAGTCGTTTGCAAACCTTTCATTTTTGAAATATCGATTCTGAACAGTGTTTAAATGAACATTGACTTCTGCACTTTGAGTGAACAAAAAAAAAAAAAGGAGAGCGTTGTTTAATTCTATTTCAAACTGTTTAAGTGAAGTAAAAAAAGGGGAAAGTGTTGTCATGGAATAATTGCTTGAATCATTTACTAATACTTGCATGGAAGTGCTGTCATGAGAGCTGAATCAAAGGAACCTTCTACATTTTAGACATGCTGAATGAGTGTCGCCGAGGTTTTGGAACAGTGGCACTGTAAAAAAATTGGAGAGGAAGCTCATAGATTGGCCAATTATCGCTTATCTGAGGGTGGATTGTTTGTTACTTTCGCTATAGTATATAGGAAAAGGTCAAATATGATAGCGAGGTTCTATCCCTACAGCAGCACTGCTTTGAAGACAACGCCACTGTTTGGTCCTTACAACACTGAAGAATTAAAGCGTTGAAACGTTGCCCATAATTGAAATCGTGTTGAACCAGCAAGCGTTGAAACCAGCATTCCAAGCGTTGTAATATGCATCGATTCAACTTCCAGCCTTTCTTATCAGGCAATTGTGAAGGAGCCGTAGCATTAAAATGCTGAAAGAGCCATACAACCAGTTGTTTAGCTTTCTTCATGTGAAAAATCCAGCCAGCGTTAACCCATTCTACGATTGGCATCAATCCATCGTTTAATTGTCATCGATCTATGACATTGATTCTACAAATCGATTCTGCAAATAATTGAACCAACATTTTGATTGAACCAGCGTGTTGTAACATCACTTCTGCGTTTTGTTGGCATCGAACCATCATTCCCAATTCTCCTGCTGCACCGATCAAATCGCTTCTACGCACCACAAATTTGGTGGACACTTGTGTGTTTTTTATCTTTCCTCATATATATGAATTAGTTGCAAACGGTGTAACGAAATACCAACTCAAACGGTGGTTGAAATTTGGACGAAGCTTTGGTTCTGCATGTCGTCGATAAGCACATCATTCTCTTTGCATCGGAGACAATGCCTTTACATCAAAAACTGCAGACGATGTTTGTTAAGCAAAAAAAAAAACGTAGCGTTTAATTGGGAGCCAACGTCTTAACCAGTCAAGCCAACATTTTAACCAGTCAAACCAACGTTCAAACCAGATTTTTAACCAGCATTTTAACCAGTCAGCTTACTTCATCAGTATTCAGTCAGTGTTTGCAGTGTTTGCAGTGTTTCGCCACTAGCAGTCAGCGCTGAGATCCTGCATTAGGCCTGCAAAACCAATGTTTCTGTCGACTGTCAGCACAGCCAGCCAGAATGAGCTTGAAGTAGCCGAGTGTTGGGTTGTGAAGTACGTTGTGGTGCAATGTCTCACAAAGGACAGTCGATGAAAGAAAATCGATGTCAAATGCGTTGAATGTTTTTGAGGCCACCATAGTCAACTTCTTCTCCAATGATTTTAAAGGTATAAGCATGATTAAAGTGTTTTTTTAAAGAAAACGATTCGTTCACTTTTTGTGAGTGATGTAAATTCACTTTTTGAAAGTGAGATTAAACACTTTAAAGTGACTTCATAATTTTCATTCCATTATGTAAAAAGCATGATTATAGTGGCTCTTTATATATTGATTGGGGAGAGATAATAATAGCAAAAATATTTTTGTGAGGAGAGTCATAAGGGTGATGTTTTAAAATTCTTGGAGTGATAAGTTGTATTTTGTAATTTGGAGAGCTCAGGAGAGTTTCCATTTATATTTGGAGTGATAAGGAAAAGCCATTGTTGTAATTCAAAGTATTGTCTTACTTTGATAGAGATCGTGTGACTATCCATTCAGATTTTGAATGCGCGTTGTTTCAAAGGGTTGTCAGCTTGACATTATCATTGCTTCAGATGATGTACTCAGTGATTAATAAAGATATCATTTTTTTTGGTGTTTATGTGTCCTAGATCCGCCTGAAATTGAATAAGGGGATCTAAGGTACACTATGTGTGTTTGATGGCGCATGTTTTTTTTATGGCTTCATGTTGCTATTTTTGATCTGTGTCTAGTTGTGACACATCAATTATTTCATCACATACATGAAATTCAATATCAGCAAGCACAACACATAACGAAATAGCTGCAAGATCAACACATGCATCTGCACAAATTGAAGATTGTCTACATCAGAATTTTAAATCAACAAGCCAATTCACTTCATCAAGTTCATGTACCTGCACACTCAAAAGTCTACATCAGCATTGTTATACATTCCTTTCAAAACTTGTAATCAAATTCACTATGTTATGTTAATCATTAAAAATTCATTGTTAATGAATTTTTAAGAAGACAAGTGAAATCATTATTTTAAAGTGAATCATTGTAAGCTTTCTTGGGTGCATTGTCGACAGTGTTCGACACCCTTCCTTTACACAAAATCAATTGAGTGCATGAGTTTTTTCAAACAAGCAACAAGTTTACATCTCCAAGCGAGCATGATTTCAAACAATTTGTGTCAAAACAGTACAAAGATCAAACCATCAACAAAGCCAGAGTGTAGTTTATTGCAGCGACCATCAAAAGCAACCAAACAAGTTCAACTCTGACATCAATCAACCAAGTTGACATCGACATCAAGCGAGCATGGTTATTCATTCAAGTGAGCGTGAAGTCATCAAGTAAGTCAAGTAAGCGCTTAAACAAATGCGATCGTCATCAAGCGAGTGTGAATTCCATATTTTAAGTGAGAATATTCTAGCAAGTGTTCCAAGCAAGTGCAATCAACCACAAATCAATCGAGCATGCCATTCAAGCCACATTCAAGCGAGGCTGTCATTCAAGTGAAACAGTTCAAAGTATGACATCTACAACAAGAGAGCCTGATTTCAAGTGCGCAAGTTTAGATGTCGCAACATATTCAGTTGTTAAACTTTCTTCATAGTTTGATCATCTCTAATGACGAAGACATGGTGCACGTCAGCAAAGACACTCTTGCTGATCTTTCATGGCATCTACAACAAAAACATGACACCATTGAGTTTCTTCAACTTGAGTTGCAACTTCAAAGGATTTAATTGCAAGAAAAGAGTGATACTTTCAAGTCTTTGAACCACCCAGATGATAAGTCTTTCATTCCAATAGCTTCAAGTGTCGAAGTTGTTCTAGACCCAATTTATTCCAAGCCCATCATCAAGCCTTGGGAAGAAATTCAGAATAATAAGAATCGACGAGGCTTGGGATATGTCCAAGATGACATAAACTTACATATTCCAGATTATTCCAAGCCCATTCAGTTCATCAGTGCGGGATTTCTTGAACAGATCCCCTCAGCACATTCAGAGATAGTCGCAGACAACCAGCAGAGCATGCAACTCAAAGTTGCCTAAAAAGAGAATTCCACACAACCTGAAGTTGAGGTCACACCAAAATGTTCTCATTGTCAGAGAACTAGTCATATGGAAGATCAGTGTTTTGATCTCCATCCCTGTCTCCATTGTGGCAAGTCCAATCATTCCTCAGAAAAATGTTGCAATCAACACAAATCAGCAAGATTGAAGATACATTATGAATGGATCGACCCTTGGGAATGGTCATCCACAATTAAAAGATTGCTTCAGTTCTACCATCGAATCCAATCACACATAGTGCAGCCAATAGTGAACAGATGATGGTACTCTCATGTAGTTGAATGGGGGAGTACAAAGGTGTAAAACGCCAACACCTGAAGGGGGGGAGTTCAGGAATATTTTACAGAGAAGTGTCTCTACTTTCAGCTGAAAAAGGGGGGAAAATGTCAATGAAATTGACAATGGTTGTCAGACTGAAAGTCTAGACAAAACCAGAAAATTTTTTAGTGGTTATCAACCAATTTTCCAGTGGGCATCAACAAATTTTCCAGTGGGCAGTCGACAAAACAGAAGCAGTGAACAAATTTTCAGCACAGCAAAAGCAACAATGAGTTGTTTTTGACATCATCAGCCAGTGGGCTTTGAACAAATTTTGTCAGTGGACAAAGGATGCTGCTTTCATGCAAAGGAAAAATAGATCCTTTTGCAACTTGGCACTTGATGGAGTTGTCAAGCGAAATTCAGACATGAATCAGACATACAGCTGACTCATGGTCTCTTCAGATTGCAGTTTTTCAGCATCCAGCTTTGGCGGTTTTTCAGGCAATGTTTTTGGAGGATCAACATGAGAACTTGGAAGATGGTTCCTCATTCTTATTTTGGATTTTTCATTGAAGGGGGGAATGTTAGCCTCTCTAAAATAACAATAATAAATCCAAAATAATAAATAAATTAATTAAATATTCCTAGTTAGGAATATGTGCCTATTTCTTGGGCTGTTGGGTTGTTCCTCAAATGTTGGAGTTTGTTTAGGAACTCCTATCTTGGTGGGTTTTTGGTGAGAAATTATCTCAACCAAAAGAGTCTAAGATAGCACGGACTATCTTCTCTCATCTATTTAAATTGTAAATTAAATTCTTTTAATAAGAGAGATTACATGAGGAAGCCATGAGGCTTCTGCCTTTTCCGCCAATATTTTGTCTAAGTTTTGTATCTATGTTTTCTGCAATATGTTTCTGAGTTAGTTTATTTTGCATTAGTTGAAGCCATTCACATTGTCTTTGTCTCTTAGTAGTCCATGCTGTTCCAAATATGACCCTGGTAAATTGAATTTCTTCTTTTCCATCTACATCCATGATATCCCACCATAAACTTTTGTAGTTAGTAAAGTTGTAAATGGTATCTGGAAATATAATGGATGGATCACCTTGTGGCCACATTTCATGCATATCATACCATCTTGGCCATCTAGTCTTGTTTATGGAAAACCTTTCTTTGGTTCCTTCTGTCCAAATCATATTTATATCATGAAAATATTTTCTTAAATATTCTTCGACCAAATGTGCAGATAACATACTTCTTTGAAACACCATATCATGTATCCATTTACACCCCTTGGGATAGATTTTTCTCTATGGTACTAGATGTTGTATGTCTGTATGAGATTGTAAATTTGCATCCAATACCTTAATATTTCATAACTTCCATATAGGTTTCCAGTTTCTGCTGTATTCTTCCCAATTCTGTTCTTCATGAATACTCCTCATAGTCTCTGTTTGTTGGGAAGGATCCCATTCCGTAACAATGACCATTAGGTTTTCTGTTTGCGCTAGATTTTCTCTGCTTAATAAATAAGGTAGGCAGTTCTTTGATCCTTTAATGTGTTCTACCTGGAAGTCAAAATTTGAAAAGAGTGCTTGCCATCTGGCAAACTTAGATTCCCCAGGCTTCTTGATCTCTTTGGCAAGACCTTCTTTAGTGTAGAAGCGTATGTTCTTATTAGGAATTTTTTATGTACAATATGTATATCAAATTTATCTATGCAGTTCCACGCAGCCTTTACCTCTTTTTCTATTGTAGAATAATTCCTTTCAGAAGGATTCCATGTCCCTGGGGAAAATTGGACTACTCGTTCATTTCCATCTTTTTGCTGTTTTAGTATTCCACCCCATCCTAGATCACTGGCTTCAATTTCAACAATTTTGAACAATTCTTCATGTACTAAGTAAAGGATAGGTAATTTTTTTTACCTTGGCTTTTATTCTTCTGACTGTTGTAGTACGTGCCTCTGTCCATGGCTTTGGCTCTTTTTGCAGTCTTTGATTTAGAAGACTTTTGTCATTTGCACAGCCTTTATAGAAATTACTGAAATAATTTAGGCATCCCTAAAATATTTGTAATTGGGTTTTGTCAATAATTTTGTCATGGAATTTATCGACAAATTCCAAGGCATGATTTTGTAAGGTGATCTGTCCATTTTCAATGGTGTGGCCTAGAATTTTTATTTTTGTTTTGAACAGTTATATTTTATTTTTTCTCAAAACCAAGTCATTATTTTTCACAACTTGTAGAAATATTTGAACATGTTTAAATTGTTCTTCAACAATTTTTGAAAATATTAGGACATCATCAATGTACACGATCAACCAATCAAAATATGGTTTGAAGACTTCATCCATTACTTTCTGAAATTTTGAAGGAGCATGTTTCAATCCAAATGGCATGAAATTCCACTCGTAATGTCCTAAAGGGACACTGAATGATGTTTTTAACTTGTCTTCTTCCTTAATAGTAACCTGCCAAAATCTAGATTTCATGTCAAATTTAGAGAATATTTTGGTGCCTGCTATTCTGCTTATTAGAATACCCTTATGTGGAATTGGGTAGGTGTCATCTGCTAAAATTGTATTTAGGGGTCTGTAGTTGATGACCAATCTAGGAATTCCCCTAATTTGTTTCGAATGTTTATTGACATAGAATCCATAACAATTCCAGGGACTGTTGTATTCTCTGATGAGTTTTCGCTGTAGAAGTCTAGAAATCTCTTTCTGGCAAAGTTTTATGTACTCATTATTCATAGGAATTTCTCTACTCTTGCACGACTTCCCTTCATAATCTTCTTTGTAGGGAAATTATAATTTTAATTGCTTCCTATGTCAAAAGGCATTAGGATCTTTTGCACAACATTGTTCTTCTAGTTTCTTTTTTAATTGTGCAACTTTCTGCATAATCTTAGAAGATTGAATTTGCTCTTCAATCCCGAGAGAAGATTTAAAGTGTTTTAGTTCTTCTATCTTTCTCTGTTTCAGATTTACTTCTTGCATGGCCTGGACCATAATAGAATACCTGGGTGTGGAGATATAAGGAAGAGTGATAGTCTAAAAATATCTTCTCTCCTTAGGAAAAAAAATAAAGTAACCAGCTGACCCATCAGGAAATTTGGTTGAACCATGTGGCTCTACTACAGCAAGAAAGAAATTTCCCAATATACAGTCAACAGGAATACTTCCAACTACAAATTTGAGGCTGATACAATGTTTTTAAAATAAAATTGTGGCCTTAGGAACCTCATATTTGAAATTTTGGGTTCCTAACCCTATAACTTCTCTATGTGTTGCTGTCCAATATTTTTCTAGAATTAAATTTTTGTTCAAAACATTAATATCTACTCCTGAGTCTATCAATGTTTTGAGGGAAAATATTTGACCTTCAATGTTGATATTTAATAGCACATGGTGTTGTTGGTATTTAATATTCATTATTTTCATGCTTCCAAAGTTTAAAAATATGTATGTTATTTTTCATAGATCTCAACATTAGGATTTGCGAGAGGCTTTGAATCCTGTGTTGTTTTAGTTTTTTCTAAAGTTGAAACCTTTTTATTTAACTCTACTAATTCTTTCTTTAGATTGTGAATTACTTGACTAAATTCTCCTAGGGTCATAGACCTAGGTTTTTCATACCGTTGATCTCTTTGGAATGATTTTGTGTTTTTCTCATAGGAAGCATCTACAAACAAAGCTTTAGATGAAGAAGATTTAGAGGTACTTCCCTGGTTTTTGCGTAGAGTTTGCAGAAAGACTTCAAGGATTTTTTCTTTCATTTCCCCTTCTTCGGGCATTTTTATGTTTTTTAATACTTTTTCTTCCTCTTCATCAATTGTATGAGCCATACACACCTTTTCCTTCTCGGGCATATTTCTTGGACTTGGTTCTTCACTTTTTGAGTCAGAGAAGTCTTTAGAAAGACTACAATGATAGTCTTCAAAATATGTGCAATCACATTCTCTGATGTATGCATTGATTTTTTCATCAGAGTATTTAGTGCCCGTGTCTGTTTGGCTATTGTTCGTTGTTGAGGATGAGCTGCAACAATTTTGTTTCATCAGATGTACTTCTTATTTGAAAGTGATATTGGGATAATTTTCTGTCTTATGATAATTTGAACCACATCTTGTACACTGGAATGTGACCATTTTCTTTCGCTTTCTTTTGGAAAACTCTTGAGACTTTTTGCCTTTGTTGGCCCTTGATTCACTTTCATGTGGAAATTTATTTGCGGTATGTCCTTTTTGTCCACAAATCCAACAAGTAAGTGTGTTATTTTTTGGGATTTTGAATGTATATTCATGGGCTCATAATAGTGTGATATTGGCACAGTTTTATAGTACCTCCTCTGAGAATACTTCTTTGTTCTCTTAGGGCATTCCTTGTGAGATATTTTTTGGGTTTTCTTTTGATGTTTTCTGGTATTTCTCTTCTATACAATAAGATCATCAATGGAAAACCCATATTTATTGAATATTGATTTAATGTCAAGAAGTTTTGATAGTTTTTGTAATGACTTGTTTACCTTTAATCCTATACACAAACCAATCAATGATTTTGTTATGTTACAATAAATTTCTCCCCATGTATAAGTTTCAAAAGACTGGGAGAATATTTCCTGGTGCTGGATATATTCTACAAACTTGGAAGGAAGTGCTGCCAAATATACTTGTTTCCACAAATAATTTTGGCTTTCTTTAACTCCATATATTATTTGTGTCCAGTTTCTGTGGAAATATTCATACTGAGACATCTTTTTACATTTAAGGTTCATAATAACGATTTCATGCTTATTTTAAATTTCTATTGTTAGCCCACACCAATGTTCAAGAATGAAAGTGTTAGTGCTCCAATCATATTATTTTGGGGTGTGACATCTTCATTATGGAATACATCTCCTGCTTCATCTTTAACCACCTCAACTTCCATTTTTTGTATAAGAACTGGAGAGGATTCTACCTCCCACCATCTTTGCAATGTTCCCGTAAAACAATGAATGCGTGTTTTGCAGGATTCAACTTCTGAATTTCCGCTTATACAAATGAGTTTGCACTCTGTGTACATTTGGTCTATCATTTGTCTGATTTTTCCTGCACTCAACCCATCAATATTCCATTCCTTATATGTTCCCGATTGAAAAGTATGTGTTTAAGGCATCTTTCCTTTGCCACTAAGACCTGGTGTTGGTTATTTAGTGAACTGGCTAGATAAGGGTTCATAAATAGGAAACAGATGGTGTCCCAAGGTTTCAGATATTTCTTCATATGTTTCTTCTAGGAAAAGTAGAGAAAGGTCTCCAATAGTCTGATATTTTTTGATAGCCTTCTGTTCTTTTGGGAATAAGAACACACATTTTTCTATTGGTGCCTTTGGATGTTTGATGGTTATTTGGTGGGTAAACATCATTGATTTTGGAATTTATTTTTCTTTGGCAGTAATAGATAAGCTGTCAAATTTTTCTGAAAGGTCTTGTATGATATTCTGTGAGGTTAGTGATTCAAACGTTACTATGTCTGTTATTCCTTCACTAGACTCTCTCGCAAATCCTTTTAAGACAAAGACAGAAAAAATGACATCATTTAGACTTTGATTCACACTTTTTACAACTACTTCCAAAGAATTGAAACATTCCTTTTGTTCTTGGGTTTTAGATGATTTAATTAAGGCAGTTTCTTAGAGTATAATATATTATTGTTATGTATATTGTTAAGAGTAAATGTTTTACAATTTATTAGACCCTATCAAGGTGAGATTTTAGTAATCTATTTGCTAGTGGAAGATTTCTATTTATAATGTTTAAATTTGAATTTATTTATTTATTTTTCAATATTATTGAAAAACATATTTGATTAAACTATAACTTGAAGTTTTATTGCACTATATTCATAAAACAATGTCATGTAAATAAGTGCCTAACATATATTATACCATGATTTATAGTTATAATTGCAAAATTCATGCATTGTCTTTACATATTTGTGTAGTGAATCATTACCTTTAAGTTAAAAAAAAATTAAATAACATTTCGTGATTCATGAGTAATTAATTAATTTATATTTCATTATTATAAAGTTTTGATATTATTTTAATTCTACACACCCACCAACATATACAATTCAATAGTTTTAGATTATTTAATAAATCCAATCTGTTAAAGTATCATATATATATATATATATATATATATATATATTATTGTTATTTATATATTTGTTAAGAAATATTTTACAACTTATTAGTCCTTGAACTCTCTCTTGACTACTAATAGTTTAACATTGACCAATGTAAGTTATAATGTTTAATTTTGAAAAGCAAATATTTATTTTTCAATATTATTAAAAAAAATATTTTTCAAACATTTGATTAGACCATAATATATATATTTTTGTAAGCTTGGTAGTACCTTTCATTTTTTTCTTTTTTCTCTTTTCTTTTTTTTATTCCATCTTCATCAACGTGTCCAATACATCACCTCGATCGGGGAAAGGAATTGAACCTATGATGAGTGCTATAACAACCTGCCTCATCATCGTTTAACCAAGACCCCATGGACTTGATTAGGCCATAATATTGAAGGTCTTATTCAAACCTATAACTACGTCAGAATTTTTTGCCATAATTTTTGGATGTAGTTGTAATTTTTATGCCACGATCTTTAAATATTTGGGCTATGATTTTCCATTGCTAACCTTCATAGGAAAACCACCTAAAATTAAAATCCTTGAGAAGAATAACATTTTTTTAGTGGAATTCAACAATACAATCGCGTTAAAATGTGATTTTGTTGTTTAAAATACATTTTTGAATGTGTCCATAAGGTCTTGGATAAACGATAATTGGGTGTTATGTTAAGACAATCCTTGATGTGAAGTTACCGGTTAAATTACCCACCTTGATCGGGTGATATGTTGGACATCTTCCTTGATGTGAAGTGACTCGTTCAATTACCCACCCTAATCTGGGTGATATATTGGACATGATGGAGATGTCGTCCGACCAAGCTTACCAAAAAAATAACTTAAACTCAAATTTTTAAAAATCTCTAACGAATTTTCATTAAATTAAGTAGAATTTTTTTCATGAAAAGGTCATTTGGTCTATAAGTTAGTGTATAAATTTGATGTACAATCAAAACTGCTTATGTAATTTACTAAAACATAAGACTAAAATCTACTCTACTCATCTTGAGAATCAATTTCATGATCGAGAACACATATAAAAAAAATGCATGATGATTCAACATACATACACAGAGATTTGTCTAGGGAAATCAACTACTCAAAACCCCTTCCTATTTTCATTGAATTGATCAAAATGGATGAATACAATATGATTGCTCAAGATTGAGCAAAACCTACCTCTATCTGCTATACTTTTCTTGACTAATTGACTCTAGTCAATATTTAACTAATACTTAACCAATTCATCATCGTGAAATTCTCTCATTGCATGCACCACTTGTACAACTTGGAACAGTTTACGACTGATAGTACCCTTCCCTTGAACTCCATTGTCAACTCTATAACTCGAATTCCATTCATGCATGATTTAATTTAGGTTGATTGATCAGTTAAATAGTTAAAATCCGAAGTTACACCCCAATGCTAGATCTTGCACTAGTTCCTCCAATAGTTGGGACTAGTTTAACTAACCATAACTCAATTTAACTAAATTAAATTTCTACAACTGAAATTAACTCAACCTAGGCTCCTAAAATTGTACACAACTCAAGTTCATGCCACCAACTCATATTAACTAAGCTAACTGAGTGATAACAACTATATGACCTCAATTAAATCATTTAAGTTGTCTGTTGATGTGGAACTTCAAATTTCTCCTAATTTAATCATAGAAATTTTAAATTAGGATGCTATTGTTGCATTTTCAACACTCCATCTCAGCAAGAAAGGGATTATCAACCACCGCTATATTGCACCTATGAAATGTACAACATGAAATGCCTCTCGATGTTGTTGCTGCTACTGAGAAGCATAAAAGAAAAATTCAAATTTCTCCTAATTTAATCAAGGATATTTTAAATTAGGAAGTTATTGTTGCATTTTCAACACTCCCTCTCAACAAGAAATGGAATATCAACCACCCCTATCTTGCACCTATGGAATGTACAACACGAAATACCTCTCAATGTTGTTGCTTCTACTGAGAAGCATAAACAAAAAACTAAATCAATTGTGTGTACAACTATTTACTCAAAAAAATGTGATGTTGTTGAAGTTGCTGATATTATTTATCTTCTACACACCAACTAACATATATAATTCAATATTTTTAGATGATTTAATTAAGCCAATTATTAGAGTGTAATATATTATCAAGTTATTTACATTGTTAAGAGGAAATGTTTTACAACTTATTAGACCATGCCAAGGTGGTACTTTAGTAATCTATTTACTAGTTGGCCACTATTAATTTGGTATTTAACACTCCCATTTACAATGTTTGACTACTATTAATTTAGGATTGAACCATTTATAATGCATAAGTTTGAATTTGTTTTTAATATTATTTAAAAAAAATTAAACATTTGATTGGACCATAACTTGAAGGTCTTATTGCACCATATCCACAAAACAATTCCATGTAGATAAGTGCATCACATATTTTATACCATAATTGATAGATTGCAAAATTCATGCACTGTCTTTAGATATTTGTGTAGTGAATTTTATCCTTAAGTTTTGAAGGAAGTAAATAACAATTTTACTATCTCTTACTTCCCACCATAATTTAAGCAAAATCTTTGCACAAAAATGAATAGACATAATATGTAAATAAATATATTTACTAGAAAGAAGATGCAAATAAATATATTTGCTAGGAATTATTTCTCACCACTATTTATAAATGTCCCAATAGTTATGTAGGAGTACTTACCAGTGGTTACTACCCACCAAAACTTGTTATATATGTGGTTCAATAATATATAGATATTTGATTTTTATAACACATCATTAATTAATTAAAATAATTTTATTTTTTATGTTATCTAAATTAACTTTATACAATTTTTTATCAGTTCATAAGTTTATGTTTTTATTGATTATCTTAAATAATTTGATGTTATTTAATATTTTATATAAGATAAATAATATTTGATTTATATTTGATTATTTATTAGTTAGTTTTTTTAATAAAAATAAAGGTTTAGTTAAAATTAATTAATTTAGTTATGTTAATTAAGAATTTGTTTTTTTTTTTTGGTTGAAAGGTATGTTTATTTTGAAATGAGATTTCTTGAATTTTAATTTAGTTATCAATAATTATGAGGTGGATAGTAGAGATTTAATCTCTATGGAATATTTTAGCATATTCTTAATAATAGTCACACATCAAAGGTTGAGATTTATTTTAAAAGTATCTTTGTCCTTTTTTTTTCCTTTTAATTAAATTTATTAATTAAAAAGTGTCATATAAACATGAATAATGGTTTTTTTGGCATATGGTATTAGGAGGCCATGGTATTGGAATACAACCTATTTACAAATTAAGAATATCGATGATAAAGTGATGGTCAATCGATGGTTAAAATCCTTGTTACATGTTTTTTGAAATATACAAACATTTAACTCAAATAATAATAATAATAATAATAATAATAATAATAATAATAATAATAAACTCATCAAGTCCCACTAGCACAACCAGTTGAGGATGGGCCTTGTTAGTAAGGAAAACCAGGATCAAACCTCACAAAGGCTATTGTGCCCGTGCTAGGGGGATGAGACATGTTAAAATCCAGTTATCTTAGGGTTGGTATGGTCCAAGCCAGGTGCGATCTCTGACTGATTTTGACAACTTATATGCCCCTAGGTCGTGATTTATCAAGCCACATGTCAAGCTTGGATAAAAAAAAGTCACTTGACAAAATAATAATAATAATAATAATAATAATAAAGGAGCACCATAGGTAATTTTGGTCTCTCACATGGGATATAAAACCATAAAAAAAAATGGACCTTACAAAGGGTCGAAAGAGACAATTTGAAACATACAAAACTAACATCTGTCAAGACTAGATATGGATGATGACCCATCTATCCTTTAACAAAACTATCAACACAAAACAACACAATAACCATCACCATACATCAATCAAGTGAAGGGGTTTAAATATGAGCCTTCCACTAGATCAGCCAATAGTTTGGCTATTGTTGAAATTGTAGCAATAAGAGGCTTCATTTGACTAGTGCCTTAGTAAAATGGAGAAAAATTTATTTTCCACATCAGCAGGATGACCTGGATTGCAGTTAGTTAGAGTGACATGGGTGTATCTACTAGCTAAGTCAGTAAACGCAAGTTTGTAGGCTAAAACTATAGTTGTGCATGAGTTGATTACTAAGATCTAGGAATTTAGTTCAGTTATTCTTATTTGAACTCAGTTAATCGAGCTCTAGTCATTAGTCGAGTCAGTTGAAGTTCAGTTGAGTAGTTATGTTTATTGTTAATTCATTGGTATCTTAGTTAACTAGTCAATAAGCTAAAAAAATGTAGAAAATATAACAACAAGATTCAATCTGGTCTTGTAATGTACTAAAACAAGATATTGAATCCTTCTACAATTTGTGGAAAAAAAAGCACGATCACACAATCACATAACAAGTAAGAGGAAGAGACAATAAATCACACAACAAAATATGTATTTGGGGAAATAACACTGCCTACAACCCCGCCATTTTTATATTATATAAAGTCAAGATCATGAAACAATACAATTTTTTTCTCTCTCAGAGCCTTTACTCTACCAAATGTCTCACTCTTTTCTAGGCAAAATCAGCCATTTACTTATCCAATTCTCAGCCTCTGCTCAGCCTGCCTTGGTCATGCATTATTGGAGGAATTGTTGCCCTATTAAATAGGAAATTCCCTTGAATTGATTGCACAATATATCATTTCCGTCCACATGACTCTATAACTAACCTGTATAATTATCTAATTATACAACTGATAATTATCATCCCTTTAACCTCAATCTCAACTGGGCCTTCCTTAGAACTGACATGCAATAACTATTTATTGTGAATTATTAGTTAACTCATTGATAAATACTTTTGAATTAAATAAGATTTAATTCACTAGACCTCTCACTAGCTCATCACTCAGTTAGAACTAGTTAAATTGATTTTAACTCAATTTATTGAGCTAACTAATTACAACTCACAAATAACTATAACTGGACCCCCTTAAATCATTGGATAAATCTACATGCCTACTCTCTGACCCTCAACTCAAATTTCCTATGCTAACTCAGTCATTTTGACATACCTAACTAATACAAGTGACAGTGAGATGAAATTAAAATTTCTCTTCCAATTTAATTAAGGGAAAATTAAATCAGAAGCCCCCTTTGGGGTGCCATTTCAACACTTCCTCTCAACAAGAAACTGATTATCTGCTACCTCAATCATGTCTATATGGAATTCAAATTTTCTTCTTGCCAGTGCCTTCGTGAAGACGTATGCATCCTTCTCGTCCATGGAAATGTACTCTATTGACATAATATGCCTCTAAACACAATCTCTGAGATGGTGATACCATATATCAATATGTTGAAATTTGCAACAAGTAATATTGAAAATGGTTACCATAAGTGGAATCCAAAAAATGGAACCCATAAATGGTACCATATGAGGCTTCTGATTTAATTTTCCCTTAATTAAATTGGAAGAGAAATTGTAATTTCATATCATGACAACTTGTATTAGTTAAATAAGTTAGGAAGACTGAGTTAGCTTAGGAAATTCGAGTTAGAGGTCAAAGCGGAAGCATGTAGAGGAATTTCTATGATTTAAGGGGGTCCAGTTACAATTATTTATGAGTTTTAATTAGTTAACTTAAATAATTGAGTTAAAATTAGTTTAACTAGTTCTAATTGAGAGATGAGCTAGTGATAGTTCCAGTGAATTAAAACTGATTTAATTCACAAGTAGTGATAAATCATTTTACTAATAATTCACTATAAATAGTTGTTGCATGTTCATTCTAAGGAAGGCCCAATTGAGACTAAGGTTAAAGGGAAGAGATCTATCAGTTGCCACTCTTCAAAAGAAATTAATACGAATATTATGAGGATATCGGAAGATTCTTGAAGGATTGTCTTGATCATTAATTCAAGTATTTTCAAATTAATGGGCTTGATTCGTTGGAAATTTGAAGAATACATAAGGAAGAGAAATTTTGGCATTAGAAATTACGGGAGTCTAAAATGGGCCTCCTAAGGAAATTGTAAAATAATAGTGGAAAAAATCAAATAAGATTTGATGACATCATCAAATTTTAGAGGGAAAAATGGAAAAACTACTTTTCAACTCATATTTTCAACTTATCTCCCAAAGTTTTTACTCAAATTTCGAGCGGGAGTACTCGTTGGATGCGAAATTTAATTCCCCATCCAAGGAGTACCCATGTTGCATACTTTTGATGGGTCCTACTACACGAAAAATGAGAAATACATAAAAAAGCGTGATTACAATCCACGTTTTTATGTATTTCTCATTTTAAATAATGTCGCTCCTCGAAGTATGCAACATGGGAACTCCTTAGATGAGGAATTAATTCGCATCCAACAGAAGCTCTCCCACTCAAATTTGGTAAATACAAAGATAAGTTATCTGATTGAAAAGTAGTTTTATTATTTTATTATTTTTTAATATTTTTACTTTTTTACTCCAAAAATGGTGAATCATCCATTATGGATGACATCATCATCTTGAATCCTATTGGTTGTTATAAAGTTTATTTTTGTTGTACATTTTTCTTATGATGCCCATTTTAGACCTCAAAATTCCCCTAATGGCAGGCAGTGGAAAGCAAGAGGTTAAATACTTGACTGATTCTGCTTAGATTGCAAGCCAGATTCGAGCTAGATGAGAGTAAAACAATCAAGGGAGTGCAGGAAGTTTCTCAGTGGAGAAAGAGAATTGTATTGTTTCATGATATTTACCATATGTAATATAGAGATAAAAGGTTTTAGAGTAGTTTATTTTCCCAGATACATCTTGTGTTGTGCGATTGATTAATTTTTTCTCTTACTTGCTATGTGATTGTGCGATCGTATTTGGTTTCCACAAATTTGCAGAAGGATTTAGTATTTTATTTTAGTACATTTTAAGATAAAATTTAATCCCATTTTTAGGTTTTCTACATGGTATCAGAGTGCCAGGAATCACAATAGAAGAGAAGAACATTGTTCTAACTTGAACAAGTTCGAAATTGTAGATTTATTGTTCAGGATCTAGCAGCAGATCAAGATGTATTTCAATGGCTTGAGACTCGAATATGCTCTTGAGGGGAATTCAGATTACATAGCATGGAAGGACAGGATGGAGGTAGGGCTCAGGGACAAAGGACTGAAGGAATTCATAGATAGTGATATTCCCCAGCACACAACAATAGATGCTCAACTTCTTGATGCATGGAAGAAGAAGGTAGCAAAGACAATAAGGATTTTGTTAGAAGGAATTAGAAATCATAGTATCCATGGGAAGGAGACTCCATATGATATGTGGAAGGCCTTTACAAATATGTTTCAGAATAACAACAACCACAAGAAGTTGGCACTAAAAGAAAAGCTCAGAAAGCTCAATATGGAGGAGGGCGAGACGATACTTAAATACTTGACAAAGTTCACTAAATGTTGAGATGAGCTTAGAAGTCTTGGTGTGACAGTACCCAGGATGATTTGGTGAGCCTAGCTCTTCTAGGCTTTCCCAAGAGCTGACATAGTTACCATGACTTTGTGAATGGGAGGGAGAATCTACTAGACGGGGAGCGTTTTTGGTCCAACTTGGTAATAGAAGAGATAAGGTGGATCACCATAGATGAGACCTATGAAAAATACAAAAAAAATATTTTTCATTGGTCAGAAAAGGAAAGAAAGCCAAAGGAAAGAAGTTCCAAGGTGAAGATGGCAAGAGAGAATTTTCCATGATCAAGTGTTTTCACTGTCACAAGCATGGACATTATGGCTCAAATTGTCCACAGAAGAAGGCAGGTGTTGTCTTGAGGGGTCTTGACCTGGGTTCGGAATTAAGATTAACCAACAAAACCCTCTTACTACTAGCCCTTTTGGTAGTGACCTGCTTGCGCAAGTCAAAGTCTCACCCGAGGTAGTATGGGGGGGTGATGGAACCAGGTTTCCGCACCATGAGAGAAATGCAGAATCATGTGGGTGCTTAAGATCCAACCACTCATAAATATACCTTCGTAACAACGGCCCTAACTAGTAAACCATTTTCAGAAAACTTTAGGTCAAATATGCAGAAAATCTGGCGCAAGTTAACACAACAATCATAAATCAAGTAATAACCTTTAACATATCGTATCAGAGCCTTATGCCATTGGATCCATTCAATATTCATATAAAACCAATCACAGTTACATGAGAGATTTATTTTCATACAATACGGGAAATGGAAACAACATGCAAAAGTATTCATAATTTTATCACTCCACAAGATTTATAAGGTTGAGGAATAAATCCCAACAGAGGTAATCACGAGCCAATATTTTGACTTGGTAGCTAGCCCTACCAAGTCAAAGAGGGTTCTCTCCACAAAATACAACCTAGGAGGCTGAATGGATTATGATTTTAGGTTACGTGTGAGTTTAGGGGTTTTTGATAATTGATTTTTGGCATGTTGTTGGATGAAAGTATGGTCAAGGGAACTAGGTCAGGGCAAATGAGATAGGGTTGTAGAGATTCAATGGTGCAAGGTAGGCATAAGGCTCAAAAATTTAAGATGATTGTGATGAGATGGTTTTAATACTGATGAGGAGCTAGGAAGAGCATGGGATATGTATTCTTTATAAATAGAGGAAAATGGACAAATTATGACAACTTAAACTAAACAGAGCATGAACAAGCATGCATTTTTCCTATCAACTTGAAAGAGATCATACAACAGAGATGTAATGAACATGAAGAAAACACACTATAACATATGAAAGTAAAAGAAAAATGATGATAAACATCATACCACATGTATCCCAAAAAATATCTGCAACTCTTCTTTATTAACTGGCCAAACTGAGTACAATAGTCCTTGATCAATGATCTAACATCCAAACTGATTCCAACCCTTTTCTAAGAGTGAAGAAAGTGACTAAATAAACATCAAAACAACATTCAATCATCCATAGGGGTTGAATCCATGAGGTGAGGGGGAGATCCACAAAATTCTGAACTGAAAGATGGAGTATAGGGAGCACTAAGTGACTCCTCCCTAAATATATTCAAACTGATTCAGTTGACTTAATGACAAATTTTACCTGATGAATCTACCCCTAGTTAAAATATACATAACATAATTACATTTACCATCCTCAATTACATATGTGGAAACATCAATTTCTGAGATAAAGTCAAAATTACAGTGAAATTTAAAAAAAAATTAGCTAATGGTGAAGTGCGGCATTTTTTCTATCAAGTGCGTCGTCGTTGTGTCAAGTGTGCCCTCCCTGTTCAAGGCTGATTTTGACTGACTTTTAGGTGTCCAAATCAGGCCCAAAATGGCTTGCTGGAAATATCTTCAAGTATACTTTCAGAATATTTCTCCTATTTTCAAAATGAAGGTGATTTGATCCCTCAAAACTTCATTCTCTCAAGACTGCTCTGTGTGCAAAGCCTAGGCCAAAATTGAGGCAGAAACATGATTTTTAGCTAGTTATTTGACCTTTTGACTTGCCAAGTCTGCAAACAAGCACTGGAAAAGTGGTTTTATTAGATGTGTTTGTCCTTATAAATCCACAGGTGGTCTCCTTTTCCTCAAAACATGCCTAAAAAAGTGTGCATCGCATAGGGCGCACACATATGACCAATTTGCTTATATGAACATGTTTAGGAATACACAAAAAACAAAGATTTTGTAAAAATGGGTTAAATGGACTGAAAATTGGTGGAGAGAGTGCCGGTGACGTGTCTAGGCTTTGAGTGAAGCCTCTGCAAGTATATCAAATTTCTTCTTCTCTTCTTGGTGAGTTAGGGCTTCAATATTTGCATTTGTTGCCTTGAATTTTTCCCTTGTATTTCTTTATCTTTTGGCATAGTCTTTGGCCATTGTCCGTTGAATCTTGTTGTCCCTTTTAGCCTTCTTTAAAAACTTCTCCAAGTGTTCATTGATGGCTTGAAGCCAACCTTCCTTATCTTCTTTGATAATATCCAAAAATTGATCATCAAGCATGGCTTCATCAACTATCTCTCTTTCCTTTAAATTTCCAAGGCTCTTTTCAAGCCTTTCGTTCTAGGTCTACCTCTTGGTGCTTGTTCATCTTGTTCTTCAAGAAAACCATGCTTCTCTAGGGTCTCATCTAGAAAAATCTTGGCTTCTTATCCCTTTCTTTCTTCTATTGTGTCTTACTTTCAAAACCCTAAGGAGATGTAATGGTAGTGAAAAATGAATTTTGAGAAGTGGGAAGGTGATGGGGAAATTTAGGGAGATGGGGGAAGGGGTTTATGAAATGAGGGAGGTGACAAGGAGTCAGAATGTAGAGGGGTTTGGAATAGGGAAATTTATTACAGGTATGGGGTTTTTTGGGAGCCTAGGCAAATGAGTAGCCTAAGGCTTAGGGTATTGGGAATAAAGGTCTTAAGGAAGGGGATACTGATATAGGAATTTGGGAAAGGGTTTTTTACAATGTGGGAAGGTTAATGAAGGTTTAGGGACTGTAATTTTTGGATTTGAGAGTGAAATGGTGATTTGAGGGAGATACTAGGGTTTGCAATGAGTAAAACACCAAATCTTTAATGAAACTTTCAAAACACCATAGAGAATGATTTTACGAGGAAGAAGAATGATGTAATTGACTATCACTCACTTTTTGGATGTTGAAGACAACATTTCTGAAGCTTTGGAGGAAATTTTGGTGAATTATGGAAGAAGTTTGGCTTTTGTGGGCAAGTGCGCCCTCCCAGAAGCGAGTGCACCCTCCCAAAAGCAGGTGCACATCACCTTTTTGAAGACCACTTTTGGAGACATTCCAAAAATCCAAATTGAGCTTAAAATAACTCGTTGTAATGATATCTCACTTGGCTACACAATTGACCTATCAAGCACTGAAAATGATCAAGTATAACCCTTCAAAAAATAATTCTCCCAAGACAGGTCAAAAAGTGTAGAATGAGGGTGAAAAAATGTAGTGTGTTGTTGCAGGAAAAGTTTTGAGGCCTTCCTCAACTCAAAATTGAGCTCATGATATCTCATTGGAAATATATTCTAATATATTTTTCATTTGACATATCAAGCAAGTCATTTGGATACACCAGCTAGTAGAAAAAATGATTTTCCCAATGTCACTCCAGAAATGCAGAAAACCTCTTGTAACACCTGTATTTTTTACATTTCTCCCAAACCATGATACCTGTGTAAACACTAAAGGATGGTTTTCTTTTTTTACCAATGATGGACAAAAACCTCTCTCACGTTTGTCAAATTCATCTTTGTTTTGTCAAAAACATACTTTGAAGCAAAATTGGCCCTATGAGTGGCAAATGATTTGACACTTGGAATGACTTCTTGAAAAATGATGAAGAAATTATGTTTATGAGATGAAATGACCTCATAATTAGTGATATGACCTACCTTATGCGTACTCTTCTCATATGTCTCTGATTCCATAGCAAACCCTAGCTCAGTGGGAGAAGAAATTAGGGTTTAGTGCTTGTGGAAAATGATGATTTGGGCATCCTTGGGAAAAGACAACTCCCTTTGACATTTGATCAATTGATGAACTAAAAGCTCTTGCACTTTGACATGTGCTTTTTTAGCATGTGGAACTGAGTTGGCAGATTTTGGGAGACTGAGTACTTATTACATTTTAATTGACATAAAATTACATGAATAAAAATAAAATTACATCTTCGAATGAAACTCACATTTGAAATTAAAATTACATGATGAAATAAGAATTTATCTTTACAAATAATCTTCACATGGTGAAGAGATGTTATTTGATCACCCTTTACTTGCTAGCCTTATGCAATGGAATGGAGTTTTATTGGACCACGAAAACCCTAGAAAACCTAATGATGACATAAAATTACATGAATAAAAATAAAATTACATCTTGGAATGAAACTCACATTTGAAATTAAAATTACATTATGAAACAAGAATTTCTCTTTACAAATGATATGCACATGGTGAAGAGATTTTATTTGATCACCCTTTACTTGTTGGCCTCATGCAATGGAATGGAGTTTTATTGGACCATGAAAACCCTAGAAAAGCTAATGATGACCTTCAAAATACTGGACTCCATGGTGACATGACATTATGAATTGACTTTATGGATGATGTACAGTCAGAAAGGTATGGAAGTGTGCCAGCAAGAAAATGAATTTAAAGGAAGAGTGATATTTTTGGTCTAGGGATACCATCAGTGACTAGTTTTTTGCATGACCTAGTGAAATGATAAAAAAATTCTGAGTGGGACCCCTAATATGAATATGAAAAGAGTATATTTTGATCTCTGATGGCAGGATGCAAATACTGACACTAACATTAGCTCAAGTTTGGGATTGTAGCTCCTTGGACGTGCCAAGAACACTATATACCAAGTGCCTATCCATTGGGCATCGAGTCAAAAGCTAAATACTATTTGAATAATGAAAACTTGAATCAATAAACTTATTCAAGACTGACTCAAAACAAACTGAAATTGACTGAAAATAAACAAAAAAAAAATGCTCAGAATTGACCTTATTCAACACACCTACTCTGACTGATCCATTCATCACCTGATCAAGTGAAATGGAACAACCAATACAACCATGTAAGCATTATGGTTGCTAGTTGAATTCTCTACAAGTGCTTTCTTATGAACAAGAAGACAGAAATATTGAAAGGAAACTCCCATGAAATCTTGTCAACAGATTGAATCTTAATGAAATTGCAAAGCATGAGCCCACCGGTTGACCTCAAGAATGTTGCAAAAGGATCTTCATAGGAATACATATTAATTTCTAGCCCATATACTACATTATTGTTCTTTTCTATGTAGTTTTCATACCTTTATTTTAAAATGTTCCCAACATCTATGCTTTCCTTCCTAGATGATTGTAGCAAGTTGACAAAAGGATCTTGAAACTCATGAATGACTAATTTTTCCCGATGATCAAAAAGAAAAAAAATCTTCTTCATTACTCTCCTGATATGACTGCAAATCTTGGTATGATCTTTGTAATGAAAATCCTGCTGAACAAGAAAATGAAGTCGACTATTGGATCAAGTTTTATATAAACACCCTTTTTTGGCTCATATTTAGCTAATGGAGAAGGAATTTTATTGCATATATCATCCAATACATCAGCTATAGGGTCATGAAAAACTTGAAAAGACTATTGTAGCCTATTTTCCATTGGTTCTAATGAGACTACATGAATTTTTATAGGCTGCTCATCCTTTGCTTTAGAGATACTATGAAATATTTTCTTTAAAAAAGGAAATGTTTCAAAGCAAAATGGTATAGAATCATCTTGCATGATTTGATCATGTGTTTCAACTTCCAAGCCTTCATCTACAATTTGAAATTCAATGGGACTCGGTGGTTGAAAATCTAGAGCTAAGGAAGATTCTATGTCGCAAATGATTTCCTCAACCAGTTCACGATAATTTTTATCATTTATAGTGTTGAAAACTCACTTATTTGCTTGCTTATAGTTTTCTCTTATTTTCACAAATGAGGAGAAACACAAGGGTAAGGAGCTCTAATCAAGAATTTAATTATCCTCTTGATTGTCAAGATAAAAAATTAATGACTACTGATTTCTGATTTCATGAAATTTATCTCTGATGAACTAAAATGAAGTAAAAAAAGAGGCAAAGATTCTTCACTTAATTTCAAATTTTCCACACTTTCCTCCTCACTACAATAAACCACATGTGTGAGCTGATTGTCTTCTTTAAAATGCTGAAAACATGTTGATGATTGACTTGAAGAGTCAACCTCACTTTTGATAATATAATCATCATCATATTTACCATAATTGGGTAAATCATCAAAATGAGTAATGTGATCAGGCATGCATATCGGATCTACAGATCTCTCCTCTACAAGCTAATCTATAAAACTTATTTATTTATTGTCCCTTGATGCATATATAAAGTAATCATTATCAGATCTATGAAAACTAAGATAGGAAGGAAAATGATTTAGATCAACAAATTTTTTTTCTTCAATCAGTGAGACATGGTCATATTGAACAACAATTTCATCTCTCATAGTGATATTTTGCATCATTTACTCTACTGTACTCACTGTTTCGGGGAAAAACACGCTAGAGGTTTGTTGGGTCAAAACCTCCACAGATCAGGGCATGCTATTCAGAAGGACTCACACACAACCACACTTGAATGCTAAAAACTAGGTAACAATGATAGCAGAACTCACCCGTAGTCCTACGTTCGATGTAGACCCCGCGGGGTCCAAAACCCCAACAACCCTTCTTCCTCTCCAACCTGGAAAACAAGAAAGAACATGCACGGAAACCTAGTTGTACAACATATATTTCTCCTAAACGTTAGTGTAATCGATGTGAAATATGATATAAACGATAATAACTGCTTAATAATCAATATTTTCACATATACAAATAGATACTAACACATAAGTTCTAGAACAAGATGGTTCTTCATTATTGCAAACAGCATGTACAGAAATAAAGAGTGGATAGATCACCTGAATCCTTCCACGATCTTCAAACAGACCGTCGTCCGGATCCGTCCCGCCCTTGCCTCGCTAAGATATTTTCAAGACTTGTGCACTCGAGATGGCATATAAATGGATGAACATCTCCAGGAAACAAGGGTTTCCTGTATAAATCTGGGAAAGTGCATGAGGCACGGGAAATCAGACTTGAATTAGGGATTCCAATAGAGTATAATATCTATAAAATTTCTCTCCCTCTTAGGCCATGCACATGAGGGGCTTTTATACTCCCTCAAAGTAGTTTCAATTAGTTGGAAATAGTTGGCCACGTGCTAGGGTGGTTGAACTACTAGAGTAACCATCAACCCAGCCCGAAAATAGGTAATTTTTATATATTTTTTAATGGTTTTAATGTCATGCATGGAAAAGTGTGTATGGACTCGCGTATACACGCGGAAAAGTCTGGGCATACCCGCGTATGGGATTTTTAACACTGTTTTTTATGAATTTTGTTCAAGTCTGTGGGAATGGGTGCCTAAGGCCATAGAGACAATCATGAATCACATGAGGGTGAAAAATGATGCTATAACACTTACCAAAATGTCCAGCTTCACTTCTGAAGATCTCAAGCATTCTTTCTCTATGTTTTCCCTTTTTTTTGCTTTCAAATTTAACCTTTTGACCAACAAATTAGCTTCTACGTCTATTGCATTGTCCTCATTTTTTTCGAGTGTTGTAATGTCCCTTTCTCTCAATTGAAATTCCATTTCCAAATCAAAGGCATCTGGGTAGTGTAATAGGGATGAACCTAGAGGCAATTTTACATCAGCAGGGATTGAATGGTATACTTGACTGAATCTAGATGAAAAGTTTTGCACTGTTTCTCCTCGTTTATTTTTCAAATTATCATATTCTTCTAAAATTAGAAAAGGATTCCTCTTGATCACCCATTTATCAAGAAATATTTTCACAAATTGATGGAAATAAAAAATACTTGAAACTGGCAAGCTTTTGAACCATTCCTTGGCTTTGCCTTGCAAAGATAAAGCGGAGATCCTGATTACTAACATCATCTTCAACCTCAAAAAGGTCAAGAAAAATTTCAAAACTCTGAATGTGTTTCTCAACAGTGATATTACCATATTCTCCATCAAACCTAGGAAAATATTTGTAATAAATTTCTGGGAAATCATGGAGGATGTTAGTCATCCATAATTTTCACTATCTGAATATGACTAAGTATCAGTTCTAGATTTCTAGAAACAAAGTTCATGAACATTGTGAGTTCTAGAAATATCACTACCTTCATTATCCTTAAGATAATTTTTTCACCATTTCATCATCCCTTCATGTCAATGATCAGCTCACCCATCCCAGAAGACCCATCATGGGCTCATGTCACTTAGTGTGTCTTTGTTGTGTCACCTTGCACCTTAGCCCTCTATTTTGTTTTTCCTAACTCCTCCATGGTTAAAAAAATCGACAAGGCTTGTACCTTGATGCGCTTAAACCTCCTCCTATCATTAATATTCCATCATAAACTCTTCCCATCACTCATATCCCTCAAACTCATCATTTTTCTACAAAACCTAGCCTATTGCTAGAAGTTGACACTTTTCGAGACTAGGCCTGTGTTTTTTCCCTTTGGACCCTTTCCCCTCACTCAATCCTTGAAATTCAACTTTCTCCTACTCCCTAATGTCCATCCCTATTCCCAAAAATTTCCCCAATAATTTAGACAGCCCTTAACCCCTTCATTCACCTCCCTCTACAAGGCAGTCCTAATTTCCCTACACCAAACCCTAATTTCCTCTTCCAACTAAGCTAGGGTTTGCTATGGAAAAGAGGCATCAGTGTAGAAGATCCATATGGTAGGTTATATCAGCAATCATCAAGCCATACTAATGCATAAACATCATGCCTCCATCATTTTCCAAGAATTCATTCCAAGGGCTAAGTCATTTGCCACACCTAGGGCCAGTTTTGCTTACAAATATGTTTCTGACCAAAAGGAGATGAATTTGGATAAAGTGAGAGAGGTTTTTGTCCATCATAGGGCCAAGAAGAAAAAACTCCTTCAGTTGTTACACAAGTATCATGGTTTGGAAGCAATATACAAAACACAGGTGTCCCAGGAGAATTTATGCACTACTGGAGTGACCTTGGGAAAATGAGGTTTTCTCATAGTGGGAGTGTCCAAATGACTTTCTTGATGAGTCAAAAGACAACTAGACTTGAATATGTTTCCAATGAGCTATCATGATATTACGTTTGAGTTAAGAAATGCCTCCAAAAGTTGTTTGCACCAGCACTCTGCATTTCTGCACCATCATTCAACACTTTTTGAATAGTGTTGGGAAAATCCGTTTTTGGATAGGTAAATGGAAACAAAATGGAACAAAAAAAGAAATATTGGAAAGTAGACTCAACATTCTTTCCAACGAGCTATCATGGAGCTCATTCTGACACCGGGAAGGCCTCCAAATGCCCTTTGCAAATTGGCACTACGCACAGACGGAGTGGTGCTACGCACAAATGAAACTAGGCTAGAATTGCCAAAAAATAGTCAAAAGCAGTTTTTCTTTGGGAAGAATGAAAAACATGGTCAAGTAAGGTGATAAACGAACCTCCTTCATAATAGCAGAGGGTTTCAAAGGTTTTAGGTTTCCCTCTAGGGTTTGGCACAAAGGCATTAACCCCACATCATCAAAGGTTAAAAACGTAAAGAGTATTGGTACAAAAAACATGAAGGTTTCAAAAAGGTAAGATCAGAGATCTCAAAAATATCAAAGGAGGCAGAAAAAAGGCACTATGTACCACTTCAAAAAAGAGAAAAAATATCAGTTCGAGGGTCTGATTTCTCAAAGCAACAATTAGAGGCATGTTCAAATTATCAAAGGGGGAAATCATGAATTAAAATTACCCTAGGAAGTGATTATGGTAAGCATGAGTTCATCATTGATAAAAGGAGTTGTCCAACTTCGAAGGAAAGAGTGATCAAAGGAAAGAGATTATGTAGGCACCTACAAGATCAGAAGTGGCCAACAAAAACACAAAAATGGTTTAAAGATAGCTCACCTCCTTCACTTGACATACATCATTTGAGAATGATATAAGAAAAAAATATGCCACTGGTTTACAACAGAGCAGTAAAGCCTCCAAAATTTTCCTTATCAGAGGCTTATTCTGCAAAAAATATTTCTAAGACATAAATAACACTTTACAAAACTATCAAAGGTGTTTTTCCACAAAAATAATGATAAGGTCAAAAGCAAGAATGTTTCCAATGGTGGTGGATCATCTAAAAAGACCAAGCTATTGTTCATGCTTACTGCTAGGGTTTGTCTCCTACCAATGGGTTTCTCTTCACTACTGCACAATATAACATAACAGAATGTACATAAGAGGAAAGAAATGGAAAAATATCACAAAAATGATGTTTGCAAATAAAAAAAACATCATAAAGAGGTCCATATTTGCAAAAGAAGATAAAATGCACTATTTCAACTTGGTTGAAGGGTTTGTGAACACAAGGAAGACATTAAGAGGTCTCCAACAGTGAAAAGAACATTGTTTTCATCAAACTTCCCACCTACAAGACCAAAAAGCAGTCAAAAGGCACAATGAGAAAAAATGAAGAGAAATGAACCTTATAAAGTGGGATTTTGACATCAAATCAATTTTCAAAACGATTATAAGGTCTACTTGACCTCTTCCATGCTTCATTTTCCCCCGCAGAGAAGAAGAAAACCACTGGAGAGAATCTTTTAGAGTTTTTGTGCAATTTTGAAGAAAAGTTGTAGGTGCTACGCACCGAGGTCGGTGCTACGCACCGAGGCCGATGCTACGCACCGAGGCCGATGCTATGCACCCAGTCCTCGGCGCTACCCACAGACAAGGTGTCTACAGTGTTATTTAACACTGCGCTATGCACCTGGGGCCCAAAGCTATGCACCTAGGTGGGTGCTACGCACAGGCACAGGGAGGCTCGACTGCCCACCAAATCAACCCAGGCGTTACGCGTAGGCACTACGCATAGGCAAAGTGTGTCTTGATTTGCTAAAATGGGCCAAAAAAATTGACTTTTCACCTCCAAACCTCCTACAATGAAAGAAACAAGGTTGGTGGCTCTTTTTCTTTCCTTCCAAGCAATATTTTTCATAAACATTGAGGACATTAAAGGGCCAAATGATACCAAACCCTAAACTGCTTAAAAATCAATTTGTTGACCTCCTAGGGCAACATTTGTGATTTTAAGAGTTTTCATGAGGATAAAGATACCTAGTACCAACAAACCTCCTCTTAAAATTCTGTACCTCTCCTAGACCTACTTCATTTTTTCCTCTCCATTGCTTAAAAAGTTCTGCCATTGCCAGTCCTCATTCTGTTTTCCCTAGGCTTAAAGGTTCTCATAAAAAAAAAACCATATGTTCATGCAAATCTCAAGCCCCCATTCAGAAAAATTCTCCTTCCACTTCGCACTCACCTACCTCCACTCCTCCATCTCCACACGTGTCCTCATCACAAGGAAATTCACCTTCTATCTCTTCCCCTAATGCATCAAGTGAAGGAGATGACAGTAGCTCTAACGAGGAGCTAACAGATCACAATGATGAGGAATAGGATAGTAAGGTAGAAACTAAAGTAGATGAAGAAAACAAAGAAGAGGACAATATTGATCAGGAAGGTGATGACAGCAAAAATGAGACAAGGGCTGAAAATAATGATACAAATACAAAGCTTAATCAAGAGGATAATAAGGAAAGAAAAGAAAATAGTGGTGTAGAAACAGAGCGTTATGATGAAGGCAATGATGAGGACATAGAGGGCAAGGATGAACATGGAAGCCCTGAAAAGAAAGACAGTGATGAAGAGGAGAAAAATAGTGACAGTGATGACACTCATAAAAAAATATCAAATGCAGAAGAGATCATTAATGATGAGCGAGATGAAAGCCAAGGGGATTATGAAAAGGAAGAACAAAATGACAGTAAAAAATAGGAAGAAAGTGAACCCACTCAGAGTGACAAAGGTACTAAAATAAAGGAAGAAAATGAAGATGAAGAGATAGGGAAAGAGGATCAAGAAACCGAAGGCCAAGGGAAAACAAAAGATAAGGTTGAAACAAAGTTTGAAGATGAAAACATCAACCAAGAGAGTAGTGCAAGTGAGACAGCCAGTAATGGGAAAGAAAATAGTCATGACTGTCATAACACTAATCAATCTCCAGATGACCAAGGAAATCAAAGTCACAATGCTGAAAGTAACAAGGAAGAAGACCTTAGTGAAGAACATAGTCAAAATAAGGCAAGTGAGGAGGGTAGTGGTCAATTTGAGAGCCAAGATATCAGTGGAGAAAACAATGAGGAAAGCAAGGATGATGACGAGGTTAAAGGTCAAGAAATCAATGACCGAATAGAGCATCAAGTGGATCATGAAAGCCATGACAAAGATAAGAAGGCTTGTGACACCCCCAAAAGTAAGAGCACCATCATCAATCCTCTCACATGCACCTACCACAGAGGCAAAAGAGATGTGTTTACTGCCTCAAAAAGGCAAAGGGCCATCTCTCCTCCAACAATGAACATAAAGAAAAAGGCAAGGAAAAAATAGACAAAGGTGAGTAGCAGGTGAAGGTAAGAAGAAGAAAAAGGATCAAAAGTACTTCTCAAGGCCCTCAGTTCATTGATATAGACAGTGACAATGAGGACCAGGATATGAACACTAGATTTCTTCTCTTGGAGAAAGATGCACAACTTCAAGAGTGGGAAAGTGAATTTGATATGGCACAAAGGGTCATCCACTATTACAAAGAGGAGCATAATAATTTCAAGGAGGTGAAGAGGGGCCTTGCCCTACAAAAGAAAATGGCCAAGCATTATGCAAGGAAGAACATGCTTGCTAGTGCCAAGCTAAAGAAGGCACTCATTAGGCTAGAATACCTAAAAAGAGCCAAAGTGCATGACAACCTAGGAATCTTGGCTGAGGCTTCTCAACAGGTGTGCAAAACCTCTTGAAGGGTCTCTCCACAAATTTTGAGGCAAATTGGACAACTTTTTGTTTTTTTCCAAATTTTGACCCCTAGGAGCACAGCAACCTAGGCGCTACGCACAACATTGGTGAATCCTAAGCTCTCAAATTTTACATTTTTGGATTTTTCACACCACCAATAGTCTACTCACCAATTTTCATATCATTTGGAGCATTTTTACCCCCTCAAAAGGTTAAAAAGCATAAAAAATTTGACCTTTCTGCCTCCTTTTCAGACCAGGTGCTACGCACAGAGCAGTGCTGGGAGATTTTATTTTTGAGAAGGTAAGCGGCATCCACTCAGAACAACTCAAACATTTTTGGAAATTAGACTCATCAGGATTTCCAACGAGCCATCACGGAGCCAAATCCGGTGTCGGGAGGACCTCCAAACGACTGCTGCAAAAAGGCCTATTCTGCACTACACACCTGGCATTTTTTCACTGTTTGACACAGTGCGCTATGATCCTATAGATGACTAGGAAGAATGTGCGTTTGGAAAGTTTTCTCATGCTTTTCAGGTCCTAAAAGTCAATATAATTTCTATTTCGGGCTGGAAAAGATATTATGTTAGATATTTTTGTGCCTTGGGCCTTGGAAGGCCTCAAGGACAACTTAGGATATTTATGATTGGCCAATAGGCTTGTAGATGTTCTACTGGGCTCTCCTCTTCCTTATTTGTTATATAATAAATTAGGATTCATTGTAAACAGGGGGGACTTGATGTGTTTAAGAGAAATACATGGTTTTATAAGCTTGGAGAAGAAATTGGTTTTGTGGAGTGGATGAATGGCTTGTTTGGCTTGATGATGGAGAAGCATGTTTGCAGGATTCCATAGCTTGGTGAATGGTGATGTTTTATTAACTTTTTAATGTTTTATTGCCCTCACTTCTATTTCATTCTGCTTGGTTGTTATGGATCAGAAAAGTATAGGTTGATACATGCTCATGGAAGCACCTCAAACCTCCTGTTCGCTATAGATTTGATGTTTTCCTCTTTTGGTCATCTTAAGAAATTATTGACTGCTCCTTAGGTCCACTAAAATTTGTTTTTTTTCATGAATGGTTAGTATGCTAGCTTATAGGTATGATTCATGGTATGCCCTGCTTATTTGAAGTTTTCAAAACCCTATCTTGAAGATTTTCTATGGAATATTGATTGATTAGGTTAAGTCCAAGAGGTCTCGTTCGATCTTGCCCTCTTCCCATGATTTCCAACTTATTTTAGAGTTCCCAATAGCTTGATATATGTCATTTAGGAGTTCCCTCTCCGTAAATTGAGTTATTTGTTTATCTTATGTATTTTCCCAAAAGCTGAACGTGAATTTCTAAAGTTAGGAGTTCTAATGCTTCTATGTTTCACTGGAATGTTCATCTTACATGTTTATCAGTTTGAGTATTATTCATAGAGATTAATGGTCTTCCCTACCTCATGATTTTTTGCTACAGACTACATATGTTTAAGACCTCTTAGTTTTTCCCAAACTTGATGTTCATTACACCTCATACATCACCCAAAGGATCCATTAACCTTGCTAAATCAGGCCTGCAATACACTCTGTTTCATCATTTAGACATCCTTGAATTCATTTGACTCCATAGCCCTATTGATTTGATAACCTCTCATTCCACCTATTCCTACTTGATCATCTTACCCAACCCAAAACAAACAAACTAACCTACACTTAATAACTAGCCTAAAATAAATCATCCAAAGCGAACAAGTTCACATCCTTCGCATGATAGAGAGAGCCCTCTCTGAGTCCAGGAAGGCTAGGTCCTAGGACTCCAAATACTAGTCTGATGTTACCATTTCATTTGGTTTAGATAATCTTCCAAATCACGGGACACCAACATAATGGTGATCATGGTGGGACGTTCTGAGTCAGTGACAATCTAAGTATTCCTTAGGACCTCAGAAATGCCACAAATATCCTTAGATTGGTATTCAGTTGCTGATGGTGGACTGCAATCTTCTTTAAAATATTTGAAATCATCCACCTGGAGACTCCACAACTCTCAATAGACCTAAAGACTCCACTGGAGGAAGAACCTGAAACATGATAATTCATCCTAAAAAGAAAGAGCATTCAGGCCTGAGTTGGATTCAAGAAATTATTGTTTTTATCTATAACTATGTTCTATCCTACTTTAAGCCTAATCAAGAATACACTGATGAGATCTACATTGATCATTGGAAATATCTCAAGCCTCGAAAAGCTAAGCCTCAAATATCAAACCATGAGCAGACTTATACAACTGTTCTTACCCCAGATTCACTTGTGGAAAACCTAGTGAAACACTAGCCTCATGCTAACTTTCCTGCTCTTGCTGAAACCTCAAACAATCATAAATATCTTTTTACACTACCTATACCCACAAAGGTCCCAGAAAGATACAAGCCTCTGATTTTACCTCCTATCTTCCAAGCCCTCCCTGCAAATCTTGCAAATAAACTACCCAGATTTGATGGAGAAAGCTCAAAAGTCACCGCTGAAGAACACATTCAAAATCTTCAGAATTTACTTGACATTTTTGAAATAGAAGAAGATGTGCTGCATATTAGAATGTTTGCCTTATCATTACAAGGAAAAATTAAGAGTTGGTTTAAGGACCTTCCAGCTGCAAGCATTATCAATTTTCATCAATTCACTCAAGTGTTACTAGATATGTGGGTGGTCATGGGAAATGAAGTTCTCATCATAGAGGAATACAAGCATTTAAAAAGAAAACCAGGGGAGACAGTACAAGACTTTTCAGCTAGGTTCAATAAGGTATACAATGCAATAGCTGCTAAGATAAAGCCACCTTTAGGGTGGGCTCTCTTGCACTACCCAAGTACTTTGGACCCAGAGATGGAATTCCAGATAAGAGAAAAATACCCTTCAAACTTGGAAGAAATGCAGAATATGGAAATTACTATAGAATTCAACGTACTAGAAAAAGAGGAAAAGTTAGAAGAAATCAAGAAGGACAAAGTAGCTCAAGATAAAATGATATCTTCATAGGTAAAGCTAGAGATGTTGACAGATACATTCATCAAAATGATGCATATACTTGGCAGGAAAGAGGAAAAGTACAAGGTTGAAGTTGGTGCTGATTAGTCAAAGCAGCAAGTACCTTTTTCTTTGGAAGAACCAAATCAGTCATTTCAATGCAAAGATAACTATGAAAACATATCGGCTGAGGAAGGTTGCAAAGAAGAAGATGTGGAAAGTTTTCAAGTAAGTACTATATGCCTTCCTACATCTTGTGCTTCACTACTAAGAGAGCATTACAAGAAAATTGCAAATAGAAACAAGGTGGGCTCTAAAGAATCAATCAGGAACAAGATAGATAATGCAAACCCTTTCGCATACCTAGAAGTTTTTCCCTTATGCCATCTTGAAATCACAAAATCTGAAGTAGAGAAGGAATCAAATATTATAGGGTATCTACCCTTATGCTTTAATTCATTTCAGATTTTAAAAGAAAATTTGCATCCTAAAGACCTCTTAGCAGCTATTCATGAATCTCATGCTCAAGTTAACTCTCACAAAAATCAAGAAAGGTTGGTTGAGGATGAAACCAATAAAGAAATGAAAGAGAACCCACAGGATCTCTCTAAAGGCACAAGTGATGATTCATCATCTCTCTTAGGTGAGGCCCAAAAAGACATTCATCCTCTAAATTAGCTTTCCTAAGAGAAAGAGGATTGTTTTAGTTATATCCAAAGAAAGATAAAAATTCCTCCCCTTTTAACTGAAGAGGAGATAGATCAACTTATAAAGATGCAGTCACCCTCGATTTATTTTCCTCCTAATCTTAACTATCACATAGAAGAAAATGGATTTATAGATTAGTTCAAAGAGAAAGAATCTGATAGTCCTATATGTATGGTTGGTGACATTAAATATATTGATGATTCTCCAAGGTTTGATCAATATGTTAATAATGATTATGCTTTCCAAACATAAGCTAACTTTGTAGAGTATTCAGCACTTGGTTTTTGGGAGGAAGCTCAGTTTCATCAACTTGAGAAAAACAAAAAAATACATAGCAACTATGATAGTGATGAGGAAAGCTTAGAAAATTTGGAAGCAAATGAAGATTTGAAAATTGATGATCAGCAGAAAGTTGTTGCTCTTCCTTCTCAAGAAGATTTGTTGCCAAGGAGTGCTCCTACTCCTCAACATGGTGGTTTTCATATAGAACTCAACCCACTCAGTCAAAATCCATCAGGTTTGCTAAAGGATAATATTGTAATCTATGATGAGTATACTAGTTCAGATGATCATGAGGAAGAGTTTCTTTCCCAAAAGAGTCCTAAGCTCAACCAAGTGGAGGAAGAAGCAGACCTAGATCAAGCTTATTTTCCAAATCTTCACATTCAAGTATTGTTTCATGATCCCTTTGCTGATTTGTTAAAAACATTTGAAGACGGAGTGAAATATGTTAAGAGCAGTTTGATGCAAGTTTTAAAGAGAAGTTTAGGCACCACTGTTCAAAAGAAAGTAAGATGGGAGTGGCCCTTTTGTTTGTCCAACATACTCAAGCAGCTAAACCAAGATCCATCATGGAATCATCTGCTTGACTGGTTGTATTGGAAAAGAGATTTCACCAAATGAATGTATATATCATGTATAAATTATATTAGGATAGATAGGCATGCAAATAAGCTCAGCCTTTGAGCATATTTTAGTTATAGATTGTTTTTAAAATTAAAAAACAAAGAAAGGTAGAAAAAGAGGGTAGATTTGAAAAGTGGTACAACCCCACACCCAAAAAATAGTGATGCTGAAAGTGTGCAAGCCTAAATACCACTACTTGTGCCAAAAAGTATTTTTCAGTCATCTAGCCCAATCATGGCTAAACATGTTTTCAATTTATTGCTGATAAGTTAGTGAAAGAGAGCTTGTCAAATCATTTAAGCTTGACTTGTCAAAAGAAAATAGATTAGGAATGAAAGATACCGGTTCCACATGCTTAAATATGAACCAAGGAGAAGGATAGGGATGATTAGCAAATGATGAAACATAGCCCTCACACTTCTAGTTTTGTTTGCTTATAAACATAATGTTTGTGTGCAACTTCTCTCAAATGCCACAACTCATGATGAATCAGATTGCCTAATCCTGGTTCAATTCATGCTTGAAATTTCTTGTGAATATCTTAGAGAATGAAGTTTGTAAAACAACTTAATCTTGAAAAATGATTAGACTAGGTAGAAAATAAGAGAGTTCATTAGCCTAATATTAACTCTTTGAAGAAATAAGGGTACAATTAGATAGTTTTATTTTTGTTTTCAAAAAGAAAAATGTTGAGGGTTTGAAAATCCAAGTGCACCCAAGTGAAGAAAAAATGTTAGGCTAGGTAATATGGGTAGGTAGGAAAGAGGTTGAAGCAAACATGTCTTTTCATATTGTGAGATCATAGCTTCGAAAGAACATCAACAAATGAAGAAAGAAAGATCTGCAAAGTGCAAGTAAGGCACTTGTCTTCAAAGCTTAGAGATCTGAACTCTGAGGTTTTTGGAAACCTCCTGTAAAGGAGCTTCCCTCCCCAAGTGGAGCCACTATTAGTCATCCATAATTTTCACTATCTAAATATGACTAAGTATCAGTTCTAAATTTCTAGAAACAAAGTTCATGAACATTGTGAGTTCTAGAAATCTCACTACCTTCATTATCCTTAAGATAATTTTTTCACTATTTCATCATCCTCTCATGTCAATGATCAAATCACCCATCCCAAAAGATCCATCATGGGCTCATGTCATTCACTGTGTATTTTTTGTGTCACTTTGGGCCTCGGCCCTCTATTTTGTTTTTCCTAACTCCTCCATTGTCCATCTAGGGTTTTTGAGGGAAAATTTTCATGGTTTCATGATCTCCATGGTTAAAAAATCGACAAGGCTTGTACCTTTATGCTCTTACACCTCCTCCTATCCTTAATATACATTCATAAACACTTCCCATCACTCCTATCCCTCAAAATCATCATTTTTCTACAAAACCTAGCCTATTGCTACAAATTGACACTTTTTGAGACTAGGCCTATGTTTTACCCTTTTGGACCCTTTCCCCTCACTAAATCCTTGAAGTTTCACTTTCTCCTACTCCCTAACATCCATCCCTATTCCCAAAAATTTCCCCAAGAATTTAGACAACCCTTAACCCCTTCATTCCCCTCCCTCTACAAGGTAGTCCTAATTCCCTACACCAAACCCTAATTTCCTCTTCCAACTAAGCTAGGGTTTGCTATGGAAAAGAGGCATCAGAGAAGAATATCCATATGGTAGTTCACATCAGAAATCATGAAGCCATACCAATGCATAAACATCATGCCTCCGTCATTTTCCAAGAATTCATTCCAAGAGCCAAGTCATTTGCCAAACCTAGGGCCATTTTTTCTTAAAAATATGTTTATGACCAAAGAGAGATGAATTTGGAAAAATTGAGAGAGGTTTTTGTCCATCATAGGTCACAGAAGAAAAACCTCCTTAAGTTTTTACACAGGTATCATGGTTTGGAAGCACTATAAAAAACACAGGTGTCCCACAAGAATTTCGGCACTACTGGCGTGACCTTGGGAAAATGAGGTTTTCTCATAGCTGGAGTGTCCAAATGACTTTCTTGATGAGTCAAAAGGAAACTAGCCTTGAAGATATTTCCAATGGGCTATCAGCAGCTTAATTTGGAGTTAAGGAAGGCCTCCAAAAGTTGTCTTCACCAGCACTTTGCATTTCTGCACCATCATTCAACACTTTTTGACCAGTGTTGTGACAGTCAGTTTTTGGATAGTTAAATGGACACCAAATGGAAACCCAAAAGCATTATTGGAAATTAGACTCAACAAGATTTCCAACGAGCTACCACGGAGCTCATTCCGACACTGGTAAGGCCTCCAAATTCCCTATGAAAATTGACGCTACGCACAGACGGAGTGGTGCTACGCACAGAGGAAACTATGCCAGAATTGCCAAAAATTTGTCAAAATCAGTTTTTCTTTGGGAAGAATGAAAAACATGGTCAAAAAAGGTGATAACAGAACCTCCTTGATAACGACAGAGGGTTTCAAAGGTTTCAAGTTTCCCTCTAGGGTTTGGCACAAAGGCATTAACTCCACATCATCAAAGGTTAAAAAGGTAAAGAGTTTTGGTACAAAAAGCATGAAGGTTTCAAAAAGGTAAGATCAGAGATCTCAAAAAGATCAAAGGAGGCAGAAAAAGGGCACTATGTACCACTTCAAAAAAGAGAAAAAATATCAGTTCAAGAGTTTGATTTCTCGAAGCAACAGTCAGAGGCATATTCAAATTATCAAAAGGGGCAAGCATGAATTAAAATTACCCTAGGAAGTGATTATGGTAAGCATGAGTTCATCATTGATAAAAGGAGTTGTCCAACTTCAAAAGAAAAAGTGATCAAAGGACAGAGATTGTGTAGGCACCTGTAAGATCAGAAGTGGCCAGCAAAAACATAAAAATGGTTTAAAGATAGCTCACCTCCTTCCTTTGACATACATCATTGTCAAAATTATCTAAGAAACAAATATGCCACTCGTTTACAGCAGAGCAGTAAAGCCTCCAAAAGTTTCCTTATCAGAGGCATATTCTGCAAAAAGATGGCTAAGACATAAATAACACTTTACAAAACTGTCAAAGGTGTTTTTCCACAAAAGGAATGATAAGGTCAAAAGAAAAAATGTTTACAATGGTGGTGGCTCATCTAAAAATACCAAGTTGTTGTTCATGCTTACTGCTAGGTTTTTTCTCCTACCAAGGGGTTTCTCTTCACTACTTCACAAAACAATAGGACATAATGTAAATCAAAGGAAAGAAACGGCAAAATATCACAAATCTACTGTTTGCAAATAAAAAAAACATCATAAAGAGGTTCATATTTTCAAAAGAAGATAAAATGCACTATTTGAACTTGGTTGAAGGGTTTGTGAACACAAGGAAGACATTAAGAGGCCTCCAGCAGTTAAAAGAATAATGTTTTTATCAAACTGCCCGCCTACAAGACCAAAAAGCAGTCAAAAGGCATAGTGAGAAAAAATGAAGAGAAATGAGCCTTATAAGGTGGGTTTTTGACATCAAATCGTTTTTCAAAAAGACTATAAGGTCTCCTTGACCTCTTCCACGCCTCATTTTCCCCTGCAGAGAAAAACAAAACCATTGGAGAGAATATTTTAGAGTTTTTGTGCAAGTTTGAAGAAAAGTTGCAGGCGCTACACACCGAGGCCAATGCTACACACCTGGCCCTCGGTGCTATGCAAAGACAAGGTGGCTGAAGTGTTATTTAACATTGTGCTACACACCTAAGGCCCGACACTACAGTAGCTCTAACAAGGAGCTAATAGATGACAATGATGAGGAAGAGGATAGTGAGGTAGAAACTAAAGTAGATGAAGAAAACAAAGAAGAGGAAAATAGTGAGCGGGAAGGTAATGATAGCACCCATGAACAAGAAGGTGATGACAACAAAAATGGGACAAGGGTAGAAAATGGTGATACAAATACAAAGATTAATCAAGAGGATAGTGAGGAAAGAAAATAAAATAGTGGTGCAGAAACAGAGCCTTATGATGAAGGCAATGATGAGGACATAGAGGGTGAGGATGAACATGGCAGCCCTAAAAAGAAAGACAGTGATCAAGAGGAGCAAACGGTGACAGTGATGACACTCATAAAACAATATCAAATGCAGAAGAGAGCATTGATGATGAGCGAGATGACAGCCAAAGGGATTATGGAAAGGAAGAACAAAATGGCAGTCAAAAAGAGGAAGACAGTGGACCCACTCACAGTGACAAAGGTGCTAAAATAAATGAAGAAAATGAAGATGAGGAGACAGGGGAAGAGGATGAAGAAACTGAAGGCCAAGGGAAAACAAAAGATAAGGTTGAAATAGAGTTTGAAGATGAAGACATCAACCAAGACAGTGGTGCAAGTGAGACAATTAGTAATGGGAAAGAAAATATTCATGACTGTCATAACACTAATCAACCTCCAGATGACCAAGGAAATCAAAGTCATAATGCTGAAAGTAACAAGGAAGAAGACCTTAGTGAAGAAAAGAGCAAAATAAGGCAAGTGAGGAGGGTAGTGGTCAATTTGAGAGCCAAGATTTCAGCGGAGAAAACAATGATGAAAGCAAGGATGATGATGAGGTTAAAGGTCGAGAAATCAATGACCCAATAGAGCATCAAGTGGCTCATGAAAGCCATGACAAAAATAAGAAGGATTCTGACACCCCCAAAAGTAAGAGCACCATCATCAATCCTCTCACATGCACCTACCAAAGAGGAAAAACATATGTATTTGCTACCTCAAGAAGGCAAAGGGCCATCTTGGCTGTAGTAATCAAGCATAAAGACAAAGGAAAGGAAAAAATAAACAAAGGTGAGTAGCAGGTGAAGGTAAGAAGAAGAAAAAGGATCAAAAGGACTTCTCAAGGCCCTCAGTTCATTAATCTAGACAGTGACAATGAGGACCAGGAGATGAACACTAGATTGCTTCTCTTGGAGAAGATGCACAACTTCAGGAGTGGGAAAGGGACTTTGATATGGCACAAAGGGTCATCCACTATTACAAATATTAGCATAAGAATTTCAAGGAGGTGAAGAGGGGCCTTGCCCTACAAAAGAAAATGGGCAAGCATTATGCAAGGAAGAGCATGCTTGCTAGTGCCAAGCTAAAGAAGGCCCTCATTGAGTTAGAAGACCTAAAAAGAGCCAAAGTGCATGAAAGCCTTGGAATCTTGGCAGAGGCTTCTCAACAGGTGTCCAAAACCTCTTGAGGGGTATCTCCACAAATTTTGAGGCAAATTGGGCAACTTTTTGTTTTTTTACAAAGTTTTTTTGCAACACCCTAGGCACTACGCACAAAATTTGTGCATCCTCAACTCTCAAAGTTTAAATTTTTGGATTTTCCACATCACCAATAGTCTAATCACCAATTTTCAGATCACTGGAGCATTTTTACCCCCTCAAAAGTTCAAAAAACATCGAAAATTTGATCTTTCTGCCTCCTTTTCAGACCAGCTAATACACATAGAGCAGTGTTGGAAGATTTGATTTTTGAGCTAGTAAATGGCATCAAATTAGAACAACACAAATTTTTTTGGAAAGTAGACTCATAAATATTTCCAACGAGCCATCACGGAGCCAAATCCGGTGTTAGGAAGACCTCTAAAATATTGTTGCAAAAAATCCCATTTCTGCGCTACGCACCTGTCATTTTTTCACTGTTTGACATAGTGTGCTATGCTCTTGTAGATGACTAGGAAGAATGTGCATTTTGAAAGTTTTCTCATGCTTTTCAGGTCCTAAAATTCAATATAATTGCTATTTTGGGCTGGAAAAGATATTTTGTTATATATTTTTGTGCCTTGGGCCTTGCAAGGCCTCAAGGACAACTTAAGATATTTCTGATTGGCCAATAGGCTTCTAGATGCTCTACTGGGCTCTCCTCTTCCTTGTTTGTTATATAAGTCATGAGGATTCATTTTAAATAGGGGGTAATTTATGTTTTTAAGAGCAATACATGGTTTTATGAGATTGGAGAAGAAATTGGTTTTGTGGAGTGGATGAATGGCTTGTTTGGCTTGATGATGGAGAAGCATGTTTGCATGATTCCATAGCTTCATGAATGGTGATGTTTTCTTAACTTGTTAATGTTTTCTTGTCCTCACTTTTGCTTCATTTTTCTTGGTTGTTATAGATTCAAAAAGTATAGGTTGAGACATGCTCATGGAAGCACCTCAAACCTCCTGTTTGCTATAGCTTTGATGTTTTCCTCTTTTGGTCATCTTAAGAAATTATTGACTGCTCCTTAGGTCCACTAAAATTTGTTTTTGTTTCATGAATGGTTAGTATGCTAGCTTACAAGTTGATTCATGGTATGCCCTACTTATTTGAAGTTTTCAAAACCCTATCTTGAAGCTTTTCTATGGAATATTGATTGATTAGGTTAAGTCAAAGAGGTCTCGTTCAATCTTGCCCTTTGCCCATACTTTCCAACTTATTTCAGAGTTCCCAATAGCTTGATATATGTTGTTTAGGATTTCCTTCTCCATAAATTGAGTTGTTTATTTATCTTATGTGTTTTCCCAAAAGCTGAAGGTGAATTTCTAAAGTTAGGAGTTCTAATGCTTCTATGTTTCATTGGAATGTTCATCTTACATGTTTATTAGTTTGAGTATTATTCATAGAGATTAATGGTTTTCCCTACCTCATGAGTTGTTGGTACAGACTATATATGTTTAAGACCTCTTAGTGTTTCCCAAACTTGATGTTCATTACACCTCATACATCACCCAAAGGATCCATTAACCTTGCTAAATCGGCCCTACAGTACACTCTATTTCATCATTTAAACACCCTTGACTTCATTTGACTCCATATCCCTATTGATTTGATAACCTCTCATTCCACCTATTCCTACTTGATAATATTACCCCAACCCAAAACAAACAAACAAACCTACACTTAATAACTAGCCTAAAATCAATCATCCAAAGCGAAAAATTTCACATCCTTCACATAACAGAGAGAGCTCTCTCTGAGTCCAGGAAGGCTAGGTCCTAGGGCTCCAAAGACTGGTCTGATGTTACCCTATCATTTGGTTTAGCCAATCTTCCAAATCACGGGACACCAACATAGTATAAGAGGTAAGATGGGTGGTTTGCATCTATCTAGAATTTTACAAGGTGTAGGAGTATATACAGAAGCTATAGGATTAGTCTTGATCTCTTGAGGTTCATCAGCTTGAAATAGATATGCACAATTTTCAGGTAAGAGGTCTTGATCTTGATCAAAATCAAAGGGAAACTCGGTATTTACACTATTCAAATAGGAAGAATCAAGACTTTGATCATATTTTTCATACAACAAACTCTGGAAAACTTTCAGGATAGTTTTAGGAAAACAAAAGAAGTAATTTACAAGAAATCATATTACATATCGAATACAATTCCACTTTGAATACCTAATCTTTGTGTGATATTCATCCATTTTCGATCCTCTAGTGGAGTCTTTACATCAAGTTGGAGGTGCCAGGTGAATGGTTTAGCCTTCATATGCATATGACCGCTGTCCACCATCAACAATCAGATCTAAACTTTGTCGTTATTTCCCAGGGAAGATATTTTCCTTTCGATCCCCGACATCGACGCCAATATATTATCACTCCGCTGAGGAATAAATCCAAACAGAGGTAACCGTGGGCCAACCTTTTAACTTGGTAGCTAGCCCTACCAAGTCATCTCTCCACAAAATACAACCTAGGAGGCTGAATGGATTAGGATTTTAGGCTAGGTGTGAGTTCAGGGGTTTTTGATAATTGATTTTGGTTGGGCTGTTGGATGAAAGTATGGTGAAGGGAGCTAGGTCAGGGAAAATGAGATAGGGTTGCAGAAATTCAATGGGGCAAGGTAGGCATAAGGCTTAACACTTTAAGATGATTGTGATGATATGGTTTTAAGACTGATGAGGAGCTAGGAAGAGCATGGGATATGTATTCTTTATAAATAGAGGAAAATGGACAAATTATGATAACTTAAACTAAACAGAGCATGAACAAGCATGCATTTTTCCTATCAACTTGAAAGAGATCATATAAAAAATATGTAATGAACATGAAGAAAACACACTATAACATATGAAACTAAAAGAAAAATGATGATAAACATCATACCACATGTATCCCAAAAAATATCTGCAACTCTTCTTTATTAACTGGCCAAACTGAGTACAATAGTCCTTGATCAATGAGCTAGCATCCAAACTGATTCCAACCCTTTTCTAAGAGTGAAGAAAGTGACTAAATAAACATCAAAACAACATTCAATCATCCATAGGGGTTGAATCCATGAGGTGAGGAGGATATCCACAAAATTCTGAACTGAAAGATGGAGTATAGGGAGCACTAAGTGACTCCTCCCTAAATATATTCAAACTGATTCAGTTGACTTAATGAAAAATTTTACCTGATGAATCTACCCCTAGGTAAACTATCCATAACATAATTACATTTACCATCCTCAATTACATAGGTGGAAACATCAATTTCTGAGATAAAGTCAAAATTACAGTGAAATTTCAAAAAAAATCAGCAAATGGTCTAGTGCGCCATTTTTCTGTCAAGTGCGCCCTCGTTGTGTCAAGTGTGCCCTCCCTGTTGAAGGCTAATTTTGGTTGACTTTTAGGTGTCCAAATTAGGCCTAAAATAGCTTTTTGGAAATATCTTGAAGTCTGATTTCTGAATATGTCTCCAGTTTTCAAAATGAAGGTGATTTAATCCCTCAAAACTGAATTTTCCCAACACTGCTCTGTGCACATTGCCTAGGCCAAAGTAGGGGCAAAAACATGATTTTTAGCTATTTTTTTTTACTTTTTCACTTGTCAAATCTGCAAAATAGGGTTGGAAAAGTGGTTTTATTAGATTCATTTGACCTTATAAATCCATTGGTGGTCTCATTTTCCTCAAAAAGTGCCTCAAAAATGTGCTCAATGCCTAGGGCGTTGTGCATATGACCAATTTGCTGATATGAACTTGTTCAGGAATACACAGAAAAGAAAATATTTTGCAAAAATTGTTCAAATGGCTTCAAATTTGGTGGGGAGAGTGTTGGTGAGGTGCCTAGGCTTAGAGTGAAGCCTTTGCAAGTATATCCAATTTCTTCTTCTCTTCTTGGTGAGTTAGGGCTTCAATCTTTGCTTTTGCTGCTTTGAGTTTTGGCCTTGTATTTCTTTCTCTTTTGGCACAATGTTTGGCCATTCTCTTTTGAATCTTTTTGTCCTTTTTAGCTTTCTTTAACAACTTCTCCAAGTGGTCATTGATGGCTTGAATTCAATCTTGTATTCTTTGATCATATCCAAAAATTGATCATCAAGCACAACTTCATCAACTATCTCTCTTTGTCTTTTAAATTCCAAGGCTCTTTCCAAGCCTCTGGTTCTAGGTTTGCCTCTTGGTGATTGTTCATCTTGTTCTTCAAGAAAACCATGATTCTCTAGGGTCTCATCTAGAAAAATCTTGGCTTCTTCCGCCTCTCTTTCTTCTATTTTCTCTTAGTGTCAAAACCCTAGGGAGATGGAATGATAGGGAAACATGAATTTTGAGAAGTGGGAATGTGATGGGGAAATTTAGGGAGATGGGGAAGGGGTTTATGAAATGAGGGAGGTGACAAGGATTAGGAATGTAGAGGGGTTTGGAATAGGGAAATTTATTATAGGTATGGGGTTTTTTGGGAGCCTAGGAAAATGAGTAGCCTAGAGCATAGGGTATTGGGAATAAATGGCTTAAGGAAGGGGATAGTGATATAGGGATTTGGGAAAGTATTTTTTACAATTTGGGAAGGGTAATTAGGGTTTAGGGACTGTAATTTTGGGATTTGAGAGTGCAATGGTGATTTGAGGGAGATAATAGGGTTTGAAATGAGTAAAACTCAAAATCTTTAATGAAGCTTTCAAAACACCACAGAGAATGATTGTAGGAGGAAGAAGAATGATGCAATTGAATGTCATTCACTTTTTGGAGGTTGAAGAAAAAATTTCTGAAGCTTTGGGATTATTTTGGTAAAGTATGGAAGTGTTTATGGCTTTTTTGGGCAAGTGTGCCCTCCCGAAGCAAGTGCGCCCTCCCATAAGCAAGTGCACAACGCCATTTTGCAGACCATTTTTTGAGGCATTCCTGAACTTTAAATTGAGCTCATGATATCTCGTTGGAAATCCATCTCTCTTGGATAGACGATGGACCTATCAAGCATTGAAAATGACCAAGTATAACCCCTCAAAAATCAATTCTCGCAAGATTTTTCAAAAAGTGCAGAATGAGGGTGCAAAAATGCAATGCGTTGTTGTAGGCAACTTTTGGAGGCCTTCCTAAACTCCAAATTGAGATCATGATAGCTCATTGGAAAGCGATTCCCATATAGTTTTCATTTTACTTTTCAGGAAAGTCATTTGGACACTCCATCTAGGAGAAAAATGGATTTTCCCAAGTGTTGGTGTCCAAGTGTGAACAAATATTCTAACCCTTTTTCCACATTAATTATCAATCCAGGCGCATTGGTTATTGCAAGAATAAGATGCACAGTATATGCAAGAGCAATAACATAATCCGCTACTGAATCACAGGCTTTAAATTAAACCAAGAAAACTACTGTAACAACAATTAAAGATAAACTGTAGAATTAAAAAAAAATCATAGCAATTACAAAATCATACCAAAACAGGAGTTACAATAATAAACAAAAATAAAAAATCAACAAAAGGAAAATAACGTACCACCTGATCAGAATAGTGGGCCCTACTCTCTGATCAGGGCTACATTAGACTCACATCTCACAAATAGAACAACAAAACACTGTGCATTCAATTGATCAAAATCACTTCTGTTACAATATCGGTCTCTTTCTGCTTAACCCTAATTCACAACCCTGAGGCCCTTTTTATACACATGTTCAGGAAAACCATGTTTCTCATCTAACAACTAAATATCTACAACTATACAATTGTTACAACAAAAATCTAGCTAGTTTCCGAGAGGGAACCACGAAAAGCCTGAAATAGATATGGGGTAAGTTGGAATATGTTGCATTTTGCAGCGTGTTGAGATAATGCTGAGAATTCGAAGTTGCTTCGTGGCTTGCATATGTAATCCCGTTACTTGTCGAATATGTGGAAATAACATATTTAATAATTTCATAGGTAAAACCTCCATGACTATTATTTCATTAATCAAATATTCCATATAAGACAGCTGGAAGGGATTTACCTCATGTGTTTAGAAAAATTAATGACACAAAGAGGTAGAAAGGTGCGTTAAAATAGGAGAGAAAATTATAAATATTTGGCACCCAACATCTCCCCCCAAATGGTCTATCTGCATGTCCTCATGCAACTTTTTGTCTTCTCAGATCTGGGTTAGACTGAGTGTGGCTAGCATGAAGCTGTGTGAGGTCATATTCTCCGACCATATCTATCCCATGGGGTTTATATCTTTATGTCAGAACAACATCCTTCCACCAACCTTGGCTGACATTGTATGGAGGAGTATATTTCTATGCTGGCAACCAAATGAGGGGGAACTGAAACCTCAATCCCATCCACTAGACCCCACAAGTCTAAATATAGGCTGCAAAGCATGACACCCTTTCTAGTGTTCATGCAAAGTTTGGTGCTCTAAAAGGTTCTCGACCTCTGACAGCTGATGATGACAACATCCGCCTCCTTTGACAACTATCCAACGCTTCATTTCGAAAAGCTACTATATGTCTAACACAGAGGATAGCACACCATTTTTGGGTTGTCAGCATACGTCCCATATGCCCCTCAATCTGTAAAAAGGTAAAATGCTTATTATAAATATTTTCTACCTGGTCATGCTCCCTTCTCAACATCAGTGGCCTTGTAACTTGGTTTTCTTCGAACGTATCATAGGCCTCTCTCCATTTAACGTGATTGATAGTGTACAAGGTGAAGGCTCTCAAATTAATATCCCCCACAAATAGAACGGGGTTGAAGGCCTGATCGTGCCTTTGGAAGTAACCATGCATGTAGAGTTCGCACATTAAATGTTGACCTATGATATCATGAATTTTCAAAATATTGAGGAACTAGATTGGATCCTCAATTTTGTGACAAATTTCCTTATATATAATCTCCAAGAAAAATAAAAGGAACTGTTCATGAAGGAATAAGGCGTAACTATGAGTGGGAGGTATACAGGCCATTAAGTGCTGCGCCAAGGTAAACATCTTCTCCTTATCGGATTTCAACATTTTCACTTGTTCTTCTAACTCCTTTATCTTTCCTTGCTATTTTTCTTGCGTCTGTCATGCTCTATCCAACTAGTCTATATACCCGGTAACAATCCCGGCAGCCTATTCTTCTCCTTCTTATGTCCATTCGCAACAGATTTCCATCTCTGAATTTTAGCAGCGAAGAAGAATTATCGAGCTTGAAATAGATGTTCAAACTGACCAGCCTGTGTAGCCGCAGAGGAGACCTCAATTTTAGGTTTTATTGCCTTCCATTTATATACTTTTACCTTCTGATTCAAACGGGATACATGCTTCCTCAACTTCCAAAATTCCTTCTTTAATCGCATGGTTTCATTAAATTGAAGCTGATACCTTCTCTTGAGAGGTAATATCCTCCTTTCACACTATTCTATCCACTATTTTTTGACAATGAATTCATCTCCCAGGCCTGTAGCAGGCTCAGGAGGTGGTGGAACATTGTTAATGTCATCAACTAGTTTTTCTATTAGGTCTTTGTGACTTGGTTCCCTTTCTTTCGGAGCATTCTCCTTCTCATTTACCTCAGGGAATTCTTTCACTCGGTCAACGCTTTCATCGACCATCCTATGCTCCGGTGTCTCAATAGAATTTCCTTCTCCCTTTTGAGCCTCTTGATGACCTTGCTAAGAATCAACAATTGATGGAATGATATTGGTCATATCTCTCCCTGAGTCAACGAACCTCAGTACAGGTGGGACAATGATCTCCTCCATTAATGGTTGGGACAAGCGAAACCCCCTTACTCCTCTAGGCATCAGGAGAATGGGGAATACCTTCATGGAACTCGTTTCTTACTTGGGCCGAACCTTCATGCATTGCTTCTTCAGTCGGAGTCGACACTGGTTCTTGTGGAACAATGTCGACTTTGAGGATCGTTTCCTTTCTGTCCTCCTGTCCTTCATGCATCGCTTCCTCACCTGTGGTCGATACTAGTTCTTGTGGAGCAATGTAGACTTTGTGGGTTATTTCTTCTTTGTCTCCTTGTTCTGACTGAGTTAGGGGTGGTTCTTGTGTGACACCCTAGCTTATTTAAATATTAATATCTGCTTGGGAAGGTGATGTTGTTTCTTGAGTAACAACATCTTTTGCCAATGAAAGTCGATGATAGTAGGACAGTCTCAACTTCATCCGTTATACCCATGATTCCTTCATCTGTAGGTTCCTCAAGCGAGGATGGTTCTTTTGTGGCATCCTCGATTGTATCACCAATTGTCTCCTCCATCCCCATTTCTTCCGGTTCTTCCTGATATATCTCCATCTCCATTTCTTTCATTTATTCCTGATCTATTTCCATTTCCTTTGACTCTTCTTCTTCTGCTAAATTAGCTGAAGGCACTGGTTCTTCCTCTCTCGCAGCAATAACAGCTGCTATCTCTTCTTCCGATGACTCACATATTTCTTCCTAGGAAACTTGAAATCGAACTATCACATACGTGACCCACAAATGAACCAATCCATGATTGGAGAGGACTACTAGCGTTTGGAATGAACGCCGAGTAGACTGTGCCATGTGCTGAAGTTGTTTGAATAAAAAGAAAGGCATGTTTAAGGAATGAAACTGTGCCTACAGAAATCGAGGGTGATCCAGGATTTTGAAATGGTATTTGAAAAAGGTTGTGGCCCGTTATTCGTAGGTTATATATTTCATCACAGAGCCTGCTGCCTCATTCCATGGATACGGTACATGTGCTCATACCCTCTCCCATATTGAATGACACTTTCCCTTGCCTGCAAAAAAAATTCAGGAAACTCCGGGAGGGGAATTCTCCAAGAGAACCACTGTTTCCATTGTTGTCTTAGTCTGCTAACTTTCACGATTACTTCTTTCGTGACGGGAATTTATAATCCTCTGACTCGAGAGAAATTCTCATTAAAATTTGGCACAAACTCCATCACGATTCCCTTGTCGAATCCCTGCAATCTATCAAAGTAGATATCCCATCTAGCATTGCCAAAAAATTTCCACACATCTGCATTACTGCAGACTAAGACTGTATCTTGAGGTTCATGCCGCACTACCAGTCTACCCATCTTGTAGAGACTGTAACAATAGTATAGAACAACAGACTGTTGGAAAGAGTGGTGGGTACCAAATTTGGCAAAAATAGCACGGTGAAAAATGAGGTGAAATAACGGTAAATATGGCTGCTGATTTCTTGGGAAATGAAGAAAATCATGGAAAAGTATGGTAAGTGCGATGGATGGAATAGTAATTATTTCACATGAGGTGGAAAGGAATAATCGATTGGTATCATATGCGTGTTTCTGATCCCAATACATCTTTAATGATTATATGAAATATGGTAAGGATCGTAGGGCATACCATCACATGAAGTTGTAATAATGACTTTTGGAATAATCATTACGCCGTCGTTTAGTTATGACGACACCTCCCCCAACTTAAAAGTAGTCATCCGTGGTATCAATGTCTTATGCATGGAATATTTAATTAAATCCATAAGAGTCAAATGGAGACATACTTGGCGGCCTACCTGGAGGAAGTGATTTTTGATAGAATAACATCGTAGTAATGATGCAGATGGAGTAACAACATTGAGGAGTAGAAACATATAGAGTAACAAAATTGCGAATAAAATCACCCGAAGTAACATCATCAAGTAGCAACATCGCGAGTAGCAGCATCTGGAGTAACAACATCACGAGTAGCAGCATCACGAGTAGCAACATCCGGACTGACATCATTTGGAGTAACAACATCATGAGCAACAACATCCAAGGAGTAATAGCATCATAAGTAGCAGCAACCAAGGAGTAAAAACATCGATACTTAGGATATTTTCAAACTCTAAAACAATACTCCGTAGTAGTAACTCTTAGAAAAAGAAAACAAATAAATAGTAACAGTATCTATATATATATATATATATATATATATATATATATATATATATATATATATATAATATATATATATATATATATATATATATATATATTTTCTTTATTCTTTATTCTTATATTTTTTTTTTTTTAGAGCGAGGATGTAGAGGAAGAGTTATTTTCACTGATAACCTTCAAACTAAATTTCTCAAAGATATGTTTTATGAAAGCATCCTTAGAGGCTGGGCGGTGGTATAATCTTAGGCGATGTCCATTTTCTACAAAATAAGCACGTGTATCATCAATTGTAATTAGCCTGACTGTTACATTATCAAATACAAAGTCCACCTCATAATGTGCCATCTAGAGAGTGCAAAGCATTCCCTTAAAATCCTTAAAATGGGAGTCATAAAGTAATGCCCACTCTCCCCTATGAAAAACCTTGTTTTTGATAAACTTATCATGCCATTTCATCCTCTGCTGCTGAATAGAAATAGTCCTCTGGACAACCATTGAATGGATTTCATCTAGTTAGGTTGAGCTAGTCGTTGTTTCTGGACATTTGACAGATCCAAATCTACTTAAAGAGCTGTTCTGAGCGTACTGATTTCAAATTCCATTGGAAACAACGAGGATTTCCCATAAACCATCTCGAATGGTGAAAACCCAGTTGTGTTCCACCATGTTGTTCTGTATGCCTAGAGAGCTTTAGGCAGCTTCTAAGACCAATCCTGATGATGGTATGCCACATTGTTTGTCAAGATATTTAACAATATATTTTTTGTGCTTTCCACTTATCCATTCACCTGGGGGTGGTATGGAGATGTCATCCTATGCTTGAATCCATATTTATTCATAAGCTTTGATATCATATGTGAAGTAAATTGTGCTCCTCCATCTAAAACAATCTCCCTTGGAGTACCATAATGAGAAAAAATTTCTTCAAATAGAAAATTTGAAAATGCCTATTCTGTTGCTTTCGCAACAACTTTGGCTTCTACCCACTTATTTATGTAATAAATGCAGACCAAAATGTGAACCTTTTGCTGGGAGGGTGGGTTGAAGGGTCCATCGAAATCAATATCCCATTTCTCAAAAGTTTTGATGACTACCTGTGGCTGCAAAGGCATTTCATCAGATCGATTGGGCTGCCCCATGCGCTGGCAACTATCACACCTTCGGACATAATTTTGCGCATCCCGAAAGATAGAAGGCTAGTAATATCCCATTTGTAACACCTCATGGCTTGTTCTTTTATTTGCAAAATTCCCCCCACAAGGACCATCATGGGCAGACTTCATCACTTCATAAATATCATCTTCAGATACACAATGCCTAATCTTCTTATCATCTCCTGTATGAAAGAGGTACCCTGCCATCCAGGATTATCGGGCACTATGATGAATATTTTTTCACTGTTCCTTGTATGAAAAATGATGAGGCACCTTCCCTGTAGCAAGATAGTTAGAAATATCTGCGTACCACAGAGGGTTAGTAGAAATTGAAAAAATATTCTCATCGGGAAAACTATCTTCTATAGGTGTGCATTCGTCATTGTTATCCATTCCAAGCAAAAAATCAACAACTACATTATCTTTTCCTCGTTTGTCTACTATTGTGATATCAAATTCTTGAAGCAATAGCAACCATATTTTAATGCGACCATGAGTGATAGGTTTATTCATCAAATACCTTATTGCTGCATGATCAATATGTACAAAAGTAGGATACCCGGTAATGTAGTGTTATAACTTGTTGATAGCATAGATGACAACTAGGAATTCTTTTCAGTCACCATGTAATTCAATTAAGAAGGAATTAAATTCTTGATAACGTAGTAAACTTCATATGATGTGTTATCTACCTGCTGTCCTAAGACTTCTCCTAATGTTGTCTGAGATGCATCAACATGTATGTGAAATGGTAACGCTCAATCAGGTCCTCGAAGGATCGAAGCTTTGCAAACCAGTCCCTTGATTTTCATGAAAGCTACTTCACAGTCTTCTATCCACAAAAATTATGCATCTTTTGTTGGCAATTGAAAAAGTGGATGTGCTATTTTAGCAAAATTTTCTATAAAATGTTTGTAATAACCAGCACAACCAATAAATCTACGTACTTGTATGGGTGTCTTGGGTACTGGGAAGTGCATTATTACCTCTACTTTGGCCGGATCAACTCAAATTCCAGTAGCTGAGAGCAAATTTCCCAGTACTTTTCCTTATTCCCTCATCATATGGAATTTGATTGTACTCATAGATACATGGGTTTTCTTACATATTTTGAGTAATTTTTCTAGATTTTCCAATCCTTCTTCAAATGAGTTCCCATATGGAGTAAAATCATCCATATAGATTTCAACACTGTCATCAACTAAATCAGAAAAAAATCCCATAATTTCCCTCTAGAAGGTTGTAGGTGCATTACACAGACCAAATGGGAGGACCCTGTATGCAAAGGTCCCCCAAGGGCATGTGAAGGTTGTTTTATCTTGGTCTTCTAGCGCTATCTAGATTTGGTTATACCCGCTAAACCCGTCTCGGAAGGAAAAGAAATTCTTCCCAGCCAGGGTGTCCATGACTTAGTCAATGAATGGCAAAGGGAAATGGTATTTTTGAGTTGCCTTGTTTAGCTCCCTATAATCTACACAGATCCACCATTTACCATTCTTTTTGGGAATGATAACCAGTGGAGACATCCATTGGCTATCCGAGATGGGGTAAATGAAACATACATCCCGTAATTTCTGTAATTCTTCCTTGACAATGTTCTTTAGAGTAGGATTCATTCTCCATTGGGGCTGTCTCACAGGGTGGAAATATTCATTAATATAAATATGATGAGTACATAAACTAACAGGTATTTCCTTTATGTCGGTATAATCCCAGGAAAAAGCTTCCTGATGGTATTGAAGGACTTTTAAAAGTTGCTTTGTCTGGGATTCTGACAGATTCAGGTTGATATTGAGTGTCTTCCCTGGTTCAATTTCAATCGGAATACTATCATGGGATGAAGTTACAGGAATGTCTTCAATTTCTTCTTATATTTTGATGTTTTCCTGTGTCTCACAGCTCATAACAGGCTCTAAAAATCGACAGGTTGAATCCTAAACAAAACAGGGATCATTAATAAAAGTGTTAATGGTATCATCCTCAATTTCTATTTTGAATTGAAGGGCCTGCCCAATGGTAAGAATTGGTCTAACTTCTTCATTTTCAGGTTCAGACTCTTCTATTGGCAGAGGTTTCTATCTGGCTAATAGTTTTTTCATATGGGCTCAATTTTGCAGGAGGATAGAGAGTAAGGTTCTTTGTAACCGTCCCATTTGATATAATCATATTGTCCAGATTAACATACAATATAGGCATCTACGGTTGCGAGCCAAGGTCTTCCTAGGATTATTTTATGACCACTGACTAAGGATCGTGTCTGTAATACAAGGAGGTCCACGGGATAGGGCCATGAGTCCACTGAAATAGTCACATCTTCCAACTTCCCTATGAGTTTATTTGTATACCTATCTGCCAATTCCAAGATAGTAGGGGTTGGATTAATTTTTTTGAGACCTAATGCATTCATTGTTTTGGAGGTAATGATATTGATGGAAGCACCCAAATCTACCAATACATTTGGGATTTCAACCCCATTGATTTGTACCGTTATAATTGGGTTCCCTAGGTCCCCATATTTTAGAGTCATAGTTTTTCCTAACATGATGTTGGACAGTCTACCCATCATATGAATGGTTAACAAATCCCTTGGTTTCTTCCCAGGTTTCTTAGAGCAGTAATATTTGAGATTTTTGCATATATAGGTACATCCCTCATATCTTGGAGCAGGGGTATTTTAACAAAAATATTTTGTAATTCCCCTAGGAATTCAAACTCTTCTTGAGGGCTTTGTTTACTCAGGGTAAATCTTTCAGGATATGGTGGAGTAATAGGAGGACCTTGGTTAAGAGAAAGTTGGGGAGGTGTTTTATTAATCATGTTTTGGTCTAGTTTATCCCCAAATGTCTTTGGTTTTGGTTCTATAACTTCACTGTCAATATGTTCTATGATAATAGGTGAAGTCAAAGCATTGACTACCCGCCCATATCATAATTTTATCTCATTAAGTCTTGCAGTAGAAATGATATATGATGGAAGGTTAAGAGTGTCAGTTTGTTGGACCCCTTTATTATTAGGATTATGATTGGGCTGGATAAGAAGCTGTGGTTGAAGGGATGGGTTGCCTCGACGTACATTGGAGGGAAACTAAATTTGTTGTTGAGGCATAGATTGGGGAAATTTTCCAGTAGGAGAGGGTCCACGTCAGTTATGATTCCATTAAGGATTCAAACTAGTCTGGGGAGCCCATTTTTTCCAGGGGGGATATTGATACTAAGACCACATTGGTGAAAAAGGTACAGACTGGAGACCCATATTAAAATTATTAAAATACTGAGATGGGTTCTAGGTCATACCTAGATTCATAATTGGTGGTCGAGGTTTCCATGGATTTTTCGGTCCCATGAAGTACAGTTGATCTACCGCATTTTCTTCACTTGCCCCTTGAAAAACTGCCTTCAATCCTGGCAAGGAAGGGCACGAGTTGGTCGCATGGGTCTGTTTGTAAATTTCACAGGCTTCAACTATGTTTAATGGGCATTCTTTCAAAATATGCTTCTTTCTGCACAGTGGGAAGAATATATCCATAGTCTTCTCCAACTCTATTTGTTTCTTTTTCTCTTGCAAAGTGTCCATATGGGCGGATAATGTGCTTCAGATACTAGTCCTTAGGTTATCCAGTAGGTTTTCGATTTATGCCTTTGTAACCCCTCCACCAGAAGTCTTTAATGACTAAATTCCTTGTCGACTTCTTGCAACCCCTCGCGAACAATGATTGCACAACTCACATATGGTATCGGATTCTTATTTTGAAACATCCCCCTTTCCTACTATGTTCAAAAGCTGCAAGGAATCCTCCCTAAGTGCTCGAAGAAGGATGATCTTTAGAATATCTTTATCCAGGTCACTATGGCCCGATCTCTGTAGTATATATTTGAATGAATCCACACAATCTTCCATATTCTCATCCTCTTTCTGTGCAAACTTAAAAATATCCTCCTTGATGTCACAGGATTTACAGTAATCCTGGTATTTCTCCAAAAAAACTTCCTTCATTGCATCCCACGAGGAGATAGTCTTCCCCCCTAAACCCATGAACCATCACACGACTGTCCCTTTTAAGGTAGAAGGAAATATTTTTAGATTCTGAGCATCGACGATATAATCATACCCTTGACAGACAATGTCAAATTCGAATAGGAATGTATCGGGGTCTTTAGAGGAAAGCCCATGAAAATTAGGAAGAGTCGTTAAAGGAATGGGCTTCATTGGTGCATCACCTATAATGTTTCCAATTGGAAAATCAATAGAAGAACTTGTAGGTGCCATTAATATCCTCCAATAATCACCCGGGATTTCAATTGGTTCTGCAACTGGTAATTGGGGTGATTTGACTATAGGAGATTTCCCAACACTCCCTTGGTCTCATGGTGATGCAAATCCCTTCAGGAGTTCTTCTTCGCAATTGGAATTGCTCAATTCTTTCGACCCTATTTTTGTTATTTCTTCCCCCTCTTCTAGAAGCAGGGGAATCTCTTCCACTGATGCCTTATTTATCCCTCCTTTTGCTGTTGAAATAATTTCCTCTAGTACTGTGGATGGCACTGGCTGGTCAACAGACCGCCCTTCGAACTTCGTCTGAACCCTTACCCTGACAGAAACATGAGAAGATGCTTTTGATTCAACCTTTGCAATGATCTCTTGGATATACATCTTCCTTCCCAGATCCTTTCCCTTCTTTGGGGGTCTTCCTCTACCCCTCTTATTCAGATCTTTGTTCATGAAATTGGTGGGAAGAATTCGTTAAAATAAAATAATTTCTCAGAACCGAGAGTAGGACGAATAGTTTCCTCCTCGGGACAAGAGAGTAGTTTCAAAAGGAAAATCAAATAAACTAAAAGAAAATCAAATTTCAAGACCTAAAGTAGGGTGATCAAATACCCTCCCCAGGACGAGAAATTGGTCCTTCAGAAAAATAATAAAAAATCATAAAAGCAACACACTACGCTCAACACTTAGAGTAGGGTAACAAATTCCCTCCCTAAGATGAGAGATTGGCTCTAAGAGAAAAAATGAAAAAGCAAAAGAAAAACAGAGAACTATGCTCAGAACTTAGAGTAGGGTAATAAATTCCCTCCACAAGATGAGAGATTAGTTTTAAAGAAATAATGAAAAAGCAAAGAAAACAAAACACTACGCTAAGGACTTACAGTAAGGTAGTAAATTCCCTCCCCAAGACGAGAGATTAGTTCTTAGAAATCAAATGAAAAAGCAGAGAAAATAGAACACTACGCTCAGGACATAGAGTATGGTAATGAATTCCCTCCCTAAGACGAGAGATTAATCCTTAGATCAATTGCAGATCATGTTCTTGCACCTGTTAGCCTCCCTAGGAACGGCGCCAAAATGTTGGCGTCCAAGTGTGAACAAGTATTGAAACCCTTTTACCACATTAATTATCAATCTCAGTGTGTTGGTTATTGCAAGACTAACACGCACAGTATATGCAAGAGAAATAACATAATCCACTATTGAATCATAGGCTTAACAATTAAACCAAGCAAACTACTGTAACAACAATTAAATATAAACTGTAAAATTATAAAAGAATTCAAATCAATTACAAAATCATACCGAAACAATAGTTACAATAATAAATAGAAATACGAAATCAACAAAAGGGAAATAATGCAGTACCTGATCAGAAGAGTGGGCCCTACTCTCTGATCAGGGCTGCGGTAGACTCACAGCTCACAAATAGAATAACAAAATGTTGTGCATTACGTTGATCAAAAGCACTTCTATTACAATATCGGTCTCTTTCTTCTTAACCTCGATTCACACCCTGAGGCCCTTTTTATACACATGTTCAGGAAAACCGTATTTCTCATCTAACAACTAAATATCTACAATTATACAATTGTTACAACAACAAGCTAGTTGCCGAGAGGAGACCAAGAAAAGCCTGAAATAAATCTGTTGTAAGTTGGAATCTGTTGCGCTTTTTCAACATGTTGAGATAATGCTGAGAATTCAGAGTTTCTTCGTGGCTTGCAAATGTAATCCCTTTACTTGCCGAATCTACGGAAATAACGGAGTTAATGCTTGCATAGGTAAAAACTCCATGACTATTATTTCATTAATCAAATATTCCATATAAGACAGTGGGAAGGGATTTACCTCGTGTGTTTAGAAAAATTAATGATACAGAGAGGTATAAAGGTTGGTGAAAATAGGAGATAAAAATATACAGATTTGGTACCCAACACAAAGGTCACTCCAGAAGTGCAGAAAACCTCTTGTAGCACTTGTTTTTTTGACATTTCTCCGAAAACATGGTACTTGTGTAAAACTTGAAGGAGGTTTTCCTTTTGTAACCTATTATGGACAAAAAATGCTCTCACTTTTATCAAATTCATCTCTGTTTGGTCAAAAACATACTTTGAAGCAAAACTGGCCCTATGAATGGAAAATGATTTGACTCTTGGAATGACTTCTTGAAAAATGATGAAGACATGATGTTTATGAGTTGAAATGACCTCATACTTACTGATATGACCTAGCTTATTCTTTCTTTGCTCAGATCTCTCTATTTCCATGGAAAACTCTAGCTCAGTGGGAGAGGAAATTAGGGTTTAGTGCTTGTGGAAACTGATGATTTGGGCACCCTTGGGAAAAGACAACTCCCTTTGACATTTGATCAATTGATGAAATAAAAACTCTTGCACTTTGACATGTGCTTGTTTGGCATGTGGAACTGAGTTGGAAAATTTTGGGAGATTGAGGACTTATTACATTTTAATTGACATAAAATTACATGAATAAAAATAAAATTACATCTTCGAATGAAAATCACATTTGAAATTAAAATTACATGATGAAATAAGAATTTCTCTTTACAAATCATCTTCACATGGTGAAGAGATGTTATTTGATCACCCTTTACTTGTTGGCCTTATGCAATGGCATGGAGTTTTATTGGACCATGAAAACCCTAGAAAACCTAATGATGACCTTGACAAGACTGAATTCCATGGTGACATGACATGATGAATTGAATTTATGGATGATGTATAGTCAGCAAGGTATGGAAGCGTGCCAGGAAGCAAATGAATTTTAAGGAAGAGTAATGTTTTTGGACTAGGGCTACCATCAGTGACTAATTTTTTGCATGACCTAGTGGAATGATAAAAAAAAATTGAGTGGGACCCCTAATATGAATATGAAAAGAGTATATTTTGAGCTTTGATGGCAAGATGAAAATACTGACACTAACACATAACATAACCAACGGATGCATATATAACTCAGACCTTCGTAACAATATTTCTTTATTACTATCAGTCGAAGTCCTTCTTACAAAGCACTTCAACAGCCCACGCACACAACCAACGGGGTTTGCACATAGCAAGACTAAGGTCTCCACGCACACAGCTAGCAAGAGCCTTCTACCTAGACAAATATGCACAAAATGATCACAAAATATCCACGTCTATAATCCATGTTCAGACTTATCCAAAAGCTACCTTCTTAGACTCAATCTATTCATTTATTTATACTAATTAGCTTGTGCTATCCTATGGTCCGCAAACCATGGTTTGCAGCCCCTTGATCTACCCTTTGACCCATTAAAATTCGTGAGGGGTTTTGAATTGCCCCAAAACCCCTGTGCAAGACTAAATTATTACAAAATATAGCAAAATTTTTGGACTTAGGGGACCTTGCTCCAACAGGCCCCCAACACAATCTTGGGACCCATCCCGAGTCACGCTGGTAGTGGAGTCTTCATTTTGAGCTCGAGTGCGTCGATGGCAGTAGCAAATGGTGTCAAAAAACCTGCAATTTGGTCTGTGGCACTCTACACGGTCTCTACTATTTTTTTGGATGTTGTTCCTTCAACGGCCAAAGTGACGTTCTGCATCGTCTAGTTCAGGCTATGGAAAACAAAATTAAGGTCCTGAGAGAGCTTTATGGCCTCATTTGCCCATGGCTTCATGTGATCGGTAACTATTTTTTTCCTATGATAGAGCTCCTCCACTTCATCCCATAGTGCGTAGTTGGTTTGAAGGCGTGCCATTCTCTGAGCAGGGATAAGGGTAGGTAAAGCCTCTTGTAAGTCCTCGAACTCCTGCTCCTTTATGTGCAATTCCTCATTCATTTTCTTGACTAAAGGTTTGGTCTGCACAGAGGTACATAGTCCCATGGCTTTGTCAAGAAAGGTGGATCCATACATGACATATGCTGAGATGCTAGCCGAGGCGTTTGGATAGTAGTGTCTTTCTAGGTGTGCACTTCTGGGGGAGTCTCAAGATGTAGTTATGCCTGCAACATAGCATTAGGGGAATTTTGAGGTCTAAAATGGGCCTCCTAAGAAAAATGTACAACAAAATTAAACTTTATAACAACCAATAGGATTCAAGATGATGATGTTAACCATGATATTTACCATTTTTTAAATAAAAGGGTAAAAATATTTAAAAATAATAAAATAATAAAACTACTTTTTCAACTCATATTTTCAACTTATATCCCAAAATGTTTATTCAAATTTCGAGTGGGAGTACTCGTTGGATGCAAAATTTAATTCCTCATCCAAGGAGTACCCATGTTGCATACTTTCGATGAACTCTACTACACAAAAAATGAGAAATGCATAAAAATGTGATTGTAATCACGTTTTTTTATGTATTTCTCATTTTTCGTGTAGTAGGACCCATTGAAAGTATGAAACATGGGTACTCCTTGGATGAGGAATTAAATTTCGCATCCAATGAGTACTCCCGCTTGAAATTTGAGTAAAAAATTTGGGAGATAAGTTGAAAATATGAGTTGAAAAAGTAGTTTTTTCATTTTTCCCTCTAAAATTTGATGATGTCATGAAATCTTATTTGATTTTTTCCACTATTATTTTATAATTTCCTTAGGAGGCCCATTTTAGACCTCAAAATTCCCCTAATGCAATCTGCTACTCAAAATATGCCTCGATAGACTGAATTTTTGACCTGGAGGCTTTGAGAGCTGCGACCATGCTCTCAACTTTAGCTTGCAGGTTGATATGGGGTACTCTTCTTGTGATGGATCTGGAATTCCTCGGTTAAGGCTTCAATCATTTCATTGAAAATATGCGTACCTATATCACACATCAAGATCTTCGGGCACCCAAACCTGGTCAAAATGTGCTCAAAGATGAAGTGTGCAGCCATGTCTGTAGTACAGTCCTTAACTGCTTTCACCTTTGTCCACCTAGTCACATAATCAGTTGCAGTGATGATATATAGTTCTCCAGTCTTCTTCCCTCGAGGGTTGATTGGTCCCACATAATCTATAGCCCATTTTTTGAATTCCTGTAAGGCCATCTGTGGTTGGAGGGGCATTTCTGCTCTATGCGACAACTTCCCAGTCTATTGATAGGTATCACAAGCCCGACAATATGCCTACACATAAATATGCAGTGTGGGCCACCATAACCCAACACGCACCACCTTTTGTGCAGTGACTTTCCTAGCATATTTACCACCTACCAGTCCTCCGTGAGCTTCAGCCAAGATAGCCCGTCTTTCATGTTCCAACATGTATCTCCTTAATACTTCATATCCTCCTAATTTATACAACTGACCTGGAATCAGGGTGAAATCAGCTGTGCACATAACCAACTCCTTGTTTTGCTGGACTGAATACTCCACAAGCATTTTTCCCGTAGTCAAAAAATGAATAATGTTAGGAAAGTGCTCATCAACCACCTTGATAGTGAACAGTTGCACATTTAGTAACCCTTCCTATAAACTGGTTGATTCATCCCCATTCTCAATCTGTGACAGGTGATCAAGCCCAACATTCAATCTTCCCAGCCTTACAATGATCTCAAAGTCATACTCTTTGAAAAGAAACAGCCATCGACAAATCTTCCCCCCCAACACAGGCTTATTGACCAGGTATTTCAATGCAGAATTATTAGTGAACATCTTGAAATACCCTCCCAACAAGTAGTTTCTATATTTTTGCAGTGCATATACCATGGCCAATCCTTCCCTTTCTATAGATTATTAGTTGCACTTTGCGCCTGAAAGCTTCCGACTAGCAAGAGCTACTGGGTGATCAATGTCGCCTTCTCTTGGTTGCGCTAAAACAACTCCCAGTGTTATACCAAATGCATCCACATGCACATGAAAAACCTTAGACCAGTCTAGGAATATCAGAAAGGATGCATTGACCATTTTCACTTTTAGCAGCTCAAAGCTCTTCTAACATTATTCATCCCAAAATAATGCTACATCCTTCTTTAGAAACTTCTCCATCAGCGCAGTGATCAAGGCATACCCCTTAATAAATTTCTTGTAATAACTAGTATGTCCTAGGATGGAGCACAATTGTTTCTTAGTGGTAGGGACTTCCAAGTTGATGATAATCGGGATATTTGTTGGGTCTACCATCAATCCTTGCTGACATACTATATGCCCCAGCAGAATCCCAAAAGGTACACATAATATGAATTTCTTTAGGTTGAGAGAAATGTGGTGCTTCTGACAAGCATCAAGCATCACGCACAGATTTGATACATGTTTCTTTACCAATGCAAATATTTTCCAGTCATCAAAGTATAATTCCAAGAATTTATACATGAATTCCTTGAATACATCCACCACCACGCACGAGAAGATTGCAAGTGCATTTTTCAGCCCGAACGACATGATAATATATTGAAAAGAACCCCATTCAGTGGCAAAGGTGGTCTTGTTGCGATCCTCTAACGCAATGCAGATTTGATGATAACCTGAGAACCCATGTGTGAATGAATAAGCTTCTTTCCCTCCCACATTATATAGAATTTCATCAGAGAACGAAGTAGGGAAGGGGTCATGCATAGAGACATCACTCAACTTGCGCAGATCAACACAGATCCAAATTTCTCCCTTGGTATTTTTCTCTTGGAATACCATAAGGCTTACCCAATCGAACTGCTCGACCTGTTCAATGATACCCAGAACCTTCTAATTCCTCCTTTAACTTCTGCTTATATTTGGGGTCAATCGATATGGGTGTTTCTTGACAGGGCGTGCATCAAGTTTTAATGTGATTTTCATGACACCAAGGTCCGCCACAATGCCCTTCAACTCTGAGAAATTTGTAGGAAATAGATCATGATACTCTGTTAGTAGATTTTTAATCTTTCCTACTGTATCATCATCCTAGTATTCCCCAATCCTTGCCAAATTGGGTTGCTCGTTTGTCCCAATGTTGAATTCCTTCAATATGAAAGTTTTAGTCACGACGACCATTATTAATGCTGGTCCTGCCACTCCGCTCTCTCCTTCTGATTAAGGGATATTAACATTCCTTGGGTAATATTCGTTATCATCAATTGACATATATTGGAATTTAACTATGTATTTCAATTGCGCATCCCATGCGAGTACATCGCACTCCCTGCGGGGTCGGGATTCATCAAATACCAACACATCTATGTCTTGCAGCACCTTATCCAATTTTTATGAGCCCCCCATAGAGCCAAAGGTTGCCAGGAAATCTTTGGTCATTGCATACTAGTCTCGAGTGCCTCAGTGTGACTCAAATTCTAGATACCAGGTCATGGGGACTAGTCCTAATGAGTGGACAAACCTATGAACCCATTCATTCCATGTCTTTTCATCCCATACCTCCATCCACATTGCCAGTTGCTTGTGCGAATCTCCCAAGATATACAATAATTCAATTAGCATCATGGTGGGAGGTTCAATGCGCAACATCATCATTTATCTACATTCCTCCCAGTCCTGGAAAGTTCCCTTATGCGTTTCCCACCACCGCGTTGGAGTTGTGTGCATATCCAAATCAAGTTCCCAAAACCTTCGTTCCTCTGGGATGACTTTTTCCAGTGATTCTAAAAATTATTTGACACTACCAGAACCATCAAAGTAGGGTAGTTCCCTTACCTCAGAGGAGATGCACCAGATGTTCTTTGTAATCTTGAGGCAGCGTAGTGCAGAGACATCGTGCAACTGGTTCTTTCAGTTCTCCATTTCACCATCAGAATCAGAAAAACAAGAGCAATCCTTCTCCCAGTTCAACATGACATTATTTGTAGGGTTGATCCAGTATTCGTCGTCCGTATTCAATCTATAGATATGTTCAATGTCATCCCTTTTGTGCATGGGCTCTTTGTATCGTTCTCCCTTTTCCGGATCTAGTGGGACTATCAGCCGTGTACCATTATTCTCAAAAATCATGCTTTGGTGCTATAGGTTTATGATACCTCCCATATCAATGGCCTAATACAATCCTAACAGTGCAAGGTAGGGATCTGTATCATCCACAATTTTTAGAACCTCAAAGTCAGCACATACCTTTACTTCTCCGATGTCGACCTCAACTTGCAGAAATCTACCAAGGGGGATGATCTTTTCTAATTAGCCATGTGTAGCTTAATGGTGGACCATTCCAACTTTGGCTCTCCCATATTCTTCCAGGTTTGTTTAGTTAAGACATTTGCATCAGACCCTGGATCTAAGATCACATGGTCCATCTTGTAGTCTCCAATCTGCACAATCATGCACATCTCCCTACCCATTCTCTTCTTCTGTTCGTAAGCTTTGTTTACATCTTTGGTTTATGTCCATGGCACCTCTTTGTTTGCACAACTGTCTATCAGGGACTGAAGATTATATAATGGCTTCCTATTACATAATAAATTAATGCAGGCTTGTAAGAATGGCTTAACTTCATCATCATCTTTCGGTTCCATGAGAGTTGTCTAAGTGGCTGCTTCTACATCAACAAAATCAATTCCGGCTTTGATGAAATTCTCCTTTTCTTTCTGCAGGTTGAGGCTTTCCCTTTCGTCAAACCCTTTTCTGATTAGTGGTTCTATGGCAACCTTCTCCTCATTTCCTCTAGTAGCAATGCTGCTACGTGTAATGACATTTACACTTGGACCATCGTCGTGTGGCTCAGCCTTATCTCATTTTATTTGTTGCGTTGGCGTCGACTATTTTTCCTTCATTTTAGCGATCAACATAAGAAAATATTCAATTACATGATCAAATTTCCCACAATACCTACAATATTTCCATGTGTGATTCAGGCAGTCTTGTGCATAATGTCCAACATCTCCACAGTTGTAGCAAATTAGCTTCCCTCATCCCTAACCTACACCTCCACCTCGCCACCCATCCCCGTCCTGTTACTAGGGATCCTCCACATCCAGAAGGATATGCTAGTGAAAAAGGGTCAGCCTGCACTCTATAAAGGTTTCCTATGTCAACCATAAAGTCATATGTTCGGAAATTGTGCTCATCGTGTCCCACCAAAGAGTAGAATTTGCACCATTGTTGCTTTAGTTCTGGGACATAGGCACCTAACCATGGGCAGTGGTTTGTATCATGTCGCCCAACCACCCGACAGTTGGCACATCACAGTGTGGGGGTACTAGGCCTAGCAATATCCATCGGCCATAGTGGACTCGGTCCCCCAGCTTGCATATAATCTGACAATAGAGGGAACTGATCTTTGGTGTGGCCAGATACCCCTGCAGTGTATGCACCAGACATTTGTGCTAGCTTCTTTACCGTGGTCTCTTCGTAAATTATAAATTTCTAATTTCATCACCTCTAATTGGCTCTAAATATGTAGGGTTCAAAATTCAGCAGCATCCCTCGGCGTAACTTATAACTTCATAGAAATTTCTAAGGCTTCTTCCCACGAGCCAATCTTCTACTGACCAATGTGCTTGCGTAGATGCGGCAACAACATGGAAATGAACCATTCCTTATGATGCTTGTCATTGTAGGAAAATCCTCTATCATTGATGACCTTTTTTAGTTTCTAGTTAGCTTCCCAAACTGATCTCGTAGGCCCTTGCTTAGTATCTTTTAGTTCTACTACGCATTGAGAATAATATTTAGGCTTTCAGAACTGCTACTTCACGACATCCTTGATATCATGCACTATGGGATTCACATTTTGAGTAATGTATCCCATGAACCAATCCAAAGCTCTTCCTTCAATGGCCATTGATAGCTACGCTCTCTTAACAACATATGTATTGACATTCTGTGTAGTCCACATCGAATTCACCATGAATCAAAGTCAGTCCATATCCTCATTCCCCGCACCCTTAAAGGTAGGTAACTTCATTTGCGTGGCCATATCTTCCACAGGTGGGGGTGGTGGTGGGGTAGGAGGATTATTACCCTTGCACGAGTTTTATGGTGGTGTAGCAGGAGGGCTAGTATTCGTGTGTGTAGCCCCACTCCTATTTAAATTAGGTGAGTTTCTGAAAGGATTGTAGATAGATCTATCCCCCTTTTGATTGACCCAATAATGCTTACCACTGCGTGTCATCATTCTGATCAGGGGTCATTGACTCAGTGTGGCTGCACCAAATACCCTTTTCACACAATAAAATATTAATCAACAGAGGCAGAGTTTGTAAGAACTTACCCCTCAATCCTTTGAAAAACATCCTTTCAGCTTTAGAATAGGACACAAATTGATCAACTGAAAATTCCGTTAACCCACCCAAGATGATAACAACATAGTGATCTACAGTCTGGGTAATAGAATTATCAGTCCTTTCCAACTGTTGGATTAATTTAGGGGCACACTGTGTGACCTGATTGTCCTTCCAACAAGTTTGGAATTATGCTAACCTTGCTAACCACTCCTGTAGTTTATGTGGAAAGGCTACGAATAAGATCTCGTGTATCTCTATAAAAATATACTTATTCTTTCACTCTTCAGTAGATAAATTCTTACTTATTTTCTCTTTTAGGGAAAATTCCTGATCTATTTTTCAAACCAATCCTCAAGTTCAGGCTTTAATGGCTGTTAATGACCTCACAACATCACTCAATCTCTCTCAAAATTCTCCTAGCCCCGGCAATGGAACCATTTGTTGGCTTGAGGGGTTCTAACCCAGGTTTGGAATTAAGATTAACCAACATACCCCTCTTGCTATTGGCCCTTTCGATAGTGACCTGCTTATGCATGTCAAAGTCTCACCCGAAGTAGTATGGGGGGGTGCTGGAACCAGGTTTCCACACCCTGAGAGAGATTCATAATGATGTGGGTGCCTTGAGATCCAACCAATCATAAATAGACCTTCACAATAGCGACCCTAATTAGTAAACCCTTTTCAGACAGATTTAGGTCAAATATGTAGAAAATATGGCGCAAGTTAACACAAAAATCATAAATCAAGTAATAACCTTTACATATCATATCAGAGCCTCATACCATTAGATCCATTCAATATTCATATAAACCAAATCACAGTTGCATGAGAGATCTATTTTCAGGTAGTACAGGAAATGGAAACAAGATGCAGAAACATTCATAACATAACCAACAGATTCATATATACATTCACAACAATATTCCTTTATTACTATTAGTCCAAGTCCTTCTTACAAAGCACTTCAACAGCCTGTGCACACAGCCAGCAGGGTTCACATACAACAAGATTATGTTCTCCGGCGCACACAGCCAACAAGATCCTTCTACCTAGACAAATCCACAGAAAATGATCACAAAATATCCAAGTCTATCATCCACATTCAGAATTATCCAAAAATTGCATTATTAGATTCAATCTATTCATTTATTTATAATATTTATCCTTAACTATCCTATGGTCTGCAAACCATGGTTTGTGGCCCCTTGATCTATCCTTTGACCCATTACAATTCGTGAGGGGTTCTGACCCACCCCAAAACCCTGTGCAAGACTAAATTATTACAAAATATAGAAAAATTTTCTGACTTAAGGGACCCTGATCCAATAGTAGGCAAGAAGGATCCTGCAGTAGCAGTGGGGGAAGTGCTAGCTTCATAGTTCGAACTTGATTTTACTCTCGTTCCATGCATGGCCAACATTGTAATGGGATGCAAGTGGTATCTAGACAACATTGCCTTGTTCCATATGACAAGGAATATAGATCTATTTAGTGACTTGGAGAAGAAGGACCTTGAGCAGAACATATAGTTTGGAGATGATAGGAGGTATAATGTGACCGACATAGGTAAAATTTCCATTCAGAGGGAGTCTAGCTCTCCTCTCAGATTGACAGATGTTTTGTATGTTCTAGGACTAAAGAATAATCTTGTCTTTGTAGTAGTATTGGAAGACTGTGGTTATGATGTCATATTTAGAAAAGGAAAGGTGTTCATTGGACACATCGCCATGGGACGAGTGAAACAAATCGGTGTAAGAGTCAAGACCCCGTCTACTCTCGAGGTTGAGGATGAATGAAAAGGTTTGAGGAGAAAAGGAGAGGTTAGTGACTTGGTGGTTCAGAGGGAGCACAAATAACCTCTCAACTTGCAACCTTAGAAGCAGTCTCAGAAGGTTGTGGAGTAGGCACAATTAGAGAAGAAGAGAGGAGAGTGAGTGGAGGATTCCACTTAAGAGAAGACCTACAGTAGGGGGGAATTTCTATAGAGGTGGACATAGGGAGTACATGCAACCATACCTCGAGGTGAGAAGAGGGGTGATGTGTAGACATAATCCCAAGAGAATAAATTTGGGCAAGATCCATTGAGATGGCTTGTCTCATGGATCAGACCTGGCTACGAGGATCCCACAGTAAAAAATAGCAGGAAATATCTGTAGGATTGATGTAGTCAGATGTCACGAAGACAAAAATCAGAGTGACAAATGTAAGATATTGGAGCACAGATTAGAGTTGAGAACAGTTCAGAGGGCACAGATGTAGATTTAGTATCAGCACAAATATTTCAATAGAAAGTGCGGTAGCTAGAAGCAATCAAATACTCTGATGATAAATGCATCATACTGATTCAGTTTTTGGAGGCTATTCAGTTTCAAGAGTTGCATGAGTAACAACGCTAGAGAAGTGTTCCATGCAGAACATTCCAAAGGTACCAAATCGGGATATATTGAATTCCTTTCTTGTTGAGAGGGAGTGTTGAAATTTGCAACAAGAAACATTGAAAATGGAAACCATTAATGGAATCCAGAAAATGACACCCAAAAATGGTACCATATGAGGATTCTGATTTAATTTTCCCCTATATAAATTTAAAGAAAAATTGTAATTTCATCTCATAACATCTTGTATTAGTTAACTAAGCCAAGAATATTGAGTTAGCTTATAAAATTCAAGTTAGAGGTCAAAGAGGAAGCATGTAGAGGACTTTCTATGATCATTAGGGGAATTTTGAGGTCTAAAATGGGCCTCCTAAGAAAAATGTACAACCAAAATAAACTTTATAAGAACCAATAGGATTTAAGATGATGATGTCAACCATGGGGGGTGATTCACCATTTTTGGAGTAAAAAAGTAAAAATATTAAAAAATAATAAAATAATAAAACTACTTTTTCAACTTGTATTTTCAACTTATCTCCCTAAGGGTTTACAAAAATTTCGAGCGAGAGTACTTGTTGGATAGAAAATTTAATTCCTCATCTAAGGAGTGCCCATGTTACATACTTTTGATGGACCCTTCTACACGAAACAAGAGAAATACATGAAAAAACGTGATTACAATCACATTTTTAATGTATTTCTATTTTTTTTGTGTAGAAAAGTCCATCAAAGTATGCAACATGGGTACTCCTTGGATGAGGAAATAAGTTTTTCATCCAACGAGTATTCCTGCCTGAAATTTGAGTAAAACCTTAGGGAGATAAGCTCAAAATACAAATTGAAAAAGTAGTTTTGTATTTTTTCCCTCTAAAATTTGATGATGTGATCAAATATTATTTTATTATTTCCACTATTATTTTACAATTTCCTTAGGAGGCCCATTTTAGACCTCAAAATTCCCCTAATGTTTAAGGGGGTCCAATTATAATTATTTGTGAGTTGTAATTAGTTAACTCAATTAGTTGAGTTAAAATTAGTTTAACTAGTTCTAACTGAGAGACGAGCTAGTCATAGGTCCAATAAATCAAATTTGATTTAATTCACAAGTAGTGAAAAATCAGTTTATAGATAATTCACTATAAATATCTATTGCATGTTAGTTCTAAGGAAGGCCTAGTTGAGACTGGGGTTAAACCAATGAGATCTATCAGTTGTACTATTAGAAAATTGTAAAATTCATGCATGAGGTCATTAGGAAGGCCTTGAAGGATTGTGAAATAATTAATTGGTATTTTCCTAATTAATAGGGGCTCAATTAGCCCAAGAATTCATAAGAAAGGCTGGGTAGGAAGTGGCAAGAAAGAGGTTAAATACTTGACTGATTTTTCTTAGATTGTAACCCAGATCCGAGCTAGATGAGAGTTAGACAACAGAAGAGTTTAGGAAGTTTATCAGTGGAGAAAAAGAATTGTATTGTTTCATGATATTTACCATATGCAATATAGAGATAGAGGGTTTTTGAGTAGATTTTTTCCCCATATACATCTTGTATTGTGCAATTCATTAATTTATTTCTCTTACTTGTTATGTGTTTGTGTGATCGTATTTGGTTTCCGCAAATTTGTAGAAGGTTTTAGTATTTTGTTTTAGTACATTACAAGATCAGATTGAATCCCATTGTTAGATTTTCTACACAATATTCTTGGACCTATCATGTAATATTGGATTAACCGAGACATTGATGCAACTATGGTTATCACAATGTATGAACGTTAGATCCATTAATTGACCAAACAAACCAAAAAGTATCTTCCTCAACCAAATCGCCTCGCATGCTGCCTGAATGAATTCCATGTACTCTACCTCTGCTGAACTAAGTGCAACTGATCTCTCTTTCCTGTTGTACTAAGAAACTACTGTTGATCCTATGCTGAAGATGCCTCCTCATGTGTTCTTCTTGTCGGATAAAATCCCTTCTCAATCGACATTGGTGAAGCCTTCAATCTTAGTTACCTCTATCTGTCTGTACCATAATCCATAATTTGTAGTGCCTCTGAGTTATCCCAACACATGCTTCCCTGCCTTTTGAAATAGATTTTTCGGCTTAACCATAGCTTGTCTTCGCTAGTTAACTGCATAGCATATTTCGGGTCATGTGTCCACAAAATACATGAGTGAACCCAGGAGATGCTTGTAAATAGTAGCATCCACAACATCACCTGAAGTAGCATCCTCGTTCCTCCAGTTTCCTACAAGAGGAATCTCCATGGCTTTGATTCCCCCCATGTGGAGCTTCGTCAGAATCACCTTGGCATACTTACCTTGAGATACAAATGGCTCCCCATATGTTTTCCATATTTAAAATCCAAGGAAATTGTGCATGAGCCCCATGTCCTTCATCTCAAATTATCTTGCCAGATCGTCTTTGAAATACTTTATGAGATGATCATTAGCTGTTAGTATCAAATCATCAACATAATGTACAATAATCAGAAGCCTACCATAAGCCACAATCTTATATATGTTCAAATCCACTTCACACTTGGTGAATCCCAACACGGTAAAATAACTGTCAATCCTCGTGTACCAAGCATGAGGTGCTTTATTTAGCCCATACTATTCTCTCTTGAGTCAACACACATGATAATCTGACTATAAGGTCTCAAAACCTTCCAGCTTCTCAATATACACTTCTTCCTCAACAACCTGTTGAAGCCTAGAAAATCTCTGCTTCAAACATCGGGGAAAACCACCTCCTGGTCAAACCATTGAGACAACTCTTTCCTGTCAGTATGGTGGGGTTCATAATCGGATTTAAAGGACCAGCTTTACAACTAAATGGATTGCTCGGGATGGGTGAAATGGACCAAATAAACCTAAATAAAACTATCTAATTAAACTAAATGCTGATAAAGAAATTCTAACACTAACCTGGGTAATTATATGTGAATACAACTTAAGATTGTTCAAATTTAACAATAACCATGAAAATGTATTATTATTTAAATTGAAATGTGCAGAAACAAATAAAGATAACTCTGTTTAAGAAATTAAACAGAGTTGTATTAGCATATTGCATTCATCATTGTATACCATCTATATATATTCTTATGAAAGATAACATTTCAATTATACTCAGAAATGATATATAAAAGGAAGCGTTGTGAAAACAAATATATATAAATGATAGAAATTTTAAAGCGAATATCATAAGACAAAAGAAATCAACAGTGAAAGGATAGAAATACCTCATTCATCTCGAATACTTTCAAATGCAATGTGATATTCTAATACAGTAACTCTGATGAAAAATCAAATTCCAAGGTACAGAAATGCAACACTTCAAAGATAATTCCACGTGAAAATCACCAGATGTGATCCTTTTTAAAAATATATAAGACAATGGAGTACAGAAATGCAATCTCCAAGTCAAAAATATTAAGATCCAGGACCCCTCTCTAAATTCATGAGAAGGGTTTAAATACTACTTAACTAAATCTAAAAATAGTTTATTACAAAAATTAAGGATTTGGTTCAATGACCGTCCTTTTCCTAGGCTAAAATACAGTGAAATTAAAACTAAATCTATCTATCTATTAACTTGATCTTTAAGCTTGCAGGCATCCAGCATAGTTTTGAGAAGATGCGGTTGACCGACTTCAGAATTCAACTGTCCTGAAAAGACAGAGTCAGCAAGCGTAGGAGCAATCTTCTCCGTAGCATTGATGATACAATTGAGCGCACTGTGCTGACTGTGTGGCTTTACCAAGTACATCCAGTATGAGTCCCAATTCAATCTTGTCAGCCCTTGGATGGATTTTGCTCTTTCTTCTGCCTTTTGCCTCCATTCTGTTTGCAGTTGATTTGCCTGTGGGAGATATCCTGGAACAGTTTCTGGAATCAAGTTAGCTTTGTGTAAATTATCATTTACACAATCAGTGAGAGTGTTTGCCGCTGTAGCTGCCTCTTCTGCTGCCTTTTCTTTGTGCATTTTCCTTTATTTGAGCTTATTGCTCTGTTATTAATTTTTCAATTTCATCTTGATTTTGCTTCACCATTTTCTCATATCATACTTTAGCCAAAGTAGTTTCTTTTTATCGATTTGACCTTTCGCAGTAATTTTTATTTGTGCCGAACACGCTTCTCATCTTTTTCCCTACTCAGCATTAAGTGTCTTGAATTTGGTCAATGTTTCCTCATTTTGTCTTACAGTTATTTCAAGTCTCTTCAACTCCCGAATTTTCTCAAGAAGAGCTTTATGTTTCTCTGAGAACTCTTGACCTCCAATAGCTTCTTTTGTAACTTCTAAAAGCTCTATAGAGGATAATTTTTGCAAACTTTACATACCTTATCTTGTGGTAGAAACTGTGTCAATTTGCCCACTTGGATATTTGAACTTGTGAACAGCGTCTAAAACATCCTTTTTTGGTACTGTTCACCCATGTTTGTTTTTCTTCAATGGTTCATCTATTTTGGTCCATTCCTGTGTGCATTCTGACAAATTCGCATGTTCTCTGGCAAATTCTTTCATAAATTGCTTATTATAAGGCACATGAGGTTCCAGAAACTTATACATCAGCCTCATGTCTTTCGTGGTGAACGACCCGATTAGCTCTTCAGATGGAGTTCTAAATTGCCTGTCTGAAATATCAGTGCTGTCCAGCACCCACTTCACCATGTCTGTATATGGGAGAATCCTTGGCCTTGCCGCTATCCTATGCAGAAATGAACAAGCCAATTCTTTGAGGGTTGCTTCAGACGTATTACTAGAACCTGCTGTATCCACAACTTTCATCACCACAAGATTTTAATTCTCTAACAGATTATACATTCCTTCCCAAGTGGATATACCGGCATCCTTATTACAAGCGGTGTCTGCATACAGCGCAGCCATTTCTTTGTTTTCAGAACTCGAGCTCTTCTCCTTCTTACCCATACTGTTTAGTGAAAGCTTTGTATAGACGTTTGCTCCTTCGTGCCTGCGTTTTACGAGTAAATGAGAGTAATGGCATAAGAAAGGTAATGAGACTGTTTTAAATGTGAAAGTGGATGAAATATAATATTTTAATCGTGAAACGACTTTCAATCCAAACACAATCTCATTTACCATTAATTGTCAATCCAATCATTTAATTTAATCATTAAAGCGCATAACAGATTTGATATATGGGAAGATTGCCTTTGGACAACGCGCCTACATGAATCTGCGACATTGCGATCTGCGATTTGCTGCGCAATATCGCAATGTCGCAATATCGCAAAATGAAGCCATCGCAGTTATGTAAAATAGCGCAAAAGCGGAAATTGCGCAATAGCGCAAAAGCGCACATCGCAAATCTCGCAAAAGCGCAAAATTGAAAATAGCGCAAAAAGTATTCATTAATCACTTCTGTTTTCTGCGCTATGCGATCTGCAATCAATACGTTTATTGTATAGGCTTTTGGGGTCGCATTATCGCAAAAGCGCAAAATCGCATTTTCAGTTTTATAAAAGATATATATCATTTTGCTATGGATGCGCTATTTTGTTTAAAGAGCAATTTTATTGTAATTTATCATAAACTTAAGTGTTTCTTAATGTTCTTTCTGAGGGATTTCTATAAGTTTATGATAGAAAATTTTATTTGAAAAGGAAAACAAATCCTAATTGATTTTTTGGATTTTTTAACCAAGGGTCCCCATTTATTTAGTATTATTACTAATATTAAATAAAAAGGGGGGTTGTTGCTGGTCACAACAATTGGCGATTCACTGAAAGAAACAGTTATCTCTGAAAAAATAAAATGAACACTATATCTTTAGTAAGTAAAGATTTTTAAAGATAATGAAAACTATCTTAGGATAATTCAAATAAAATGTAACTGTGAAAAAGAAATAAAAATGATTTCATAATTTCTTTCTAATTTCTTAAGAATAAAAACATATTGGGTTATCTCAAGCTTTGATTGGTGTTAATAATGAAGTAAGTGGATTTCTCTAAGTTTTGGTTTTATAATACACTCTATTGCCATAGGTATTGCCTCTGTTGCCAGCAAACGTTCATAGTCTCGACAGGGTTACCTTTAAACCATTAACCATTCATTGTCCCATCCAACTAAAATTATGACTTTTTAAAAGATAAATTCATAAGACTTATTATCTCATGTTTTTGTATTTTACTTATTTTCTTATTTTAAGAGCCATTGTTCTGGTTTTGGTAGCCAGTTAATAACAATGCCATTCACTAGTTATAATTAAACTGAACACGCTGACTCGTGATGAGACCCCTTGTCTTATATTTATAAGCAATTACCCTGTTTTGGTATGCAGTATTGGTAATGTCAGTTTTATTACTCCTTATGAACATGGTAAGTCGGCTCATAATGAGACCTCTTATCTCTTTAAATTTTCAAATTTATTAGAATTACATTCTAAAAAATCACAACTTAAATGGATGGGGTGAAATAGTTTTATCCTTAAGAATCAATGGATGACAATTTTCAGAGTTTTTTGAGTTCCAAAACTTTGAAAAATCTTTACTTTGATAGATAACCTTTCTCCGCTTAATAAACTTATGATGATTTACATTCTTCTCAAGTTTTCAAAAGATCATGCAAATGATTGAAATAATCTTTCAAAGTTTAACATCTTATTTTAAACTATTCAAAAATTGTGATCATTACTTTAAAAATTCTTATTTACACAAAATAAATATTTATAATATTCTTCCTAAGAAATTTTCCTAAATAGTAAACAGTCAATTATAGACTCATTAACAACCTTTATTTGCAAAAAACAGTCAAAAACTCTGCAGAAAGGAATATGTACAGTTTAAGAAGGGGTTACCTCCTTATGAAAAGAATTTCTTCAAGATAAGCCCATTTACAGGAAGAGATTCTCTCTTACCTGTTAGATCTTGGAGTATGAATGTATTTGAGCTTATCTTTTCAATGATCTGAAATGGTCCAAGCCACATTTTCTGAAACTTGGTATGTTTACCTTTTTCTTCGTGTGCTTTATCCCATTTCAGAACAAGATCACCAATTGACAAAAATTTTGAGCCGGTAGAACTTGCATCAAAAGAATATTTTACAAGCTGTTGATGTTTTTCATGAATAATTTTTGCTTTATATATATCTTCTTCTAGTTTAAGGATTCGATCATATCTCAATTGAATGGATGAAGAAGGATTTTCTTCAATAAATTGCACGAGGTCTAATGATGGAAGAGTTAAATTTTATGGTATCACAACTTCTTTTCCATAAACTAAATTGAAAGGTGAAGTCCCTATTGAAGCTTTTTCAGTGATATGATCAGCCCATAATGAAAAGATTAAAGACTTGTGCCAATTCTTTTGATTTTGATCAATGGTCCTTTTAATGATTTTGATAAGGTTTTTGTTAGTGGATTCAGCCAAACCATTACCTTGTGGATAATAATTTGCTGAATATTTTAATTTAAACCCTCTTTTGACTGCAAATTCTATTAAACTATTTCCAGAGAAGTAAGATGCATTATCAAAGACTAGAGCGTTAGGTACACCAAACCTGGTTATGATGAATTTATCTATGAAATCAATAATTGCATCAGAATTGGCTACCTTCAACGGGATTGCCTCTACCCATTTTGTAAAGTAATCAGTTGCAGTAAGGATGTACTTGTGTTGTTTGGAAGAATGAGGTACTATCTCACCAATAATGTCAAGCCCCCATTGTTCAAATGGTTTCTCAATAGTCACTGGTTGCAAAGGAAAAGCTGGTTTCCTTTGTCTTCCACTTGCAGTTTGACAAATTTGGCACTTCATTACGTAATCATGCGTATCTTTAAAAAGGGTAGGCCAGTAATAACCAACACGAATTATTTTGTGAGCTGTGGTATCACCTCCAAAATGACCTCCTGCTGGTCCATTATGCAACTCCTGCAAAACCTTTTCAGCTTTAGTCTTTTCAAGACATCTTAATAAAATTGAATCATAATTTTTTCTAAATAACACATTATCAATGATCTCATATTTAATAGCCTTTAACCTTAAAGTGTGTTTACTCTTATAGCTGAGATTAGAAGGAGCATACCCATTTTTCAAGTAATAGATAAGATCAGCATACTGAGATTCGAAATCTGTAACATTTATCTGACTTACTTGAATATCTTGATTTGAATCTTGATTTTCTGGTATATTATGAGCTCCTGCCAATAATTTGCAAAAACCTTGTCCTCTAACAATCTTAGCTGGTTTAATATCAATATCATATTCTTGCAAGGCTGTTACCCAGTTATCTCTCTTTTCTCCTACTTCTTTTTGAATTAATAATTGTCTCACTGCAGAGAATGGGATAATGATTTTTGTATGTGTTTTCAAGAGAAAAGGTCTGAAATGTTTGATTGATTTAAATACAGCAAAGGCTTATTTTTCAACATCGGAATAATTAAGCTCAGCTCCTTGCAGATTTGAACAAAAGAAAGAAATTGGTGCTTCGATTTCTTGATCATTGAGTTGTGTTAAAATGGTTGCATAGGATGTTTCAGTGGCCAAAGTATACAAAGTAAAATCTTTAGAAAAATCCGGGGTATTCAATGCTGGTGCATTAATGATCGCTTGTTTGATTGCCTCAAAAGCTTCTTTTTCTTTATGCATCCATTTGAATATTGAATTCTTCTTGATCATATTTTGCATAGGTAAAACAATAAAAGAAAAATCAGGAATAAATCTTTTAACAAAATTGATCTGTCCAAGAAATGATTGCATGGATTTTTTGTTATGAGGTAAAGAAATATTAGAAATTTCTTTCACTCTATCTGGATCAATATATATACCATCTTTTGACACAACAAATCCTAAGAGTTTTCCTTCATCTAAAGCAAAGAAATATTTCTTCGGATTTAAGGAAATACCAAACCTTCTACATCTTTCAAATATTTGTTTTAAATCATGTAGATGATTGGCTCTCTTTTTTGAAAATACTGTTATGTCATCAAGATAAACAACAACTGATTTATTGATCAGACCTTTAAATGCTATGTCCATGGCTCTTTGAAAAGTTGCTCCTGCATTTATTAGACCAAAATGCATTTTCTGATAAGCATAAGTTCCCCATTTTGTTCTGAAAGTTGTTTTCAATCTGTCATCTGGATGAACTAAAACTTGATTATAGCCTGAAAATCCATCGAGAAAAGACATAAGTTCAGAACCAGCTACCTTTTGAAGTATCTATTCCATGGTTGGTAATGGGAAATTGTCTTTTAAACATGCCTTGTTTAAATTTCTGAAATCAATACAGATTCTTATATCACCATTCTTCTTCCTTACAGGTACCATATTGGAAACCCAATTAGAGTGCCTGACTGGAAAAATGATTTTGGCTTTTAAAAGTTTATTAAGTTCTGATTTGATTTGACTTTCGAGATTTGGATGGATCTTTCTTAACTTCTGTTGAACAGGTTTAATATCAGGAAGCATTGGAATTGTATGTTGAATAATCGAAGTATCATACGTTTTTAAATCATCATAATTCCAAGCAAAAACGTTTTTATATTTGTTCAAGAGTTTAATGAAAGCATTCCTTTCCTCTGGTGTTAAATTGAGTCCTAAATTAACGTTTTGAGGTTTGGAATCAGAACCAAGATTCACTAATTCAAACTTCAAAGTAGAACTTTGCAGTTTGGCATTAGTGACTTTTTTGAATCTGTCTTTAATGTCATATAAATCCTCTAATTTAACAACAGATTTTGGAATGGGGTTTTCATTACCTTTTGAAGAAATTTGTAAATCATGATCATCTTCGTCAATAATTTGTTCATCATATGATTTCTCTGAAGTCATGAAATTTAGAATATCTTGATCATGATAGAATACTCTCCAATTTGTAACATTGTCTGGGACAGATGGACGAAAAATCAATTCTATAGAAAACCTATCAGGACTGCAATCTTCAGCAGGTAGGAGTTTAGATGCAACATTAGCTAACAAGTCCACTGATGTATTCTGATTCCTAGGAATAGGACAAATATTGAATGCTAAAAATGAGTGGTGAGATCTTGTACTAGGGTTTGATAGTGTTTAAGATGTCCTGAAAGGCAATGAATAGTATTCCTAACTTGTTTTATGACAATTTCGGAATCACCAAAGACTTTCAAGTATTTAACATCTAACTCTATAGCTTTATAAAGTCCTTGAACCAAGGCTTCATATTCTGCGGTATTGTTAGTACACTCAAATTCTAACCTACATGACAGCATAGTTTTCTCACCATCTGGATCAATTAAGATGCATCCAGCTCCAGCTCCATCACTAGACTTTGATCCATCAAAATATAACGACCAAAATAAAGATTTGTCTATTGGCTTATCTACAATTACATCAGAAATATTTACAATTCTGGAAGAATCAGATTGTGAAAAATTTTCTATCTGAGAAACAAAAGTATTTACAGAAAAAGGTGATTGAGGAGCTTCGAAGTTTCCAAGAAATGATTTAGCATAATAACCTCCAAGAATATTGTTGTTGAATGCCACAAGCTCATTAGGTTGTTCGAATTCAGTGACAGTGTGCGTCATATGTTTTTCTCGTTCAATTTTAATTTGATTTGGTTTCCCTTTGTAGGGAAGCCACATATGCGAATAATCAGTTGAGATATAACCATTAAGTTTCGCAGACCAGTCCCTGCTCAAGATTAGTCCATAGAATTCAGGAATATCAGCAATCAAAATATCAATTCTTTGGAAAATCCTAGGATCAGAGGCTAATCTGATAGTAACTGAATTGATTTCTCCTACAACTTGAACTTTAGAGCGATCCAATTGAACGATATGAAATGCTGATTTCTGTGGTTCAATATTCAATTTAGCACAGACAGAAGTAGGCATTATATTGGAGGAAGCTCCAGAATCAATCAAACAATTGTGCAGATTTTTATTGTACATCTCATAAGTCAAAAGAAAAGGAGTTTGAGAATTTGACTTTTCCCCAATGAGCACAGTATCAGTAGCATCTACCTTATCTGGTGGCTTACCAGTTCCTCTCGCTGCTTTTGCAACTACACCGCTTGGTAAAGGAGCAATTGGTGTAGCTTTTAATTCTTTCAATAACAACTTTTGCTGGTGTTTTAGTTTGCTGAGTTCATGTAAGGAAATGTTAGCTTTGATCTTTTTCATGTCCTCTACAATGTTGTATTCCATAGGATCTAACACTACTAAAGTCTTTGCTGTTGATGTAGGCGGATTAGAAGAGGATGGCTGATTTTGAGTAGGTAATGGAGAAGTTTTCTTTACAGGGGATTTGTCTTTGGTACTTGGAGTTGTAATTTTCTTTTTAGGAACTGTTTGCACTGGTTCCGATATAGATTTACTTCTAGTACTTACAGGCATAGCTTCTTCCCTATCAGAATTAGGGAGAATAAAATCCCACATTCCATTCAATTCAGCTATTTCTTCATTTTCATTTTCTTCATCTGATACTAGAGATGTATCTTCTTCTTCTTCCTCTTCCTCTGATTCTGCATTAGAGATTGCATTAGGAGGTTTAGATTCAACTTGGTTTCTTCTGAAATTTCGGAATGGTTTCTTGGTAGAAGTTTCAGCCACTTGTTTTTTAATTTCAACCATTTCATTTGACATGGTTTTAAGAAATTTTTGTAAACCTTCCATGTCGTATGGATCTTTGGCCTTTTTCTTTAAATCATCTTTGAAGCTGACTTTCTTTGATTTCCTTTCCTCGATAGCATTTTTCTTTTCCAGAGAAGTAATTCATTTTTCCACTGCAATAGCTTCTTTCATATTCTCAGCTAACGTAGGCTTTGCAGCTCTGTCTACGAAAATTGCTATGTTTGAGGGTAAGGCAGTTATGTACCATTCAATTCTGACTTGTTCACTGGGCTGTGAATCTGTGTGAATTTTGTTCAAGAGTTTGTTGAATCTAGCGTTGAATTCTTTAATGTGTTCATTGGGTTCTATCTTCAAATTTGAGAGGTCATTAAGTAAAGTTGCTATTGATCGGTCATCTCCAAATTTGGTTAAAAAATGATCTGCAAAAATGTCCCAACTTGTTATGGATCCTGATGGTAATGAAAAGTACATGATCCTGCTACTCCATGAAGAGTATAAGGGAATAGTCGAACTAAAACATCTTCATGTGTGACTCCATTCAAATTAATAGCCAGCATAAAGTTATTGATATGTTCTTCAGCTTGAATGTTAAGATCTGGGCTAAACTTTGGAAGCCATTTTCCAGGATTGTCTGGTAAATCATGTAAAGGTGCAGCCATGTTGACTGCCCCTGGAGTAGCCCATGGTCTCTGTGCCATTATTGGAACAACTATTGGAGGAGTAGTAGAAACTGGTGGTGTTTGAATAGAAGTTGTTGGAATAGATGATGTTGAGATTAATGATGATTGAGCGGATGATGTTTGTGGAGATGATGTGGAAACAACTGTACTTTGTTGAGAAGGGATTTTGGAAACCGGTATTTGAAAATTAGATGTTGAACTTATATCACTTACTGATTCCGATTGAGTTTTTCTTGTCTTGACTCTACTAGGTAAAGGGAATTATTTCGGAGAAATACCAAGTTTTTCACTTTGAAGCCTAGTAAGAGGTTTGGAAGAAACAAATTTTGAAGTTACACTACCTTCAGATATTTCAGACTCTTCTAGAGATAATGAGAATCCTTTCAATTTATGAATTAAATCTTGAACTTCAGGAGACTCAGGATTTTGATTGTCTGAATGTTTTGAGATTTTCGTAGTGGGTGTATGAATATTCTTCGCAATTTCTTCTATAGGATTTTGTATTTCAGAAGAAATTGAAGAAGTTGATGAGGGTGTTTTGCTCTCAGAATGGCTTGTGGATAAATATTTACTTTCCATTCATAGCTCAGGCCCTCCTTCTAGCGCCAAAAATGTTGAAGCCTAGAAAATCTCTGCTTCAAACATCGGGGAAAACCACCCGGTCAGGACCTTAAGACAGCTCCTTTTCCGTTTGGTATGGTGGCTCCGACTGGATTTAAAGGACCAGTTTCCTTGTAACTAAATGGATTGGATTGGATGGGTGGAAATGGGACTAAATTAACTGAAATAAAACTATTTAATTTAAGCTAAATACTGATAAAGAAATTCTAACACTAACCCGGGTAATTATATGTGAATACAACTTAAGATTGTTCCAATTCAAAAATAACCATGAAAATGTATTATTAATTAAATTGAAATGTGCAGAAACAAATAAAGATAACTCTATTTAAGAAATTAAACAGAGTTGTATTAGCATATTGCATTCATCATTGTATACCATCTATATATACTTATGAAAGATAATGTTTCAATTATACTCAGAAATGATATATAAAAGGAAGCGTTGTGAAAACAAATATATATAAATGATAGAAATTTTAAAGCGAATATCATAAGACAAAAGAAATCAACAGTGAAAGGATAGAAATACCTCATTCATCTTGAAGACTTTCAAATGCAATGTGATACTCTAATCCAGTAACTCTGATGAAAAATCAAATTCCAAGGTACAGAAATGCAACACTTCAAAGATAATTCCGCATGAAAATCACCAGATGTGATCCTTTTTAAAAATATATAAGACAATGGAGTACAAAAATGCAATCTCCAAGTCAAAAAATATTAAGATCCAGGACCCCTCTCTAAATGCATGAGAAGGGTTTAAATACTACTTAGCTAAATCTAAAAATAGTCTTATTACAAAAATTAAGGATTCAGTTCAATGACCGTCCTCTTCCTAGGCTAAAATACAGTAAAATTAAAACTAAATCTAACTATCTATGAGCTTGATCTTTAAACTTGCAGGCATCTAGCATAGTTTTGAGAGGATGCGGTTGGCCGACTTCAGAATTCAACTGTCCTGAAAAGACAGAGTTGGAAAGAGTAGGCGCAATCTTCTCTGTAGCATTGATGATACAATTAAGTGCGCTATGCTGACTGTGTGGCTTCACTAAGTACGCCCAGTATGAGTCCCAATTTAATCTTGTCAGCCCTTGAATTGATTTTACTCTTTCTTCTGCCTTTTGCCTCCATTCTGTTTGTAACTGATGGGCCTGTGGGAGATATCCTAGAACAGTTTCTGGAATCAAGTTAGCTTTGTGTAAATTATCATTTACACAATCAGTGAGAGTGTTTGCCACTGTAGCTGCCTCTTCTGTTGCCTTTTCTTTGTGCATTTTCCTTTATTTGAGCTTATTGCTCTGTTATTAATTTTGCAATTTCATCTTGATTTTGCTTCACCATTTTCTCATATCATACTTTAGCCAAAGTAGTTTCTTTTTATCGATTTGACCTTTCGCAGTAATTTTTCTCTGTGCCGAACACACTTCTCATCTTTTTCCCTACTCAGCATTAAGTGTCTTGAATTTGGTCAATGTTTCCTCATTTTGTCTTACAGTTATGTCAAGTCTCTTCAACTCCTGACTTTTCTCAAGAAGAGCTTTATGTTTCTCTGAGAACTCTTGACCTCCAACAGCTTCTTTAGTAACTTCTAAAAGCTCTATAAAGGATAATTTTGGCAAACTTTACATACCTTATCTTGTGGTAGAAACTGTGTCAATTTGCCCACTTGGATATTTGAACTTGTGAACAACATCTAAAACATTCTTTTTTGGTACTGTCCACCCATGTTTGTTTTTCTTCAATGGTTCATCTCTTTTGGTCCATTCCTGTGTGCATTCTGACAAATTCGCATGTTCTCTGGCAAATTCTTTCATAAATTGCTTATTATAAGGCGCATGAGGTTCCGACAACTTATACATCAGCCTCATGTCTTTCGTGGTGAACGACCCGATTAGCTCTTCAGATGGAGTCCTAAATTGCCTGTCTGAAATATCGGTGTTGTCCAGCACCCATCTCACCATGTCTGTATATGGGAGAATCCTTGGCCTTGCTGCTATTCTATGCAGAAATGAGCAAGCCAGTTCTCTAAGGGTTGCCTCAGACGTATTACTGGAACCTGCTGTAGCTACAACTTTCATCACCACAGGGTTTTCTTCTTCTAAGAGATTATACATTCCTTCCCAAGTGGATATACCAGCATCCTTATTACAAGCGGTGTCTGCATACAGCGAAGCCATTTCTCTGTTTTCAGAATTTGAGCTCTTCTCCTTCTTACCCATAGTGTTTAGCGAAAGCTTTGTATAGACGTTTGATCCTTCGTGCCTGCGTTTTACGAGTAAATGAGAGTAATGGCATAAGAAAGGTGATGAGACTGTTTTAAATGTGAAAGCGGATGAAATATAATATTTTAATCGTGAAACGACTTTCAATCCAAACACAATCTCATTTACCATTAATTGTCAATCCAATCATTTAATTTAATCATTAAAGCGCATAATAGATTTGATATATGGGAAGATTGCCTTTGGACAATGCGCCTACATGAATCTGCGACATTGCGATCTGCGATTTGCTGCGCAATATTGCAATATCGCAATACCGCAAAATGAAGCCATTGCAGTTATGTAAAATAGCGCAAAAGTGGAAATTGTGCAATAGCGCAAAAGCGCACATCGCAAATCTCGCAAAAGCGCAAAGTTGAAAATAGTGCAAAAAGTATTCATTAATCACTTCTGTTTTCTGCGCTATGCGATCTGCAACCAATACGTTTATTGTATAAGCTTTTGGGATCACATTATCGCAAAAGCGCAAAATCGCATTTTCAGTTTTATAAAAGATATATCCCATTTTGCTATGGATGCGCTATTTTGTTTAAAGAGAAATTTTATTGTAATCTATCATAAACTTAAGTGTTTCTTAATGTTCTTTCTAGGATATTTCTATAAGTTTATGATAGAAATTTTTATTTGGAAAAGAAAACAAATCCTAATTGATTTTTTTGGATTTTTTAACTAAGGGTCCCCATTTATTTAGTATTATTACTAATATTAAATAAAAATGGGGGTTGTTGCTGGTCACAACACAACCCCATTGAGAAAGGTTGTCTTTACATCCATTTGATGTATCTGCCATCCCATATGCACTGAGAGTGCAAGGATGGATCTAATAGATGACTACCTTGCGACTGGTGCAAAATTGTCATCATAGTCAATACCATCCACTTGAGAGAACCCTTTGGCCATAAATATAGCCTTGTGCTTCTCCAAACTCCCATATGCTACCTGCTTCACCTTGTAGACTCATATGGATCCTACAACTGGTCTTGGGACAACTTCCCATGCATTGTTTCTGATGATGGAGTCATACTCCTCAACCATGGCATCAACCCACACTAGCTGCTACGCTACTTCTTCAAAAGAGGATGGTTTTATCTCATTAGCTTCACTCATAAGAGCCATGTATCCAATGTAATGCTCTAAGGAATTTCTCTATTTGCGTTGTGATGTGGGTACTCCCACATTCTCTTTCACATCTAGCAAAAATATGTAAGCCTCTTTGGTGTGTGTCGTTCCATATCTAGCAAATGCCTATTCATGAGTGGCTTCTACCACTCTATGTTCCTCTTCTTGTGGATGCTCCACATCCCAAGGTTCATCCTTTAGAGATAAGAGCTCCTAAATTGCATGCAACTCTAGCTCCCTCTCAAAGTATAATTGCATGGCTTTGTCTTCATCAAAATTCTCATCTCTTCTGACCATTGCCATCTTGTGTGCTGTTAAGTACACCTGATAGTTGTGAGTTGCATTAGTGTACCCCAAAAATAACCCCAACTCTGATTTTGGCTCTAGCTTCTTCGTAGCATCTCTGGTCACATGGAAATTAATAGATGAACCAAAAATTTTAAAATACGACACATTCGGTCTCTTAATTGGAAATGCCTCCTCTGGTGTACTCAGCATAAGTATCCAATGATCACTTATGTTCTACACAAATACTTTTGTATTGCATGCTTCTGTCCATAGATGAAAAGATGGGCATTGATTATGCAACATAGCTTGTGATGCTTCCACAATCATTATGTTCTTTCTTTTTCCAACCCCATTCTGCTATGGGTTATGAAGCACAATAAATTCTCTTTCAATTCCATCTGAGGCACAAAATTTATTTAATTTGTTAGATATTTATTCTCCAATGTTGTCGCTCCTCGGAGCCTTCACCTTGTTGGTTAGGTAAATCTTCTCTTCGGACAGAGATGATCACTCTAGTCCTAGAGTGGGTCTAGCTACAAAGGGAACAAAAAAATATTTACTTTCATAGATAATTGAAACATAGAATGAAGAATATGGTGTACCTTGGGGTGATGCTATGATGTTTCTCCTCATTGAAGCCTTGGTATTTCACTCTTCCAAGCTCGATCTTTACTTCTACTAGTGTTTGACTACCTACAGCAATGACCAGAACACAATGACAAACGTAAAGGTGCAACAAGCGTATATCAAAAGTAATCTATCTAAATGATCAAGGAGTGATAGAATTATTATCACAATCACATACAAGAATGGAAAGAAAATACCATTTTCATTATATTATTAATCAGAAAGGAGAGTTACAACCTAAGCCTTTATGTTGAATCTCTCCTTCTACGAGTATGAATCTGAGCATGTCTCAAAAGCACTATTTTTCCAAGTCAAATAAGGGTAAGGGTCTCGAATCTCTCCTTCTATGCCTAAGACAATCTTCAAATACTTCTCTATTGTTCTTCTCTTCTATTATGTTCTAGCTAGCAGAGGGATTGGAAAGTGATCAATTTATAGTTATGGAGGAGGGGACATGGATCCACTTAAGATGGGAGAAAGGCTTATCACCTTGGGTGGTTCCTCTTTTATAGGAACAAGATGCCCAAAGGAGGAAGCTCGGCCATATCTCGATCAACAAACACCCATCTTTTCGCTATCGAAGCTTCTAGGCCAAGAAGCTTCATTTCCATTTTTAAAAAGCTTCCCGAAGTAGATCGGTGCGGCTATGGGTCCATACCAACACCGATCGAAACTAGTCATAGCCTAAGAATTTTCCAAAAGAACTAGTAACACACTGAAGGGTCGAACTGCTCCAAAAAAGTGGGTTTTTAGGGAGCTACTGCATAAATGACTAAAAGAGGGATTGATCTTCAGATTGTATGGGATCCAAAGGCATGTTTTCCATGATGGGAAAAGTACATAGGGACCACTATAGGGGTTCTCCAGTATCTGAGAACAGGAGTACATGGACAATGGAAAAATACTATGTAACAGACCGCGTCCCCTAAAACATGGAGGCAAAATGAAAGTGAGGGTTGAAATTCTTTACTAGTATGTGTAAGGACTAGGACACCGTCTGTAATATTCCAAAATTAGCATGAAGCTAATTGGAATATTGATTTTTTCTTATTTCACTTAGGAGATAAATAAATGGGTAAGGAGGCCCATACATTTTAGAAAAATGAATAAAATCCCTCATAGTGTGAAAAGGGACAGTCATAAGACCTGGATTTCACACCCTCATGTGTGAAAAGGGGCATTTTCATGTCAGCAAGGTCAAGTTTGACCAAGTCAATAGCGCTGGGATAGGAGGTGGAGAAAATCTTTTGAGGCAGCGCAAAGATAGTGGGTGGAAGATTCCTTGGTGGAGGAAACCCTAATGAGTGGGACCCAAGGTTGGAAGGCAAGGCAGCCATAGCAAGACATGTTATTGATTATTGAATTTGTGGTCTGGTTAGACTATTTTGCATTCTCTTACTGGTTAGCAGAGTTGCTGTGAAGCTTAGCACAAGGCATTGATGTTTAGGAATTCCTTCTTCCTTCAAGGAATCTTAAGGGAGCTTTCTCTTCATTTCTCCAGATCCAGGCTTCACGCCAAGCCACCTCCTTCAGCTACAACGTTATTTCTGTTGAAGTATAACATTGTGTCGCAGGGTGTTGCAGTGGAGGTTTCACAACACCACTTCTGGGCTATTTTTCAGAGGAGGGAGCTTCCATTCCTTTGGGAGATCAGTGAGAAAGATTCTAGAGCTGATTTTAGATCTTGGCACTTTTCCAATACATTTTCTATCTCCTACAGCGCAGTCCCTCTCCTTGACTACATTATTTTCAGTAAGAAATTGCAGTGAGGGTTGCAGTGATTGTTTGGAGGGTGACATCTTCAGTGTTAGGATCATCCTTTCACTTGGAATATGCATTGGAGGAGGTTTGTTTAGATTTTGTATCATCTTCATCCATCTCCATCTAGTTCTTGGGTTCTAGCTACTACTCAGTCCTAGGACTACAACTCTGACATTTTTTACTTTTTGTATATTTCAGGAAATCCTTTCTAGATTGTCTTGAAATTGAGTTTGGGAGTCTAGATCTCCAATCCCAACATTGCGTGGGCCCTATATTTGTATATTTTCATATTGAAACTCCTAAAAAATAATTATTTCTAATAAAAATACGCTATCATAGCCTTGGGAAATATTTTTGTAGCAGGGTACTTCATTTTCCATGTACATGTTTTCTTCAGGCTTGTGTTGCCTTAGTACACTGAAATTTGTCACCATGACATTTTAGTACTCCCTTGGAAGTCTACAATATCAAAGTTCCTAAAGTCAAGCCTTGAAATTGAGAGAAAAGCTCATAAAAGTCTTAAAAACACTTGTACCACACTTTCTCTTAACTTTGCCTGCGGTGCCGCACTTTTTTTCTCTAAATCATGTGGAGCTAAACACACTTTTTATTCATTAAAGGTGCATATCCCTGTAAAAGGTAAAAAAAAGGTGGAAAGTAACATTTGGAAGCCCAGTAGTTAAATCTGGAAGCTTCTAGAATCAGTTATCCGGTCGAAGGTTCGCTCCTATCATGAATGTTCATTCCTCCATTATGGGAGCCTACCCCTTGATTTATGGAGCCCAATCCCTTCAAAATAGCATTCTATCCCTTCTTATGTGGAACCATAACCTCCTCTTTTTTCCTATAAATTGAGGCCATAGTGCAGCTTCAAAAGTTAGATAGAGAGAACGAGATAGAGAGTTAGAGAATTAGACTTAGAGAATTTTTGAGGAGAAATGCTGTGAAAACTCAGACTCTCATAGCTGATCATTATATGGGAATGATTACACACCCGTGTGCTTTTAGCTGAGAGAGTGAAAGGCTTGTCAGAGTAAAGGAAATGCTTGTTTTGGACCCCAGGAAGGCCGATATGACATCAAGGCGGAAACGGTTGTAAGGCTCTTCTTTATTTAAGTTAATACAAATGAATATTGTTTTCTCAATGAGTTCTTTAGTTAAATAGCTTATTTATCATGTTTAATCAATGGGTTATTTAATTAATTATCTCATTTCTTGAATTCCTTGATCATCTTAATAGATTTTTGATTCATGAATTAATTTATTATACATATGCTTTTTATCTTTTCTTGTGTTTGTGATTGCAGATCCTAGACGGCGACTTTCTTCAAGTCACTGGAAAGAAGATCAGTGTTGGACTACAAGTAGGCTTCTAAAACCCTGTTATAATTAATCCCAAGTCAAACAATATCTAGAGAAAATAGTTTTTATTTTTTCGTTTGTTGCTAGCTATCCATAGGACACTTGGGAGGTCTGTCTTGTCCACAAGAACGACTTATCCATCCAACAAAATGGTGACTCCACTGGGGAATGAATTTTGAACTTTGATTTCTTTTATTTTTGACTTGTGAATTTATTTTTCTGATTTTGATTGATTTATATTGGCTTGGGTAGTTTATCCCTGTAGAATCCCTGAGAAATTATTTAGAGTTTTTTATTTTTTCTTTATTTTTCTGGTGTCTTCTCTTTTCTTTTATAGACAGTGCGGGTAGCTCCACACTTTTCTTGTATACAGAGTGTGGGACTGCATTGGTCTGCACTGAATCCTGCGGACCTTGTGAAAATTTTTGGAAAATCTTAAAATCCTCTTTTCTGGATTAGTTTGTGATATTCTCAGTGAATACCCATACTTGTATCTTTTGTCAGGAAGCTTTGGTTAAGAGTTTATTTCTGCATTTTTAGTTTTGAATGATTTTATGAAAGATCTGCATGTTATAATGATTTTTTCTTTGTCTTTATCCTGCTCAAAGATTAGAAACCTTGGTATACCTTTAGATCACTGATATTTCCATGATTTCTCGTTGAGTCTGACATCATATCAGAAATTGTTTTATGAGATTTAGATCCCATTTTTCTCATTTGCAAATCTTTAAAAAACTTTTGTTGTAAGTTTGGAATTTCACTTAAAAAACCAAAATTAGATGTTTTTTGAGTTCTTGCTGATCCAAGAAAATAATTTCTTAGTTAGATAACAAGTTAAGAAAGACATCCTCAATATATTTGAAGTTTTAATTCAGATTTAGTCTTTAGAATTTTTAGATCTCAAAATTAGTGTTTTTAGTGTTGAGTGTTATTTCTAGAAATTATAGTGTTCTTTTGAAGACAAACTTTGTTTGTAGTTTCTATCTTGAATGATAAAGGGATTTCTTATTGAGAAATAGATCATTTTGAGTTCTCAGAAATTAGATTTATTTTATTTATTCTTGTTTGAAGGAAAGGATTGTTTTAAAATATTGCATTTCTCAACTCTTCGTTTAGATAGAATTCATTGAAAGAACAAGAATTGTTTCTCATAATATATGCATTTTTAGTGTGTTTTGAGTCGGGTCACTACATATCATCAGTTTCACTTTCGCACTTATTGTCCTAAGAAATAGCCTTTTAAAATCAACGCTTAAATTAAAATCAATCTAGTAATTTTTGTATTTCTAGGGCTATTTTCACCAATATAGCTTAGGCTAGTGTCTTGGAGTAGGGAGTAATTAACTCTCCAAGACAATTAAAACAAACAAGTAGTTGATTTTGAGGTAGGAAAAATCCAATAGTCGCTTGTGTGCTCTGGGAAGCTCCTCTTAAAGGAGTCAAGCACGAGGTCATATCTGAACCAGTGGGATAATCAATTCTATCTCATTGGGAACGATAGCAGATGTATGCGTATTAACAACAGTAAACCTCCGATAGACCATTGTCGAGGAGCCTGGGGTCACTTATCGGTATACCTTGGATTATGTCAAGGAGCCTTCAAGGGGATTGATCTTTGTTACTCTTCCCTTGCGCATATGTCAGATCATAAATTTTCCCCCCAGGTATATTAGTTCATGTTGGTAACCATAGTGGCCATAATATTTATGATTTTTTCCTAAGGTGACGGTGGAGGAAAGATCCCACTGTACCTGGAGCAGACGTCGATTAGACTCACTTGGACTCTCCCGAGGGTTATCTTCACTCGAGATGGTTTAAGTGGAGAAACTTGCACCAGTCTGTTTCATTAAGCAGGTTGTCAGGGTAACTGTTCCAACCGCCCTTTCTACATTAAAATACTATGATGTTGGATTTCATCATCAACTAGTGTTTTAAGTGTGGGAAGTTATTGTTTGTGTGTGGTTTGATCTCGTAGATTTTTAGGGGTGTGATTCATTTGTTTGTTTCCTTAGCGAATCTAGGATTTTTCATTGAAATTTTCTTTGATTGCGTGTGATTAATAATTTTTAATCGTGGTTGAATTACCAAGACAATCGTGTAGACTCCAGGGGAAGCCCCCTCAGTATACACCAAGCCAACTTGAAGGGTTGCGAGCTCTGGTATCACCTAGTGACAGTAGAATTATATCAACAGAAACAAGAGAATCATCTATAGTTATTCATCCTGATTATCAATCACAAACAATAGAGCGTATTCAAGAGCCATTTTCAATTTTCGAAGTTATTGGTAGTAATTCTCCTTCTAGTGAATTAGCTGAAGAACCTGAAATTTCTGAGCCTAACACTGAACCTGCTGTATTGGAACCATCTTCAGGATTTGTTACTCCAACTTCTAGTGATCCTGGTTCACCTAGGGTAAGACATTGCATTACTGAAAATCTTCCTTCTGACCTCATATCTATTGAAGAACTTGTTGGTCTAGATGAAGACGTAACTCTTCCCGAAACCCAAGAAACTTTGAATCTTAGGGAGCATGAATCAATATTCTACAGTCCTTTTAGAACTGACGCTTGGTATTTATCATTGACAATTTTTTTAGAAAACCTGGGTCTTAGTTATTCACCACCCCAAATTCCTTTTCATCCTATACCAAGAGGTTATTATCCTTCATCAACTATGTCGGGTGCGTCATCTATGTTTTCCCAATATTTGGAAACATTTTTATACGGTGGTCCTTCTGTTCCTTCGAGGTACTAGTCACTCTCTGGTACTTTCTCAAGAGCAACTCCTCAACCAACTGAACAAGTGTTATCATCTGGTACAAATGGAACTAAAATTGAAACGTTGAATGCAGAGCAAATTTTTATGATGTCTGGTAGTATTTCAAATCCTCAACCTCAAGGTAGTCAGTTACCGCCTGGGGGGAAACCTCAAGGTAGTCAATTACCGCCTGGGGGGAAACCTCAAGGTAGTCAGTTACCACCTTGAGGGCAACCTCAAGGTAATTTTTTACCAGGACAAACTGTAGGACAATATTATTTACCTGGAGAACAACCTAAAGGATAGTACATACCTCAAGGTTATCAAACTCAAGGATAGTACATACCCCAAGGTCAACCCCAGACTCAGTATATTCCTCAGGGTCCTTATCAACCCTAGATTCAGTACATGCCTCAAGGTTATCAACCTCAAGGTCAGTACCCAACTCAAAGTTTCCAACCTCCTTCCAGTCAACCATTATTACAAGGAGTTGGAAATTAACTAGTTAATTATCAACCCTACGTTCAACCTGGTTATGGTCCTTCATATGCACAACCTTCTACGGGTCAATACCCCGGAATGAACATGGTGTGGAATCCATCTCAAATTAAACAGACTATGCAACCTAATGTGCAGTTACCTAATCAACCTGGACAGCCTATAGTTTCTGGTCCAACCCAGCAACCTTTCCAGCCTACTGTTCAAGTCCCTGCACCTGGTCCTGTTCAGTAGCCCAGACCCAGTACACCTCAGACTCCACCTCAAACTGCTGCAGCTACTGCAACTTCTGTTCAACCTACCACACCTATTTCTGGAGTATTTGTAGCTCTATTTTCTTCTATCCCTGCATCAGCACAAATTCCTCAAGTATCTGTACCACAGTCAGGACCTACAATTCAGACTATGGTTCAGATGCCTACAGGACAAGCTGGTACTAGTACGATTGTCTCTAGTCAACCACAGTTTACTTATCAACCATACTAGGGATAATATCAATTTGGACAGGCTACACAAAATTTAGTATATCAGTATCATTCGTACCTTGGGTATACTTATCAAGTACCTTAACAACCCTAGTATGGTCCGATTATTCCTCATTACCCGGGAGGCTTCACGATTTCAAATGTGCATCCAATTCTAGGCTATCCTGGATATCCTCCTCTCGGCACTAGTTTGATCACACAAGGTTATCAAGACCCTAGCCATCGGTTACCATTCATAGCAACTTTAGATTTACCGGATCTATCGCGCCTTACGAACGATCCCATTTTTTATCTTCCATATTGGCTGCTGATGCCTAACAAGTTGCCCAGTGATATTTCGAAGTTTGAAGGTAAGTCAAGAGAGGACCCATCTAATCACGTTATGACTTATCACCTCTGGTGCGCATCCAATTCACTAATCGATGATTCGATTCGATTGCATATTTTTTAGAGAACTCTCATTGGTCTAGTTGCCAAATGGTATATTGAGTTACCACGTGGCTCTTTTAATAATTTTAATGCACTAGCTACTGCTTTCTTAACCCATTTTTAGTTGCCTGTCAGATATGACAATGGCACAGAATTGTTGAATTCATTAAAACAGTCTACGTCTACGTACATATCTGATCACATTCATGAATGGAGATGTAGAAGGCATTTAGTGAAAGTATTTATTCCAGATCAAATTTTGGCTGAATGGTTTATTAAATCGTTATTGCCCAAAATTACTGAAGATGTGGCCAAAGGTGGCGTTGTTACAAAAGAACAAGTCATTGCTCAGGCTCAGTACCTTGACCTTGTATATACTTAGTTAGGTACTCTGTATGATAAAATTCCCAATTTACCAAGACTTGGTTAGTTAACTACAACTCCTTCTGGCTCTCATGCCACTGATGGTGTAATTGGTTATGTTAGCACTGGTAAAATTAAGAAGAAATCTTCCAAGATGACTTCTCCTATTATCACTTTACCCGATTCACCAAAAGGAGATTCTTCTATTGAAACTTCCACCGATATTCATGTTGTAGAATCATATACAACCAAATATAAAACTGGTGGTAAGAAGAAAGGTAATAATAAAAATAAAAAATCTTCAAAAGATAAAAATGATACAACTGAACTAGCTGACGAAAAACGCAAACCTCGATATCCTTGTCTCATATGTGACGAGGATCATTTTACAAAAGAGTGCCCGCATAGAGTCGAGGCATCAAAATTCGTTAAAGGTTCGCCTATACCTGCTGTCTTGGAGGATCATTTTTCTGCTCAAGATAGTAACATGGTTGGATCTTCCTCAAATCCGCTTGAGAATATCTTAATGGTTACGACGCGATCGTAAGATTATGGTAGTAAAAATCCTGGTAAAGAAGCAGAAACATCTAATTCGGCATCAACTACATCTCCCTCAGTTTCGGACCCGTTACAGATTGAGAAACAAAATCCTAACTTAGTAATCAAACCGCCTGCTAAAGGTGTACTTCATAAATCAGCTTTCAATCCACATGCGAGAGTTGCTTAGAATTACAATATTGTTGAAGATTTGGAAATTTCCCCTTCAGCAATGTCGGCTTTGGAAGTATTGCAATCATGCCTAGTCCAAAGAAAATTACTTTTGTCAGCCTTAGGAGCCATAGATCTCCAAGATTCGAACCTCATGATCTTCGATTTAGAGAATTTTACACCTCGCCTACCCCATCAAATGGATTTTTAGATTCCGGTAACAGTTAAAAACAAATGTATATTTCATACTGTTGTTGATGAAGGGGCTTCTACGTGTACTATGGTGTTAAAATGTTGGAAATCACTTGGTTCTCCGACCATTAACCAATCACCAACTATTCTCAAAGCTTTTGATGGAAGAGGTTTTCAACCGTATGGTATCTTACAAGATCTACCAATAGACGTCGAAGCCAAAAAGGTTAATCTAGATGTGGAAGCGGTTGATGCCCCTCTGGATTACAACCTTCTTCTGGGTCGCAGTTGGTCTTACGCCATGACTGTTGTTGTATCATTGATCTTTCGTCTCATCATGTTTCCTCATAAAGGAAAGATCGTTAAAATAGATCAGCTCTCATATTATTCATCCGACCCAGCCTCTACTGATAGCATCCAACATATCGGAAAATCGTCTATCCCTTATAAGGATGTCAGAGTAGGTTTGCTTAAAGATTCGGCTTTACTGGGAACTTTTTCCTTGCCTGCTCCCAACGTACAACTTCCTATTGCGAATATCAATATGATTACATCAAGTACTATTTACTTTGATGATCCCTGGATAGTACCTTCAGAATCAGAATTGGACTCTTTTGATGGCCTGATGCCTTTGAGTCCTTTTGATTTAGCATATCATAATGTAAAATCATTTTCTGATACTCCTTCAACTGAGTCTGATCCAGTGAATGTGATCAATCGAGAGTCATTTTCAATATCAATCTTAGCTTCGACGCCAATTCTGGATCCTGCTCAACAAGTATTTAATACTGATGAACATATTCGTGAATTCTTGTCGGTAGATGAGTTACCCTAGGAAGATCTTCATCATAGGTCTTCATTTTTACCTGATGTCGATCATTTTGAGAATGATTTTTCCTCCATTTTTACCACTGATTATGTCAAAGACCCTTAGAATCCTCTTTCACATTTTGATTCTGAATTGAATTTAGAAAATATTTCTACAAAGGTTCCTCTTGACATTTCAGTAAAACCTGGAATTGTTGAAAACATTCATATAGGTGCTTCTTGTACGACTAATGAAATCCAAGCATATAAAGCCCTATTTCAGGAATTCCGCGACATTTTCGCCTGGTCATATGAAGAAATTCCAAGAATCGATCCGTCAATTGTTGTTCACAAAATTAAGACATACCCGGATGCTAAACATGTTAGACAGAGATTACGTCAAATACATCCAAGAAAAGCTACCGTTATTAAAGCCGAAGTTGAAAAATTACTTCATGCAGGATTTATTTATCCGATCCCAGTAACGGATTGGGTATCTAATATTGTTCCGGTCAATAAAAAACAAGGAAAAATACGAGTATGTATTGATTATAGGGATATAAATCAAGCTTGTCCAAAGGACAATTATCCAACCCCTTACATTGATAAAATCATTGACGACTGTGCTGGAAGTGAGATGTTCTCATTCATTGATGGATTTTCTGGCTACAATCAAATCAACATACTTCCTGTACATCAACCCAAAACAACTTTCATTTGTCCATGGGGAAATTTTTCTTATCGCAAACTACCTTAAGAATGTTGGCACCACTTTTCAAAGGGCCGGGTCTTATGCATTTCACAACATTAAGCACATTGTGCAGCCCTACCTCGATGATTTTCCTGCTCATTATTCACGCAGAGCAGATCATATTACTCATTTACGAGCCATTTTTATACGATGTAGGCATTATAATATTTGTTTGAATCCTCACAAATGCGTTTTCTGCGTACAATCTAGATGATTATTGGGATTTATTGTCTCAAAGGCAGGCATTTGTGTTGATCCATCGAAGGTTGAGGCAATCATCAATTTACCTCCTCCTTCTACTCTTCACCAACTCCAAAGTTTTCAAGGGAAAGCAAACTTTTTACATCGATTCATTCTTAACTACGCCGAGTTAACGAAAGGTTTCACTAGGTTGTTGAAACAGAATATTCATTCTTTTGGGACGAGGTCGCCAATAGATCTTTTGATGCTTTGAAACATGTTTTGACCCTTGCATTGTTACTGCATCCTCCCAACTACAACCAAGATTACTTTTTGTACCTTGCCGCTTCTGATTCCATGATAGGGATGGTTTTAGTTCAGGAAGATGAGTTTCATGGTGAACATGTGATTTACTATCTTAGTCGAAATTTGCAACCGACTGAAATCAAATATTCACATGTGGAGAAATTGGCCTTTGCAGCTGTTCAAGCTATCCAAAATTTTCATTATTACATATTATTACGCAAAACAACAGTGATTTCTGATTGTAACCCTATGATGTATATCTTGAACAAACAATTTCTAGGGGTAAAATACTCCAAATGGATTGTTATCCTACAGGAGTTTGATTTGGAATTTGAAAAGTCCAAATCAAATAAATCATTGATATTTGCTGAACATATGTGTGATTTCCCACGTACTGATACAAAAACTATGGTGGAACAACCAATCGCAGACGAATCCTTGTTTCTTATTAGTACCATTGATCCTTGGTATGGATATATCATTGTTTATCTTCAGACCCAATCTTTTCGGCCCGAACTTTCATGGTCACAATGACGTAAAATCCATTTCCAGTCTCAAAAATATCATATTGTTGGCGACACACTATATCGTTGCGGTGCAGACTCTATTTTTCGATGTTGTCTCACTCATGAAGAAGCCGAAAAGGTTTTAAATGAATGTCACTATGGAGCATGCGGCGGTTATATGTCTGGGTACGCCACATGCCAAAATATATTGTGCACAGGTTATTTCTAGCCATCCTTATTTAAAGGTTGCATTTATGCAGTCTGAAAATGTCATAATTGTCAAATCTTCGATCGAAAAATGCATGCACCACCTACTCATCTTCACCCTATAATTGTTGTCAGTCCTTTTTCAAAATGGGGCATTGACTTCATTACATGTAACCCTCCATCAGCCGGGGGGCATGGGTATATTATTCTAGCGGTAGATTATTTTACCAAATGGGCCGTGGCGATGCCCACATTTGCGGCAGATGGAAAAACTGCAGCTAATTTTGTGTTCAATCATGTGATTGCTCGTTTCAGTGTACCCCAAGCAATAATTACTGATCACGGGAGCCATTTTTAAAATATCATGATGACCGAGCTAACAGACCAACTTGGCATATGCCATGACAGTTCTACACCATATTATTTGCAGGCTAATGGTTTAGTTGAAGCAATTAATAAAGTTTTAGTCACCATGATTAAATGAATCATTGGAATTCATAAGTCGAATTGGCATACCATGCTCTTTTTAGCATTTTGGGCATATCGAACCTGAGCAAAAACATCAACATGATTTACCCCTTTTCAACTAGTTTACGGTTTAGAAGCGATATTACACATTGAATGCGAGATAACATCACTCCAACTAGCCATAGAGTTACTACCAGCCACTTCTGAAGAGGAGAAACATTTTTTTATACTTGGCTTAATTAGATGAGAATCGGCGCACCGCTGCATTAGCTACCAAGACTCATGTGAAAAGAATGAAAGCTCAGTATGATAGAAGTGTTACCCCTCGTAATTTTTTAGAAGGAGATCTAGTTTTGATTTATGATCAAGCCAACGATAAGCTAGGGGCTGGAAAATTCGAGCCCATGTGGCATGGTCCTTATATTTTCAAGTGACAGCCTGCAAAAGGGGCTTATGAATTGATTGATTTTGACGGGGTATCTTTAGGTAAACCTAGAAATGGACTTTATCTGAAGAGATATTACACTTGATTTTTGTGTGGAGATCTTCTCTATATATTAGTTACTTTGTAGCTGGTGTGCTATAGATTAGAAACATGTGCCTAGGTTAAGTGTGCTTTTACTACTATTTCTGCTTATCTGGATTACTCTTGATATCGCAGATGTCGACGTCCTTTCAAACATATATTGGTTTTGGTGATGGCACTTGTCGTAGTACACAGAACATCTGTTCTGCAGCCTGGGTTATTTATTCACCCACTGACGAGTTAGTATCTATGCATGGGGTAAGCCTCGGTCAAACAACGAACAATATTGCTGAATATAGTGCAGTTATTGAATTATTGTCGGAATCCATTTCATTTGGAATTCAGAGTTTGATTGTTAGGTTAGATTCTGAACTCATTGTATTACAGTTAAAGCGAGTATATGCCATTAGAAACCCAGTATTATTAAGATTATTTTTAAGGGTTCATCTCTTGGAACGAGAGTTTGATTAGATTGAGTATCAACACATTCCAAGAAATTTAAACACATTAGTAGATGCAATAGCTTCTAGTGTTATAAACAGACATTTGCAATAATAAATTAATAAATCAACATTCGATAACATTATTGAACAGGTAACTGGAAATAATAGTATATCATAGTATAGATGTAGTGTTCAAAAAATAGTACATCGTCTTCGATCATAGGTTCAAAATGCCTTATGATTGGAGAAAAGTGATACAAAAAATGAGTTTATATAGTCAATCATCCATTATCCATGGTAATGATCATGATAATACACTACTGCTTGTGCCACTCTAATAAAAAATCTCCTGAATGGTCCAGGAACACCAATGACGTATCTTTGTAAATGGAGTGGAATGTCATCTATGGTGGTCTCAGGGATGTCCATAGTTAGCCGCTCCAGGTGGTGTTCCAAATCATTCAAGATTTCTGTTGTCTGATCTTGTGGTGGTGGTGCTACTGCAGCTGCATCCCTTTGCCTTCGGTCAAAGGGGCGGAGAGTGGCTGGTTGACGTGGACCCACATCTGCATTTGAAATTTTTGTTATCAGTTTTGGATGATTTAAAAAGAAAATAAAAATTAGAAATTAGAACATGTCAAAGAGATTTTTTTTTTTACCTGACTCATCCCACTCAGCTCCTGGAGGAAGTGGCATATCTCGGTCACCGCGGAAATCTATGGCCACATAAGGAAAATCCTCTATCACAAAAATTTGGTGTTCTAACCAACGAAAATAAGTTAAGGGAAATTGAACAATCTTCCCACCCTCACTGTGATGGGCCATCAAAGAAACCCATCGAACCATCCGAGGCTCTTTAGGTCTACTAACATCAATAGGAATATGTTGCGGGGCTAACAGAGGAATCCTCTCTAAAGAAAAGGTAATGATGATAGATCCATATCCGAAGTTGTTTAACTTCCTATTTTTTGCTCTAGTTAGTTGGCCTTTGACATTAGCCAACACTGTCTTGCACCAGTTGAATATAGTGCAACGGAAGCAATCTACTGCAATCCACATCTAAGGTCTAGTAGCTACATGCAAAGATGCACTTCCGCACAACTTGGTAATGGTAAATGCAATCACTTTTAACTCGAGATGGAAGATAGTTTTAATATCAATCCGTTTGTCTCTAGGATTGGCTTCATCATTACAAAACTCTAATTGTAGGCTAGCAACAGACTGGCCACCTGGCCTAGCGCCAAATAGAGAAAGTGGTTTGCCTCTCTTAGACAAACTAGTCAAAAAATATGTCCTCCAGCTCAATTTCGAGCTGGTGGCCTTCAATCACGAAACACTGGTCCTGAACGTCCCACTTGTTTACCAACCAAGTGAGAAGATCTACTTGAGCTCTCATGCCACTGATATCCCAAAATTTGAATAGCTCGCATGCTCTTAAAACTTGCAATGTAGGTTGATGAATCATTGCTGCTTCATCTACCTCCTCATGTTCACGTTCCCGCCAAATGAGCATTGTAAATATCCTACTATGAGAAAAATAAAAGATTAAAATCATTTTAAAACAAAAATTTTGGGTAATTTGGGAAGAAATTGTTTTTTTAAATTCGTTATGGCGCCCTCGCACTTTACGTTCAGAGACAGTGCGTAGCTCTGCACGGGCGCTGTGCTAAAAGTGTAGGGCCCCGACATTTTCCTTTGTAAGAAAATGTCGGGGCCCACAGGTACCATGTGTCTTACTTGCGGACCCCTGAGGGCGGATTTTTGAACCAATTTTCTCTCCAAAAATGAATTTAAAACCCTAATTTAAGGGAATGAACGGATGAAAAGCAAGGAAAAGAGGATGTGGATTACCTGGAGTAGACGATTTTCGATTTCAACGATCAGTTTGTCCGAAATCTTCTCTGAAGCATTTTTTGCCAAAAGCTCTAAAATTTTCACTCCAAACTCAAACTGTAAAAATGAACTTGAAAAACTCCTTTTTATAAGTTTTTTTCAATAAATGAAATTTAAATTTGTTTATTTTTCACTTTAAAAAGATGGTTTTTCAAAATATTTTTATTATTGAAACAGGTGTGTTTAATTTTTTGAGTTTTTTGTGTAGAATAACGGATTTTTCAGGAAAAATGATCATTTTTTACGAAGAGTATACTTTTATCACTTTTTCAGGCTCTTTAAAATTTACGAAAAAGTGAAACCATGGAGTCTTATTTTAAGCCCTTTTCAGACTCTCTAAAAATGAAAATATTTCCGAGTACTTGACTATTAGAACTCGTTAGAGGAAATGAACGGTCGTCCCTTCAGTATAAGTTTACCCCTTTTCCAGATTGAAATGGACTATTTACGAAAAATGTATGCATTGACTAATCATGGTCAATAGAGTTCTCTCTTGCATTATTTTATCCTTTTTTGGGCCTGAGAGACTAAAATTACGAAAAAGTACACCCATGGAGTTTTCTTAAGTTTTTTCTTCTGACTCCCTAAAAATGAAAAATACTGAGTTTCTCCTATACTAGACTCATTAAAATTTAACAGTAAAGGACCTATTAATTTCAAACAGGAATGGACCACTCTTTAGGGTTCAATTTTAAACTAAGTTGGAGTCATCCGAAGGATGAGCTTATAAACAAGCAAATGTTATCCTCCTCAAGCTTGTCCAAAATAAAGAGGTACTTGCTAGAAATGGTGGGGGGAAAGAGAGAAAACAGATTCATTTGTTACACTTTGATTTGTAAAATCATTACACCACTCTTGAACACGACACTTTTTGTCACACTTCTACCTGGGTTGGGAAATCCTTTGCCTATTAGTTAATCAAACCATATTGAAGGTCTTCAGCCTGTTTTTGGGTATTAGCTTAGGGAAATTGTCACCAAACCATCTGCAATGTCATTATGTGTTCAAGAGGATAGTGAAAAAAACCATTCATCTAAAAACATTTGTCTCCATTCATGTTGACCATCCCTGAGTCAGTCCTTGCAAAAAAAAAAAAAAAAAAAAAAAATTCAAAACTTGATCTATGGTTTCGTGTCGTGAGCTTGCTTACGACGGATCATTTTCTATTGACGACAGATCATCATCTAGGAAGTTGATCTAGAATTCGTCAATACCTTGGAATCTGTATGCCTTAATGGCAGGTTTCTCGCCTTCGACGACAGGTTGCATCATTGACCTTCGATTGAATGATTCCGTGAAATGTTCGACTTCAGATCACTTATTCACATTTCATGGATTGTACTGAGTACTTTGAGAGCCATTGTCATTATTGGTGGTTTCTCTCACACTTGTTAACAGTTCACATCACTGACTGGTAATCAAGTGGTTTCTACCATGTTCGAATTAAACACATTTAATCGCATGGATAGAATCGTACTAGTTCGGGAAGAAGAAATCAAGACCCTGGATCTAGTTTCCACCATCCTGGCCATGAGGAGTTTTATTATTCAGTAGACTATTCATTATAGATGGTTGCGTCCATGCTGTGTCTACACTATTGATGTAATATTAAAATCATTTCTATATCAGAACAAGTTTAATTAGATTTGATCTAAGTATGGGAATGCCTACCTCAGTGATGATATATATGATTTGCATTGAATGTTTTTACAGGGTTCCGACTAGGGTTTCCACAGGCTAATCCTTGAAATGATAAAGCACATCACTCTTCGAATGCTCTTAGACTTCACACTTTAGGGGGCAATTTGTTACACTGAAATTTGTCACCATGACATTTTAGTACTCCCTTGGAATTCTACAACATCAAAGTTCCTAAAGTCAAGCCTTAAAATTGAGAGAAAAGCTCATAAAAGTCTTAAAAACACTTGTACTGCACTTTCTATTAACTTTGTTTGTGGTGCCACACTTTTTTTCTCTAAATCATGCGGAGCTAAATGCACTTTTTATTCATTAAAGGTGCGGACCCCTTTAAAAGGTAAAACAAAGGCAGAAAGTAACATTTAGAAGCCCAGTAGTCCAATCTGGAAGCTTCTAGAGGTAGTTATCCGGTAGAAGGTTCACATCTATCATGAATGTTCATTCCTCAATTATGGGAGCCTACCCCTTGATTTATGGATCCCAATCCCTTCAAAAGAGCATTCTATCCCTTCTTACGTGGAACCATAACCTCCTATTTTTTCCTATAAATTTAAGCCATAGTGCAGCTTCAAAAGTTAGATAGAGAGAAAGAGATAGAGAGTTAGAGAATTAGACTTAGATAATTTTTGAGGAGAAATTCTGTGAAAGCTGAGACTCTCATAGCTGATCATTATATGGGAATGATTACACACCCATGTGCTTTTAGCTGAGAGAGTGCAAAGCTTGTCAGAGTAAAGGAAACGCCTGTTCTGGACCCCAGGAAGGCCTATATGACATCAAGGCGGACACGGTTGTAAGTATCTTCTTTATTTAAGTTAAGACAAATGAATATTGTTTTCTCAATGAGTTCTTTAGTTAAATAGTGTATTTATCATGTTTAATCAATGGGTTATTTAATTAATTATCTCATTTCTTGAATTCCTTGATCATTTTGATAGATGTTTGATTCATGAATTAATTTATTATATAGGTGCTTTCGATCTTTTCTTGTGTTTGTGATTGTAGATCCTAGACGGCGACTTTCTTCAAGTCACTGGAAAGAAGATCAGTGCTGGACTACAACTAGGTTTCTAAAACCTTGTTATAATTAATTCCAAGTTAAACAATATCTAGAAAAAATAGTTTTTATTTGTCCGTTTGTTGCTAGCTATCCGTAGGACACTTGGGAGGTCTGTCTTGTCCGCAAGAACGACTTATCCATCCAAAAACAACAATTTGGTAGCTAGACCAATGAGAGTTCTCTGAAAAATGCGCAATCGAATCGAATCATTGATTAGTGAATTAGATGTGCATCAGAGGTGATAAGTCATAACGTGATTAGATGGGTCCTCTCCTGACTTACCTTCAAACTTCGGAATATCACTGGGCAACTTGTTAGGCATCGGCGGTCAATATGGAAGATAAAAAATGGGATCATTTGTAAGGCGTGATAGATCCGATAGATCTAAAGTTACTATGAATGGTAACCGATGGCTAGGGTCTTCATAACCTTGTGTGATCAAACTAGTGTTGAAAGGAGGATATCCAAGATACCCTGGAATTGGATGCGCATTTGGAATCGTGAAACCTCCTGGGTAACCAGGATTAATCGGACCATACTGGGGTTGTTGAGATACTTAATAAGTATACCCAGGGTACGGTTGATACTGATATACTAGATTTTGTGTAGCCTGCCCAAATTGATACTGTCCCTGGTATGGTTGAGTTACCATGCGGCTCTTTTAATAATTTTAATGCACTAGCTACTGCTTTCTCAACCCATTTTTAGTTGCCTGTCAGATACGATAACGGCACAGAATTGTTGACTTCATTAAAACAGTCTATGTCTACGTACATATCTGATCACATTCATGAATAGAGACGTAGAAGGCGTTTAGTGAAAGTCTTTATTCCAGATCAAATTTTGGCTGAATGGTTTATTAAATCGTTATTGCCCAAAATTACTGAAGATGTGGCCAAAGGTGGCATTGTTACAGAAGAACAAGTCATTGCTTAGGCTCAGTACATTGACCTTGTATATACTCAGTCAGGTACTCTGTATGATAAAATCCCTGATTTACCAAGACCTGGTCAATTAACTACAACTCCTTCTGGTTCTCATGCCGCTGATGGTGTAATTGGTTCTATTAGCACTAGTAAAAGTAAGAAGAAATATTCCAAGACAACTTCTCCTATTATCACTTTACCTAATTCACCAAAAGGAGATTCTTTTATTGAAACTTCCGCCGATATTCATGTTGTAGAATCATCTACAACCAAATCTAAAACTAGTGGTAAGAAGAAAGGTAAGAATAAAAAGAAAAAATCTTCAAAAGATAAAAACGATACAACTGAACCAGCTAACAAAAAACACAAACCTCGATATCCTTTTCTGATATGTGACGATGATAATTTTACAAAAGAGTGCCCGCATAGAGCCGAGGTATCAAAATTCGTTAAAGGTTCACCCATACCTACTGTCTTGAAGGATCCCTTTCGTGCTCAAGATAGTAACATGGTTGGATCTTCCTCAACTGCACTAGAGAATATTTTGATGGTTGCGATGCGATCACAAGATTACGGTAGTAAAAATCCTGGTTAAGAATTAGAAAAATCTACTTCAGCATCAACTACATGTCCCTCAGTTTCTGATCCATTATAGACCAAGAAACAAAATCCTGACTTAGTAATCAAACCACCTGCTAAAGGTGTGCTTCATAAATCAACATTCAATCCACATGCGAGAGCTGCTCAGAATTACAATATTTTTGAAGATTTGGTGATTTACCCTTCAACAATGTTGGCTTTGGAAGTATTGCAATCATGCCCAACCCAAAGAAAATTACTTTTGTCAGCCTTAGGAGTCGTAGATCTCCAGGATTTTGTTAGGTCCCTATATTACTAGTATAGTCCCTTATTGTTGTTAGTGTAACCCCCTTATTGTTATTATTGTACCCTTGTAACCCCCATTTTATTATTATTGTGCCCTTAAATTGTTATTGTTAGGTCGGCTAGGATTACATTGTGGCCCACTAGGATTACATTATGGCCCCATGGACTCCTATATATAGAAAGGAGGTTTTGTAAATTGGATCATCGAAGAATTGTTCATTTATGTAATGTATTGGAGGTTTCCCCCTCGAAGTGGCTTATTTCTAAGGCGTTGATATCTCTTTTCTTCTATTTTTGGAGCTGGTTACACAACATTTGGTATAAGAGCTTTGGATTCTAGGGTTTCGCTGCTCCAAACAGGTCATCGTGGCATTTTCGCTATAATTTTTTTCTAATGAATGTAGTTGAAATTTTTAGGTGCGAAGCCAAAAGCTTCCAGGATGATTGTATAAAAATTTTAGAGCTTGTCTGCAATATTTTCAGAGATATGATCTATGGAAGTTAGGTATTTTTCGCCTCCTAAATGTGTCATCAGGGAATTTGCGCTATAACTATTTTTCTACGAAGATCTGTTGGGAAAATCATCGAGAGGGGGGTGAATCAGTATTTACTGCATATTCAAAACTTTTTACTTTTCTTTACTTCAAAACCCATACGCTACTTTCCTGAACCAGACTCACGTATATACGCGGATACCCTTTATTAAACTCGCGTATACACAGAGAACTTATTATGTCATTAATTCTTTACTTAAACCATTCCATCATTTATTCATCAGATATTCAATAAACAGTAAACATGTGCAGTAAGAACATAATAAACCATCACACGAAGCATCACACATGAACACCAGGATTTTTAGGTGGAAACCCAAGTCGGGAGAAAACCACCGCTGCAGTTGCTCAGCCTTCAATATTTTATTATACAGAAAACATCTTACAACATATGTGCTGGCACAGACTTGACCAGCACGCAGGCACCCACCTACGCTCGTTTACCAGCCTCACCTGGAAGGGAGTTCCAACTCCCTGACTCGTTTACCAGCCTCTCCTGGAAGGGAGCTACGACCCCCTGACTCGTTTACCAGCCTCTCCTGGAAGGGAGCTACAACCCCCTGACTGAAGGCTACAACCCTCAGCACCCCTTCAGACCACGTTTCATCAATTTTCACACTGGATCCAACAAATTCAATAGAAACATACTTGTAGGCCACGTTTCATCATATTTTCAGACTGGACCCTCTTCATACATTTAAGCTCAATCATACAACCAAACTGATGCAGACAACTCAGAACAGTAGAATACACATAGAAGCAATATAGCAGAATAGATCAGTCATTTCTTACCACAGACTTCAGCAAACCCTAGTTTGCATACGCGCTTTCACTTCACTGATGTCGCGTATATACGCGCTTCCATTCACACAAACCAGTGTATACTTCTGTACATATTACAGAACCAATTTAATTGCGCATACGCGCTTTTCTTTCAGCGAAGCCGCGTATATACGCGCTTCCTCTTCAGCGAACTAGCGTATGGTTCTTCAGAGATTTTAGGTCATTGCATTTCTTTAGAATAGATACTCCACACAGATTTAACCCTTCACTACAGACAGATGTTCGCCTCTTCTTGGATCTAATTATTCCATAAAAATATCTAGCAAATACAAGCACATTTCAGATCTAGATCCCCTTCTTCATCATTGGTGCATCATACATTCAGATTTATCTTCAAGTGTAACCCTTTCCATTCAGATCTACTTCCGAGAGAAGTATTCATTCAAGCTCAGACACCTTGCACACACACCTCTAATTTGCATAATGAATTTCATCTCTTTATATAGGTTTATCCTTTTTCAATACCACGGGCCCCTCTTTTTTAATACCATGAGCCAAACCAATACCACGAGCCTTCAATACCACGGGCCCCTTTTCCAATACCATGAGCCAAAATAATAATATGGTGGTTACCCCTGTTTTGCTCTTTTTGAGCACTTTTACCCATACGCGACTTGGAACGTTTATCACTACAAGGCATACACTCGACTTCCCCTAGGCCAATCCGCGTATACCTAGAGACATACTCTTTTTCATCATAGAATTAGCACATGCTGAATTCCTTTCTTCATTGCCTTCTGTTCACACTATAGAGACATCAGATTTCCTTCATCAAGGACATATTCTATCAAGTAAGTTGTCATCATCTTCATCAAGTGGGTTTCCTTTCAAGGACAACACTCAACATCATATCATATCAGATTTACATCATTTACCAAGTCCTTCAAGTCAATAATAACTTCATCAGGTGGATTGCCATCAAGGACAAAACATGTCAACAGTCGCATGTCTTCATCTTCATTCAATGGGTTGCCATCAAGGACAACACTCTGCATCATATTTCCAACAATCTTCCCTTGGACTTGATGGCAACCACGATGGTGTTTGGTTGGTGGAATCGTATGATACAATGACAATATGTCACTCTCCCAAATTTTTGACATCATTATCTGCTCTTCATTCAAACACCATGTCACTCTCCCCCTTTGACATCAAGGGCAAAGGGCGGATCAAAAACCAACATACTGTTCCCCTTTTCTCCTCATGTGGAAGAAGCGTTCTGCAGATCTGATGTATACTGAAGTGACCAAGCTCCCCCTGAGTGCATGCTGAATTTTCAAACATATTTTTCAATGAAGTACATGACTCTATCACCAAAGACTCATACTTACAACAATTATCCATCCAAGTGGATTTACATATGAGACTCAACTACCCAACCAAGTGGGTTTACACATGTGACTCAGCTACTCAACCAAGTGAGTTTACAACATTTGACTCAGCTACCCAACCAAGTGGGTTTACAATTTTGAAGAAGTCCTTACATGACTGAATATAACAATTTACATCATAGGTCTCAACATAACCTTTTCATCAAATTACAAATATTAACTTCAACACTGCAAAGCCCTCAAGAAAGAGAACATATTTTCGTGTAACCACCATAATGCCAACAATGCATTATACTCAGCAACGCTAAAGCTCCCCCTGAATCTGTGCATCCAAGCATCCTTTCCATATGACTAAGGCTCCCCCTTAGTTTGTGCATCCTGAACACTTTCATCAACAAATAATCAAGGCATCTTTATCAAAACATGAGAAAAGAATTATGAGAACTGGAACACCACCAGATATACCAAACAGTATCAGAGATACCAAATAGCACTGCAGCTGTGCTGAAGAGAGCTGACTCCAAGCAAGAAATTGTCAGCAATTAGACATACGCGGTTTTCTGTGCAGGAACTCGCGTATATACGCGACTGTGTTTCATGAAACCCGCGTATCCACTGCCATATTCTAAATTTATGCAGATTTTTTCTTTTGAATGGCAAAGAACACTCCCAGCTTCTGTCTTAGATACTCGAACGCTTCCCTGGGCAGAGATTTGGTAAAGATATCAGCAACTTGTTCTTTGGAGGGAACATACTCCAACTTCACTGTTTGCTCAAGCACTTTTTCACGTAAGAAGTGATACTTGATGGGAATGTGCTTGGTCTTGGAATGCATAACAAGATTCTTTGAGATACTGATGGCACTTGTATTATCACACATAATGGAGATAGGAGGTGAACATTTGATTTGAATGTCTTGTAATGTTTGCATCATCCAAAGAAGTTGAGTGCAACATGATGCGGCAGCCACATATTCTACTTCAGCTGTAGATAAGGCAATAGAACTTTGTTTCTTTTTGAACCAAGATACTAATCGGGGCCCCATATAGAATGCACCACCACTCATGCTTTTTCGATCATCAACATTTCCAGCCCAATCCACATTTGTGTAAGCATGAAGAGTGAGATCAACATTCTTTGGATACCATAGACCAAATTCTTGATTCCTTTGTAGATATTTGAATATTCTTTTTACAGCCTGAAGATGAGACTCTTTTGGGTTAGCTTGGAATCGTCCAACAATCCCAATCGTATGCAGACTGCCCGACTGGGTCCCAAGGAGATAAAGTAGACTTCCAATCATCGATCTGCATTCCGGTTGATTCACCGTGGGAGAATCATCATTAGAACTGAGATTACATCTGGCTATCATTGGTGTACTTACAGGTTTGCAATCTTCCATGCCATACTTTCCTCGAATTTGTTTAAGATATTTCATTTTGTGATAGAATATAATATCTGCAGTTGATAGACTCAGTCAGAAAGAATGTTAGTTCCCTAAGTAAAGACATTTCAAATTCTTGCTGCATGACAGAAGCAAATTTCTGACTCATAGATTCTTCATTACTTCCAAAAATGATATCATCAACATATACAACCACAATCAATAGTTTATCATTTTCAATTTTTGTGTATAAGTTACTATTAGCAGACCCCTTTAAAAATCCTTGTTGATGAAGATATTTATCAAGACGATAATACCATGCCCTTGGAGCTTGTTTGAGACCATATAGAGCCTTTCTAAGTCTACAAACAAGATTTGCATCATTTCCCAAAATGAATCCTTCCAGCTTGTTCTATATACTTCTCTTTCTCTAGATCACCATTAAGAAAAGTTGCATTTAACACCCATTTGATAAACTTTGATTTGTTGATGACTTGAAAAAAGCAAGAAATTTCTATGGTTTCAAGTCTAGCTACAAAAATGAGAAAATTTTCTTCAAAGTCTATATCTTCGTGTTGATCGTTGAGTATACCCTTTGCAAATTAGTTTGCTTGTTTACAATATCCCCATTATCATTTAACTTGTTCTTGAATATCCATTTAGTTCCAATGACATTTTTATCATGTGGTCTTGGCACCAATTCCCAAGTGCGATTCTTTTCAATTTGATCAATCTCTTCATTCATGGCTTGAATCCAACATTCATCTTTGCAAGCTTGATTGAAATTGTGTGGTTCAATTATGGATAGAAATGCCAGATAGCTAGAAGATCCCACAAGAGTCCTCCTTGTTTGTACACCTGATTCCTTGTCTCCCAAAATTTGAGATTCAGGATGATTCTTTTGAACATATCTGGATGGAGCTTTTTCAGATAGATCATCTTCAGGTTCTTCATTGGATCCACTGTCTATATCATTGCTATCTGATGTATAAGGCCATATGTCGCTATCATCTTCTTTTGTTCTTTGTTTTTATTCTTTAGGAGCTGCAGGAGACTCATCAATAACAACATCAATACATTCAAAAACCTTTCGAAGTCTTTTATTGTAACATGTGAATGCTTTTCTTGACGATGAGTAACCAAGAAATATCCCTTCATCTGATCTAGGTTCAAACTTGCCAAGATTTTCATCATTATTTTTGATAAAGCATTTACTTCCAAAAACCTTAAAATGCCTCACAGTGGGAGAATTACCATACCAAAGTTCATATGGCGTTTTGTCACTATTTACACCAACATGTGCCTTGTTGAGAATATTTACCGCCGTATGTCATTACCCGTGAACATGTCGAACATTAGAATCGCCACATAGTTTTAACGACTTCAACAATTGCTTCCCATTCATTCTTTCCGCTACGCCATTTTGTTGTGGAGTACCTGCTACAGAGAATTGTCTTTTTATGCCATGTTGTTCACAAAATTCAAAGAATTCATTTGATGTATATTCTCCTCCTCGATCAGATCTAATACACTTGATTTTGAGATCTAATTCATTTTCTACCAATGTTTCAAGTTCAAATTTTTTCAAGTGCTTGATCTGTGTGTAATGAACCCGATCCAACACATTCTAGAGTAGCTCACACACAATAAGATATAGTATTCATCCCCACGTAATGAATTTTATCATAGGTCCAATGTGATATCGGGCAGAGGAATGAGTTCAAGAGGCTTACTTGATGATCCTTAATTGCATTAAATTGTACTGTCTGCTTTTACCAACACAAGATTTGCATATGGTATCTTCGGAAGATTGACTCGGGGAAGATCACGAACAGCCTTGAAGTCCGTTTTCAAGTTGTTGATTTGAGAGAAATCCCGATGCCCTGTACTTATGCCATAGCCAAGACTTGCCTGGCACATTGATCTATGCCGTTTAGTACATACATGTTGCTTGGAGTTCTTTTCCCTTTTATAATTGTTTTTCCTGTATCAAGATCACGAACCACACATTCTTTTGAACTAAAGACAACTTCCATTCCTTGATCACACATTTCACTTACACTTAGCAGGTTATGCCTTAAGCCATCCACATACTTGACATCATTAGCCTTCACCTTTTCCTTTAGAAACACAGATCCTTTTCCTTTAATTACAACAGGATTATCATTTCCAAATGTAACTTTCTTTTCCTTTTCTAGAAAGCATTATAAGGAAGTTTGCTTTTGTCACCCGTCATGTGTCTTGAGACCCACTATCGATGTACCATTGATTTTCTTCACTTTCGCAAATAATGCTATCCCACAATTTTCAACCTAGCGGTTCTTCTTTTTCCAATACTTTTTGAAGCTTTGAGGAACATGTTCTTTGGCTAGATCTGGCTCAAGATTCAAAGCTCCTTCTTAGAAAAGGCACAGAATAAGTACATTCAACTTCACTTTGAAGAGGAGAAAATTTGTTATAGGTATTCTTCTTTGGTTCAGTATCCAACATTTTCTTTCTTGCTTCTCTTGTCATGATGGTTTTATATGCAACACATTGAACGGCTTTATGACCAAAATTGTGACATGTGAAACATTGCCCATTGAAGTAGAAATTTCTGCGATCATGGAATCTTCTATTTGAATTTACCTGTTGGGTGTAGCGTCTTTGAAAGCTATCCCTGTTAGTGATCCTTGAATTGAGATGGTCTTGCTTTCCCTGTAGAGATCATTTATTCCCTTGCTGAGTTGCTGAATGAAGTAAACCACCTGTAGCTGCTTTTAGATAGTTTGGTGCTGAAGCTTGAGAAGATTCTCCGGCATATCCAAGACCTGTATTTATAAGAGGAGAACGCTGTACCTTGATAATCTCATCTAAGGTTTCAGATCCTTTAGCAAATCTAAGATTCAAGGTTTTTATTTTCTCAACTTCTTTTCTTTGACTTACCACTTCACATTCCAATTTTTCAATATGTTTCTTTGCTTCTTCAAGCTGCTTTTCAATGGTCTCTCTGATTATCTTTTGTTCTTATAAGAGAATTTTATAATCTTCTAAGTGTAGTTTGAGTTGATTGTTTTCTTCAAGAAAATCATTTTCCTCTAGAGCATCCATAAAAGTATCCTTTTCTTCTTTTTGTTCAAATGCCATGAGAAGTCTAAGATCTTCTTCACATTCTTCCTCACTATCAGATGACCCATCACTGTCTTCATTAGTATAGTAACTTTTCTTAGAGCTAGATCGGTTCTTATTCCTTCTTAGTACTTCTTTTCCTTTATAAGGAAATTTTGCAGCATAATGACCAACTTTTCCACACTCAAAACATTTGAAAGGAAGCTTACCTTTGAATCTTCCAGTTCGTAGTTGGAGTTTTCTCACGAAATTCGCTTCTTCTTCATCGGATATGTAGCTGGATTCTTTGACGACTTCCTTTTCTTTTCCTCTTGCAGATACCTTAAATGCAGCTTCTCTGATTTGAGAAGGACCTCCTTGTCTCATTTCAAAAGCAGTCAGAATACCATGTAATTGAACAAAAGTAAGAGTTTGCAGATCTTGCCTTTCTTCAATAGCTGAGACTTTAGAGTCAAATTTTGAAGTCAAGGATCTTAAGACTTTTTACACCAGAGTAGTATCAGTTATGGTTTCACCCAAATTTCTCATTCGATTTACAACATCATCTAGACGTATGAAGAAACTGCCAACACTTTCATCACTATGCATCTTCAAATTTTCATATTCAATTCTAAGAGTTTGGAGTTTTGCATTTTTTACCTTTGTATCTCCTTCATAGCTCAGAATGATTTTGTCCCATATTTCTTTTGCTGAATGTAGCTGCATCACTTTAGCAAATTTTGATTCAGACATGCTTCCTAACAAGACATTTACTTCTTTGGCATTGGTTTCATACTTCTTCCTTTCTGCTGCATCAGTAGGAATACTTGCCGGGTATTGATAACCTTCTTCCACGATTGCCCATACATCTGCACCTAGACTTTGCAGATATGCTTTTGTTCGTACCTTCCAGAATATCAGATTGCTTCCATTGAATAGAGGTGGCTTTATAGACATCACTCCTTCTTGACTTCCCATTGCGACGGATCTTCTTCAAGCGATCAAGCTTCTGCAGAAGAACCTGCTCTGATACCAATTGTTGGGAAAAATACTGAGAGGGGGGGTGAATCAGTATTTACAGCATATTCAAAACCTTTTACTTTTCTTTACTTCAAAACCCATACGCTACTTTCCTGAATCAGACTCGCATATATATGCGGATACCCTTTATTAAACTCGCGTATACACAGAGAACTAATTATGTCATTAATTCTTTACTTAAACCATTCCATCATTTATTCATCATATATTCAATAAATAGTAAACATGTGCAGTAAGAACAGAATAAACCATCACACAAAGCATCACACATGAACACCAGGATTTTTAGGTGGAAACCCAAGTCGGGAGAAAACCACTGCTATAGTTGCTCAGCCTTCAATATTTTATTATAGAGAAAACATCTTACAACATATGTGCTGGTGCAGACTCCTACCAGCACGCAGGCACCCACCTGCGCTCGTTTACCAGCCTCTCCTGGAAGGGAGCTCCAACCCCATGACTCGTTTACCAGCCTCTCCTGGAAGGGAGCTACGACCCCCTGATCTCGTTTACCAGCCTCACCTGGAAGGGAGCTACAACCCCCTGACTGAAGGCTACAACCCTCAGCACCTCTTTGGACCACGTTTCATCAATTTTCACACTAGATCCAACAACTTCAATAGAACAATACTTGTAGGCCACGTTTCATCATATTTTCAGACTGGACCCTCTTCATACATTTAAGCTCAATCATACAACCAAACTAATGCAGACAACTCAGAACAATAGAATACAGATAGCAGAAATACAGCAGAATAGATCAGTCATTTCTTACCCCAGACTTGAGCAAACCCTAGTTTGCATACGCGCTTTTACTTCACTGATGTCACGTATATACGCGCTTCCATTCACACCAACCAGCGTATACTTCTGTACATATTACAGAACCAACTTAATTGCGCATACGCGCTTTTCCTTTAGTGAAGCCGCGTATATACGCGCTTCCTCTTCGGCGAACTAGCGTATGGTTCTTCAGAGATTTTAGGTCATTGCATTTCTTCAGAACAGATACTTCACACAGATTTAGCCCTTCACTTCAGACAGATGTTCGCCTCTTCTTGGATCTAATCATTCCATAAACAGATCTAGCAAATACAAGCACATTTTAGATCTAGATCCCCTTCTTCATCATTGGTGCATCATACATTCAGATTTATCATTCAAGTGTAACCCTTTCCATTCAGATCTACTTCAAAGAGAAGTATTCATTCAAGCACAGACATCTTGCACCTACACTCATGATTTGCACAATGAATTTCTTCTCTTTATATATAGGCTTATCCTTTTTCAATACCACAGGCCCCTCTTCTTTAATACCACGAGCCTTCAATTCCACGGGCCCCTTTTCCAATACCATGAGCCAAAATAATACCATGGTGGTTACCCCTGTTTTTGCACTTTTTGAGCGCTTTTACCCATACGCGACTTGGAACGTTTATTTCCGCGTGCATACACGACTTCCCCTAGGAAAATCCGCGTATACCTAGAGACATACTCTTTTTCATCATAGAATGCTGAATTCCTTTCTTCATTTCCTTCTGTTCACACTGTAGATACATCAGATTTCCTTCATCAAGGACATATTCTATCAAGTAAGTTGTCATCATCTTCATCAAGTGGGTTTCCTTTCAAGGACAACACTCAACATCATATCATATTATATTTCCATCATTTACCAAGTCCTTCAAGTCAATAATAACTTCATCAGGTGGATTGCCATCAAGGACAATACATGTCAACAGTCGCATGTCTTCTTCTTCATTCAGTGGGTTGCCATCAAGGACAACATCCTGCATCATATTTCCAACGGGCTTAGAATCTAAAATTCGTATGGTGCAAAGCTGAAATCGTGAGGAAATTCGTCAAAAAATTTCAGAGCTTGATTCGCAATATTTTTGGAGATATGATCTGTGGAAGGTGGTGCTTTTTCAGGTTCCTGAAATTCATCTCAAAGAGGTGATCGTGGGAAAAATTCAATAACTCTCTCTCTGGGCATTGGATTGGAGTGCCGTAAAAATTGGTCACAATTACAGGGAATGTAGTTTCTTGGCTATCAATTTCAGAGACAAAGGACAAAACAGTGACACGTGGCAAGTCATACAATTTCGCTCTACTGAACCAGTCCATAATTAGGTCATTGTGGGAGATTGGACACAACTTTGTCTTGGAGAATCCAAATCAAGTCAGACCTGTGGCATTCGAAAGATAATTTAGAGGGCTATGTCAGTACCAAAATTCAGATATTGAATTTCTGCAATAACAGAGATAATCCAATTGCAATATCGATCTCCTCAAAAGTAAGAAAAAGGTGTGTATTTTTTTTCCGAATTGCATAAGTCTTGTTTGAAGAATCAATTTGAATTGATTCCAAGGGCATATTGTAGAATAGATATTAGTATTGGGTTCTAAAATATGCCTCGTAAAAATAATTCAACACCCATTAAGCCTTCATAAGGGTCTACTATGACTCATGAAGATGAAGAATTGCGGCATGATCTATCAAAATTACAAGAGCAAGTGCAACAAATTTCGCTCTCGCAAAGAGCAACAAAAAATGAAATGGAAGTTTTGAAGAAAGACATGGAAGAGAAGATGGATGGTTTGAAGAAAGGCGTGGAAGCTAAGATGGATGTCATGGAAGCTGGCATGGAAGCTAAGATGGATGGCGTGGAAGCTAAGATGGATGACATGAAAGACAACATGGAAAACAACATGAAAAACATGAAGAATGATCTAAAAGAAGACATCGAAGGTTTGACCAAGTTGACACAAGAAATGTTTCCTAATGGTGAAAAGATAGTAGAAGAACCTCATGATGAGAACAAAATAAATGTTAATCGCGATTTCATAAACTCTAATGTTGGCGGGAAGAACCATCATATTCCAAAAATGGATATGAGGAAGTTTGATGGGAAGGATCCTGTAACATGGATACTACATATGGAGCAATATTTTGATCTCCATAATGTGCAAAACACAAAAAAGGTACTCATTGCAACTTTACATTTAGAACAAAATACATTTGTATGGTATCGATGGCTTTGCTCCCGTAAAAAAATTGTCACTTGGTCAATTTTTATGGAAGAAATGATAGCACATTATGAGGATACAAAGAGCAACACCTTCTTTAGCCAATTGATAAATCTCAAACAAAAAGGGTTTAGTGGGGCAACACATTGAGGACTTCCAAAAATTGAATATAAGGGTAACTGATATTCCAGAGGAACACAGGATTGATCTCTTCATAGGCACTTTAAAGGATAACATCCAACATGAAGTTCGTGTTCTAGAACCTGATATTGTTTGAACTAGAAGATTTTCACCGATAGCCTTCTTCAAGCATAATACATGGAAAATTGGATGTACTCGTGAAGAAGCAAGAAGCTCCAATTTGTATGCCATAGTACCAATCTTTTGCAACACCTTGTAAGGACCGTAGTACTTTGGCGATAATTTATTATCCTTCTTTGCTTGCTTGAGGGACATTTGTTTGTATGGTTGTAGCCGTAAAAATACCCAATCTCCTACATCAAAACTTCTCTCGCTACGATGTTGATCTGCCTGTTGTTTCATTCGATTTTGTGCCAAATTCAGGTTATCCTTTAAGAGTTGGAGAACTTCTTGCCGATGCTCGATGTGATCTTCCACTGCTTGAACCTTCGAATTTTCCCTTAAAGATGATGTGATGGATGGTGGATGATATCCATAAAGTGCCATAAGTGGGGTCATTTTTGCTGCAGTATGGAAGGAAGTGTTATACCACCATTCAGCGAGAGGTAACCACTTGACCCATTGTGTTTGTTTATCAGATACAAAGCAACGAAGATATCCTTTCAAACATTTATTTACTATCTCAGTTTGACCATCAGATTGAGGATGATAAGATGAGCTATGAGCTAATTGAGTACCCAAACAAGAAAATAGCTCCGTCCAAAAATTTCCAGTAAAAATGGGATCTCTGTCGCTCACAATAACCCTTGGGCTTCCATGTAGCTTTTGAATTCCGTCCATAAATGTAGTAGCAACTGTACTTGCTTTAAATGGATGAGATAATGCACAAAAGTGTGCATACTTGGTAAGTCTATCAACTACCACCATGATGACACTCTTTCCTTCGGACTTAGGTAAACCCGTGATAAAATCCATTGAAATCTCCTCCCAACGTTGACCTGGAATGGATAAAGGTTGTAGAAGTCCTGGGGTCTTAATTGTTTCCACTTTATTCTACTGGCAAACCAAACATTCCGCCACAAACTTTCGAATATCAGATTTAAGGCCATCCCAAAAAAATTCTTTCTTCACCATGTGGTAAGTTTTTAAAAATCCTGAGTGTCCTCCTAAAGGAGAAGTGTGCAATTCCAGAAGAATCTTTTGTTTTAGTTGGGAATTCTTACAAAGATATAAGCGATCTTTGTACCATAAGGAATATTTTTTCCAACTAAATGTATCAGATGTACTAGGATCTTGCTGCAACTTTTGAATGAGTGTCCATACATCTTTTTCCTTCTTCCATTCATCTCTTGCTTCGGTTATCCAATCGGGTTGGATAATAGAAATGGCACAAAGCAATGCTTCCACCTCTTCATTCTTTCTTGAGAGTGCATCTGCAACAACATTAAGCTTTCATTTTTTGTAGATTATTTCAAAGTCATAACCCAACATATTTGTGACCCATTTTTTCTGCTCTTCTGACGATATTCTTTGTTCCAAAAAGTGTTTAATACTATCATGATTATTTTTTACCTTGAAGTGTCTTCCCATTAGGTAAGTTCGCCATTTCTTTAGTGCATGTAGTATTGCTAACATTTCTTTCTCATAAATAGGTTTCTGTAAATAATTTCCTTTGGTTGGACGACTTTCAAAAGCAATGGGTCTTCCTTCATGCATTAAAATAGCACCAATTCCATTTCCTGAGGCATCACATTCCACACTAAAGGTTTTTGTGAAGTGTGGCGTAGCTAAGACCGGTGCTAGGCTCATTGCCTCTTTAAGACGTTCAAAGGCCTTAGCTGCTCCAGGAGTCCATGAAAATACATCTTTCTTCAATAATGTTGTTAGAGGTGCTGCTATTCTCCCATAATTCTTAACAAACTTGCAATAATACCCTGTTAACCCGAGAAATCCTCGCAACTGCTTTATGGTTGTGGGGACTTTCCATTCCTTAATGGCTCTAATTTTGTTAGGGTCTACCTTAACACCCTCGTGAGATACAATATGACCCAGATATTCCACCTCTTGTACTCCAAAGAAACATTTGGATGTTTTTGCATATAATTGTTTCTCCTGCAATAGTTTGAGCACCTTATCAACATGTTCAACATGATCCTTCCAAGACCTGCTGTAGATTAGTATATCATCAAAAAATACTAGCACAAATTTTCTAAGGAAGGGTTTGAAAATGGAATTCATCAACCCTTGAATGTAGAAGGTGCATTGGTAAGGCCAAAAGGCATGACCAAAAATTCATAATGACCCTCATGAGTTCGAAATGCTGTTTTTGGAATATCTTCAGTCTTCATTCTAATTTGATGATATCCCGAACGAAGATCCAACTTGGTAAAATAAATTGCTCCATGTAATTCATCCAATAATTCATCAATCACAGGAATGGGAAATTTGTCTTTAATGGTGAGCTTATTGAGCTCCCTATAATCCAGACACATTCGCCATGATCCATCCTTCTTGTGTACCAATACTACAGGAGCAGAGAAAGAACTTTGACTAGGTTGAGTTATACCCGCCTCTAACATTTCTGCCATCATACATTCAATTTCACTCTTTTGGAAGTAAGGATATCTATAAGGCCTGATGTTTGGAGGAACACTTCCTGGAATCAAATGAATATCATGATCATTATCACGAATAGGTGGGAGTCCTTTGGGAGTTTCAAACACCTTGGAATGATTGTCCAAGACTTGTTGGAGATCTGCAGAAATAGATGATTTTGATGTTGGAACTTCTAGTGAGCATAATTGTGCAATTACGCCTCGCTGTTCTTTCTTTAGAAGCTTTGTCATGACATTAGAGCGTATTATCCTTCCTGGCTTCCCCGCAATACCCCGTAATTCGACTTCCTTTCCTTCTGAAAAAAATTTCAAGAAAATTTCTTGAAAATTAAAAGCTACCGTCCCCAAAGATTGTAACCATTGTACTCCTAGTACAACATCAGCACCTCCCATAGGAATGGAAAGCATTGGACTAGTCAATACATATTCCCCATGGTTAGCTTGATATTATGGCATTTTCCAGATCAATTTATAGTTCCTCCATTTGCAACCATCACTTGACATTCTGGTGCTGGGTATAGGAAACAATTTAATTCCTTGGCTACCTTACAATGAATAAAATTATGGGTGCTACCTAAATCAATCAACACTATTACCTTTTTCTTCTTGAGTTGTCCTACTATCTTGAGAGTTTGAGGAGTGGTAATTCCTGCCAGTGCATTACATGATATGATCGAATTCATTTCTTCCTCTTCTACGGTTGGTTCCTGGTGTATATGCTCTTCTTGTTCATTTTCTTCTTCCTCTTCACAATCTATGTAAAATAATTTCTTCTCAGCACACTTATGACCTTTAGTGTATTTGCTATCACAACTGAAGCAAAGCCCTTTTGCTCTTTTTTCTTCCAATTTTTGTGGTGTCACCCTTGTAGGTTGTGGAAATCTAGACGTAGCAACACTTCCTTCTTTATAGAATTGAGTGGTAGGATTCCTTGTCGCCATAATTTTACATTCAACTTTTCTTGCCAACCTGAATGCCTTCTCCAATGTATCAAGTTCTAGAACACGAACTTCATGTTGGATGTTTGTGTTCTAGAACCTAATACATTGGAGGTTAAAATCTATTGTGTAACATCGAAGGTTTGACCAAGTTGATACAAGAAATGTTTCCTAATGGTGAAAAGATAGTAGAAGAACCTCATGATGAGACTGGAAAGGAAAGCACTTCTTAACTTTCCTTATTTTGAAAGGTGGCTTTGGTATACTTTCCTAATGTACACCCTTTGCATGTATCTCTCTGCGCAAGTGCACCCTTTGGAAGTCCTATAGAAATCTGTTGCATGATCCTAAAAGAGTTGTGGAATAGATGGCCCAACCTCCTATGCCATAAATCACTGATGTCTTAGATTTCCACCTTCTCTGCTTTACTAATTAGTGATACAGAGTCCTATACATCAATTTTATAGATATTCTCTATTCGAACTCCAATATTTTTCACCTATCCCGTGGATTTTGGACGAAGGAACACCTTTCCTTCACTAAATATAACATCATATCCACAATATTCCAACATAGCAACATAAACCAAATTATTATTTAAACCAGGAACATACATGACATGTTTTAATGTGATTGGATTACCTGAATCCCTCTGAAAGGTAACTGTACCTACACCGGTAGCACTATACCTCTCATCACCACCCCTCTCGATGTGCATCTGGAGATCCTTCTCCTCCAAGCTACTCAAGAATTATTTGTTTCCAGTCATATGGAATTAAGCTCCACTATCCAAGTACCACATAGATCCCATCATCTATGACAACATGCATGTGATGAGGATGAAGTCCAACTTGAACTGTGAAGCAAATGCTTCACCTGCTGCTCCTCCTAAGGCTTTCCTGTTGTTCTTCTTTTGTGGACAATTTATGGCATAGTGTCCATGCTCATGATAGTTGGAGCATTTTACCTTCGACAAGTCTCACTTCTTGCTTGCCTTTCCAGTCTCATATTTGTAATGGTATGCCTTCCCTTTTGATTTATTTTTCTTTCCATCCAAGGCACAATTCTCCTCATCATTAGTCTTTGATGAAGATCCATCTCTAGTGCTCCGCCAAATTTCTTCCTGTGCCATATCAGACCATAGCTACTCCCAATATGGTAGCTTCTTCCTCCCATTATCATAGTCCTTTTAGCTATTCCAACTCTTGGGAAGGCCTAGAAGAGACAGACTCACCAAATCATCCGAGGAAAAAATTATCCAACACTTCCAACTCATCTTGACACTAAGTGAACATCATCAAGTATTTTTGAATCGTGTCAACCTTCTCCATTTTGATCTTCTTGAGCTTGTCTTTCAGCACCAGGTTCCTGTGTATGTTTCTATTCTAATATAGATCTAAAAAGGCTTCCAAATCGCATATGGATTCACCTTCCCCTAGATATTCGAGACAATATGGTCTCGAACTCCCTCAAACAAGATCCTTCTCACCTTTTCTAAATTCTTCATTCATGCAACAATAAGTTGAGAATATGTTGCTACGGGCTCCGGGACATCAATATCGATAAAGGACTTCAGTCTGTTGTCCTCAAGCACTGCCTCCATCCTAACCTTCGATGCAATATAATTGAAATTGACCTCAAGTGAATATTCGAGTCTCAAGCCATTGAAATACATCTTGATCTCCTGCTGGATCCTGAAGGATAAATATGAAAATTCGAACATGATAAAAAAGACTCTATTATTCTCTTCTTATTATGATTCCTGGAACTTTGATACCATCTAGAAAATATAACAATGGGATTCAATTTAATCTTTTAATGTACGAAAACAAAATACTGAATCCTTCTACAATTTGTGGAAACAAAAACACGATCACACAATCACATAACAAGTAAGAGGAAGAGACAATCAATCACAAAACACAAGATGTATCAGGGGAAAGCACACTGCATAAAACCTTGCTATCTTTATATTGTATAAGGTCAAGATCATGAAACAATAGTTTTTTTTTTCTCTCTCAGAGAAATTCCTGCACTCTGCCAACTGTCTCACTCTAATCTAGGAAAAATCAGCCAATTACTTAGCCAATTCTCATCCTCTACTCAACCTACCTTGCTCACATATTCATGGAGGAATTTTATCCCTATTAAATATGAAATTACCTTGAATTGATTTCGCAATACATCCTTTACTTCCACATGACTCTATAACAGACCTGTATAATTTTCTAATTATACAAATGATAGTTATCATCCCTTTAACCTCAGTCTCAACTGGGCCTTCCTTATAACTAGCATGAAATGGATATTTATAGAGAATTATCAGTTAACTGATTGATAACTACTTCTGAATTAAATCATATTTGATTCACTAGACCTCTCACTAACTCATCACCCAGTTAGAACCGATTAAACTGATTTTAACTCAATATCTTGAGTTTACTAATTACAACTCACAAATAACTGTAACTGGACCCCCTTAAATCGTGGGAGAACTCTATATGCCTACTCTCTGACCGTCAACTCGAATTTCCTGAGATAAATTAGTCATTCTGACTTAGTAAACTAATAGAAGCTATCATGAAATGAAATTACAATTTCTCTTCCAATTTAATTAGGGGAAGACTAAATCAGAAGCCCCCTTTGAGGTTCCATTTAAAAAAAATAGACCCACTCTTGAATGGAATTCATATTTTTCTATTTGAGTGGATGGAAAAGCAACATTTGTATTTATAATTGTATATAGTCGATTGTAAAATTATTTTTCACTAGATAGGTGATGAATTCCCCTTGGATTTGCATAAGAAAATATAGAATTTACCTATAGTTTAGGAGCTTAATTGCTAAAGGATTGCACAAGGAAATAGGATCTTAACTGAGGCTTGAATTGGCTAAGTGTTGGCCAGAGCGAGTCAGGAAGTAGGAGAATAATATTGCAGTGCAAGGTGCACTTCATAGTTGAAGTAAGTCGATGTAATTGTTTCTCTTTCCATATGAATCAATGCAAAGGAGTAGCAGGGCTTTCCCCAGTTGGGTTACCCTCTAAATCATTGTGTTCTTGTGTTTTTAATGGTTGCATGTCTTTGCATGTATTGTGTGTTTTTCTTTCCATTATTTTCAGTTCAAATACATTGCCAGTAGAAAATTTCTATTAATTTGTACATGGTATGAGAGCATGGGAACAAAATAAAAATTAACATGAGTTGAGTGAAAACTTCATAGGTGATTGAATAAATATTTGAAGCAGCCTAAGAAAAATAAGTGTATGGATTGTTAGTGACTAATTTTCAAGTCCTAGATTAGTTGAAGAGTTGAATATGTGTGGGTAGTTTTGGAGGCACCGAGGAGAGTGACAATAGGGTTGATGTGTCACAAGAGTAGCATTCTAGAGCATCTAAAATATTGACAAGTGGGAAGTCCTTGAATTCCTCATGTGTAGTGATAATTAAAGGAATAATGGGTTGTATTGGAGGATAGAGGTTATGATGTGGCATTCAATATGGGAAAAGATTTTCTAAATCATGTCACCACTGGAAAAGTGAAACTAATTCGAGTTAGAGTGAAAAATCTCTCCAAGCTAGAGGTATATTTCACCATGTATGAATCTATACCTCTAGGAATGAGATGGGGCAATGTAGTGTCTTAGTCCCAGAGTTGCAAGGATTTGGGAAGGGTCCATAGGAGACCAGTACGAGTTGCAACATACTCTTTCCATGGATCATTGTCTTGCTACAGGAGCCCACAATATTTAGTAGCAAGAGGATCAATGTCATTTGGTGCAGTCAGATGCTAAGGAGCACAAAACAATGTCGAAAACAGAGTAGGAGGTTGAATAAAAGAGTAAAAAACAACGAAAATTTCCCATTAGACAGTGCAAAGGCTAGTAGCACTCATATGCTCACGAGAAAATTGCAACTGAGAGACACATTTGATTCAATATTTTGGATGCCATTCAGTTGCACTTTTTGTAGTAGAAAAGACAACAATGAGAGGGAGTCTTGTTACAATACATTACTATAGGAGAACGATTGGGGTTATGAAAAATTATTTTCTTACTAAGAGGGAGTTTTGAAATTATAAAAAGAAAATGCTTCATTTGACTACTGGCTTAGTCAAATGGAGAAAATTATATTTTCCACATCAACGAGATGACTTGGACTGTAGTTAGCTAGAGTAACATGGCCTCATCTACTAGTTAAGTCAACAAATTCGATTTTGTATGCTAGAAGTAGAGTTGTGCATGAGTTGATTTCTAAGTTAGAGTAATCTAGTTGAGTTAATTTTAGTTGAACTCATTTAACTAAGATCTAGTCATTAGTTGATTCATTTGAAGGTCAATTGAGTAGTTATGACAATTATTAACTCACTAATCTCTTAGTTAAGTAGTCAATCAACTAAAAATAGTCACAATCATGCATGGAATTCAAATTTCCTAGTTCATTGGATGGAAAAGGCACATTTGTATACATAATTTTATATTGTTGAGAGTGTAGTGATTTTTCACTAAGAAGGTAATCAATTCCCCTTAGATTTTAATAAGGAAATAGGAAATTCCCTACCTTTTAGGAGCTTAATTCCTCAAGGATTGCACAAGGAAATAGGATGTTGGTTGAGGCTTGAATTCCTTAAGTGTTGGGCATAGAAGGTCAGGAAGTAGGAGGATAGGATTATAGTGCATGGCGTGCTTCAGACTTGAAGCACATCATTGTAATTGTTTCTCTTTTCATCTGAATTAATGTAAAGCAGCAAAGGGGTTTTTCCTAGTTGGGTTCCCCTGTAAATCATTGTGTTCTTGTGGTTTTAATGGTTGCATGTAATTTCATGTGTTTATATCATGTTTTTTTACTTTCTACTAATTTTATTTCAAATACATCAGTAGTAGCAAATTTCTATTAATTTCTACATGGTATTAAAGCATCGGAACAAAATAAAAATCAACACAAGTTGAGTGCAAACATCATAAGTGTTTGAATAGAGATCTAAAGAATCCTAATAAAATTAATTGTATGGAATATTAGTGGCTTATTTTTAAACCCTAGATTAGTCATAAAGTTCGCTGTGTGTGGGCAGTTTTGAAGGCCTCGAGGAGAGTGAAAATATGCCTGATGAGTCACTAATAACAGGGCAGATTTGTGTGCTCCAAGTGGATCATTCTAGAGTGATCATAATCTTGAAAAATGGGAATTCCTTGAAGTCATAATGTATAGTGATCATTGAAAGACTAATGGGCCATATTTGAGGACATAGTTTATGTTGTGGTGCTCAGTAAGGGAAAAGCTTTCTAAAGCTTGTTGCCATTGGAAAATTGAAATATATTGGAGTTAGAGTGAGAAATATCTACAAGCTAGAGGTAGATTTCATGATGCATGAAACTATACCTCTAGGAGTGAGATGGGGCGGTGTAGTGCCTTAGTCTGAGAGTTGAAAATATTTGGGCAGGTCCATAGGAGAGCAATATAAGTTGCAATAAACTCTTATGATGGATGGTTACCTTGCTACAGGGGCCCAAGATATTTAGAGTAGGAGGATTAGTTTCAGCTAGTGCAGTTAGATACTGAGGAGTGCAAATCAATTTTAATAGTAGAGTAGCAGGCTCAATAGTAGTGTAAGAAAAAGCATTGATTTCCCAGTAGATAGTGCAAATACTAGTAACTCAGATGATCAAGAGACAATTTTAGCTCGGACAAACAATTGATTCAATATTTTGAATGCTTCTTAGTTGCAGTTGTTGCAGTAGCAACAACAATAGTGAGACGAAGTCTTATTATAGTACATTCCTATAGGAGCAGGATTGGGGTTGTGCAGAATCATTTTCTTACTAAGAGGGAGTGTTGAAATTGTAGCAAGAAAAGGCTTCATTTTATTAGTTCCTTACTCAAATGGAGAAAAAATTATTTTCCACATCACAGTATGACTTGGATTGTAGTTAGCTATAGTGACATGGCCTTATCTACTAGTTAAGTTAGTAAATTTCATTTTGTAAGCTAGAAGTAGAGTTGTGCATGAGTTTACTACTAATGTCTAGAGATTTAGTTGAGTTATTGTTAGTTGAAATTATTTAACTGATATCTAGTCATTAGGTGAGTCAGTGGAAGGTCAATTGAGTGGTTACAATTTTTTTTGAATCACTGATTTATTATTTAACTATTCAATCAGCTAAAAAAAGACCAAGTCATGCATGGAATTCGAATTGCCTAGTTGAGTGGATGGAAAAGGAACATTTGTATTTATAATTGTATATTGTTGAGTGTACAGTGCTTTTGTGCAAAGAAATAGGGAATTTCCCTATATTTTCGGATCTTGATTTCTCAAGGATTCTGCAAGGAAATAGGAGGTTGGATGATGCTTGAATTGGCTAAGTGTTGGCCAAAGAAAGTGAGAAAGCAGGAGAACATGATTGCAGTGTATGTTTTGCTTTAGAGTTGAAGCAAGTTATTATAATTATATCTCCATTCATATGAATTAATGCAAAGTAGCATAGGGGTTTTTCCAGTTGGGTTCCCCTGTAAATCCTTATTTTCTTGTGTTTTTAATGGTTGCATGTCATTTCATGTGTTTCTAAATTGTGATTTTCATTTCGTAGAATATTATAGGAAATTTGTAATATATTGTTTTCAATTTGATTACATTTCTATTTTTATCATCGATAGGATGCCAAGATGTTGCTCGATCCTCACCAATATATAGTTTATCCTATCTAGCTAGTTTTCATATCTCAAGTGGCCATGCATGTGGTGTATATTATGTATCCGGTCCATTCTAAATTCCTGCAAATCCAATAAAATGCGCCCCAAAATTAACTTCATCAACCAACTGTTTGCGATTATTGATTGGATCTTCCTCTTATATGCCCCATATCAAGGATCCAACCAGTCCAATTTTTGATCACTTCATACTCATATAAGGAATTTTGTGGGAACAGGCTTATTATTAAGTCTAGATTAATTCCTACTACACTATAATCAGGATATGTTCTCAATATCTTTCTGTAAAACCTTATATATAGTGATGTGAGAGGTTATTCCCCCTGTGGGTTTGCTCCTTATAGAATTCTTCCCCTCTCCTCACATGACCTATTTGTATCAACATGATATGGAAAAACCCTGATGACTGAGCTGTGGGAAGTAGGTCAAATAAGACACATAGGGGCTCACACACTCTGCAACACTTTCCTTTGGCCAGGTTAGAATTGTTTTGAAAAACTCCCTAATATATCTTTAACCAATTAGCTTGACCTTCTCAACTAAACCCTATCTTCACTACTCGAGGACTCCACCTACTACCTACATCATTATTGTTATCAATGTCCCACCCCCCTGCATCTTCTAGAATAATTGAACAAACTATGTCCCAAGGGTTAGAGCCCAACAAGACTCCCTCCTACCACACTACATTGATAAAATGGAGTCAAGTAGCCATCATGTTCTCACATAATCCCATAATTCTAAAGCTACCTCCAATTCTTAGAGTAATTGACACTTTAAACAAGAATGTTAGCCCCAACAATCTCCCAGGTTGAGGAGGAAATCGAATGATGTAACCTCAGAACTCTTATGGCTTGGTATCTAGCCCTACCAAGTCAGAGAGGGCTCTCTCCATGAAATCACAGTCAAATATATACTATGAGGGAAAGGATTTTAGGCTAGATCTATTAGGCTCAAAGTCTTTGTTTTAGGGTTTTCTGGGTTGGAACAACAAGAGAGAAAGTACCATTGGGAAATGGAGTCAAGGCTAGTTTCTTTCTATGATTTGAGGCAAAGTAAGTGCTATGTTTAGCCAGATGAATTATATGAAATGAGAGATGGAAAGGATAATAAATCCCACTACACTACATGCATCTATCAATGGATGAATCTCCAGTGCAGTTTGAGAAGAACTAACACAAATATAGGTTACAAAACATAGCATCAAACATGGATGAATTACTATCAATTAATCTCATAAATACTAGCAGAAAAACATAATCATGGAAATGATATACAAGAACACATACTAAACATAAACACTGTGATGAATCTCAAAACAAAGAAGAGAGAAACTCCTGCATTTAATTACATAAAAATATTCAAGCAAACATACATAGTCCAACAACGTCTCCCTCTAATTTCCCACCTCTATTACATTGAGTTTACAGGATATATATATGAATATAACCCTTCCTTAAGATTCATAGGTCAAAATTATCCAATTCCCCCAAAAGAGCAGTCTGTTACATCAAAATCTAGAACTATATCCCCAAAAAAAGACCAACCTACTGCATAAATAGCACTACAATTATGAATTCGTAATTTCCAACTCATGATAGTTGTGTATAATCTAGAAGAGGGTTTTGTAGATTATTTTTTTTGAGAAAAAAAATCTCTCAGTTCCTTGAAATTTTTTTCCATTTTCCCGAGATCTACATTCAAAAAATATGTGTCAAGCAGGAAAATTATGAGATCCGAAAATTAGGGCTCAAAGATGCTCTCAATTCTCCCAATCTGTAACAAATATGCCAAAAATGAAAGAGGTTATTGTTTTCTAGCTTGTGATTAAAAAAACTTCGTTCAGTTACCTGATATTGGTTTCCAGTTACCCGAGATCTGCATTCCAAAAACATGTGTCAAACAGGAAAATTTTGAGATCCAAAAAATAGGGCTCCAACATGCTCTTGATTCTCCCAATATGTAGCATATATGCTAGAATTGAAAGTTTTTATTGTTTTCTAGCCTATTCTAAGGAAAAACCTCTTTCAGTTTCCCAAAATTTGTCACCATTTGCTCACGAACTGCCTCGGAAGTCAACTTGTCACAGAGAAAATTGAATTTTTTTTATAAAAAAGTTTGAAAGTGGGTTTATCCCACATGCACTATGGGAGGTGAAACATTGAGGTTTCTATAAAATTTTCCACACCATTCTATTTGATGCGTAGTGCACCCCTTTTGGCTTATTTGTGGGCTCTTCCCCTTCGAAACATAAACCTTGAATTGGAGAAATAAACCATAACCCAACCATCCATTCGATGAACCAAAAATTTTGAAGACACCTTTCAACCATGTCTCTTTCTCTTTTATTAGTTCTCATACGTCAAAATATGTGACAAATCCCTCATAATTGCTTATTTTTTCAACCAATTTCACCATAGGCTGAAGCACTTGAGTCCACTGTAATAAATTCCAAGAAGTAAATGTACACAAAGTAGACCAATAATACTAAAGTATCCTAGCACTTTCAGAACATTTCGTTCCTCCATTGTAGAGACAAATTTTTAGTGAAATTAGCATGTAAATGATAAAAATATGATATACAATTGGAAAAAAACTGGTGATTATAAGGATAAGGAGTTTTATGACGTGGCCGACACAATATAAATGCGAGAATGGAAAGAACGATGCAAGGCCAGTGATAATGGTGGAGCTGAGGTGAAAACATAGCAAAATAAGTTGGGGTGGGTGGGATGCAAATCCATGTGCTAACATCGGCTCCAAATGGGGAAGGAAACTCCTTTTAGGAGGTGTCAAGAACCATAGATCTCTGGGAACTCGTAGATCAGTGCCTTCTTATTGGGCATGGAATCACAAAAAAATACAAACTGATTTCAAACAATCTGAAAACTAAACTGAAAATCTGACTACAAATATGCTTACCAAGTAAGATTATTTATGTACAGATAACCTATTATAACATTGGAAGCTTGATTTCAATTAATATAAAATATCCAATATAGCCAATCAAAAATCTTATCCAGTACTTTGGCCCCTTCGCTCATTTTAACAAAAATCAGAGCTAGAGCTTGTAAGGGCATTAGAAACTGATTCTATGTCTGATCTCCACAAAAACGAGCCATAAGATCATGAAAAACATGCCAGGTATTGGAAATTAATTGGGATTTTGCAGGTAAGTACTCCTTCATATAGAAATCAATAGGATCATAAAATTCATGACCTATCTCTTGATCTTCAAAGTATTATGTAAATTCGCTTTCTATATCATCATACAGTTTCAAATATGAGTCATTAGATTCATTGTCAAAATAATCCTCGATTTCAACATCAAAATGAAGCACTATTGTTTCTTGTTTGGGAAGAGGGAGGTTTTCCAAGAGCTTTTTAGGATCCTGGAAATTATATGATTTGATTTTATCATTTAAAAGGTTAATATCGTTCTCAAACCTTTCAAAAAATAATTCAAATAAGCTAGCTTTACCTTCAGGATAAATCTTCATAGATCTCAGACAATGAAGGACATTTGTTGAAAAGACCTCATCTATTTGAATATCCACTAACTGATCCCTGACTTATTTCACAAATTCACAAAATATAGGGCTTGCCACATACCCAATTATCTTTTTTTAGTATGTGACCTGATCAATGAGTAGTGGAGGTGCCATGAATGTCTTGATTTCTAGATTCTTCTACCAGCAGAGTCTTTTGATCAACATGAACTATATGGAGTCACCAGGTGGATGATTTTAGCCTTCATATGCATCTGACTACTATCCACCATAAAAAATTACATCTAAAATTTTATGATATTTCCCGGGGAAGATCTGTCACCTATCTCCCTGACAGCGGCACCAAAAAGTTATCACTTCACCAGATTCCCAAGGCCGAAGAAGGAATCCCAACATAGGTAACCATACAAAAAACCTTTTAACTTGGTAGCTAGCCCTACCAAGTCAAAGAGGGCTCTATCCATAAAATACAGCCTAGGAGGTTGAATGGATTAATATTTTAGGCTAGGTGTGAGTTCAAGGGTTTTTGATAATTGATTTTGGTCGGGTTGCTGAATGAAAGTATGGTCAAGGGAGCTAGGTCAGGGAAAATGAGATAGGGTTGCAGAGATTAAATGGGTAAAGGTAGGCATAAGGATTAACACTTTAAATATGATTGTGATGATATGGTTTTAAGACTGATGAGGAGCTAGGAAGAGCATGGGAGATGTATTCTTCCTAAGAAAAGAAAAATGGACAGATTATGATAACTTTCCCTACAGAAAGCATGAGAAAGCATGTATTCTGCCTATCAGCTTGAAAGAGATCATACAATATAGATGTAATGAATATGAAGAAAACACATTATAACATACGAAACTGAAGGAAAAACAATGATAAACATCATACCAAATGTATCCAAAAAAATAGTTGCTGCTCTTCTTTATTAGCTAGCCAAAACTCAGTATATTAGTCCTTGATCAATACATTAGCATCCAAATTGATTCAAACCCTTACTAAGAGTGAAGAAAGGGACTAAATAGACATCAAATCAAAATTCACTCATCCTCAGGGGTCAAATCCATGAGGTGAGGAAGAGATCCACAAAATTCTAAACTGAAAGCTGGAGTGTAGGAAGGTGCAAGTGACTCCTCCCTAATTACATTCAAACTAATTCATTTGACTTAATGCATACTTTTACCTAATGATTCTACCCTAGGTAACTTATCCATAGAATAATTACATTTACCATCATCAATTACATAGGTAGAAACATGAATTTATGAAGTAAAGTCAAATTTAGAGTGAAATTTCAAAAAACTTAGCAAATGGTCAAGTTCGCCATTTCTCGGTCAAGTGCGCCCTCGCTGTGTCAAGTGTGCTCTCCCTATTCAAGGTTTATTTTGACTAACTTTTGGGTGTCCAAATTGTCTCCAATATAGCTTGTTGGAAATCCCTTAAAGCCTAGTTTCCCAATATTCCTTAATTTTCTAAAATGAAGGTAATTTTCCCTGTCAAAACTTCATTCTCCCAATATTGTTCTATGCGCAACACCTAGGCCAAAATAGGGGTAGAAACATGATTTTTAGGGTGTTTTTTTCCCTTTTCACTGACCACTTTGTCTCAAAAACCTTAGAAAATCTATATGGTGCATTTCTTCATCATTATGAGTTCTATGGTGGTATTTTTTTGGCTATTGTATGCCTCACAAAAGTGCACAGCGCCTAGGGTGCTGCACATGTGACCAATTTGTTGATATTAATTTTTTCAAAAATTCACAGAAAAACTTATATTTTGCAAAAATCATTCAAAATCTTTCAAAATTGATGAAGTTTATGATTATGGTGTGGCTAGGCTTGGAAATAAGCCTCTGCAAGTATTTATAACTTTATTTTCTCCTCAAGCATGGTCAAAGCCTCAATCTTTGCATTGGCTATTCTAAGCTTGGCCATTGCAATTTTCTCTTTTTGAGCATGAATCTTGACCTTCCTCCTCAACACATCATTATCTCTGTTAGCCTTATCCAAAATTTTCTCCAAATGTTGATTGGGTCTATCAATCCATGGCTCCCTATTTTCATTGATCACGATTGCAAGTTTCTCATTTAGGGATAGATGATCAACAAGCTCAGCCTCTTTTTTTTTTCTAGAGCTAGAGCTCTTTTCATCCCTCTAGTTCTAGGTCTCTTTATTGGTGCTTGTTCATCTTGTTCATAAAGCAACCCATACTTTTCAAGTGTCTCATCTATCATAACTTTGTCCTTTTCTACCTCCCTTTGAGCAGTGATATACTTGACTTCATCAATGACCTATTTAGTCTTCAATTGCTTATTCTCCTGCTCAAGGAAGTTTATGACAAAATTGGGCCTTTCAAGATTATTCTGGAGCTCTCTAATCTTGGTATCCTTTCCTTTGATGGCTATTTTGATGTTTTCATCATCATCCTCCTCACTTTGGTCAATAAGCTCAAAATCATGCTCAGTCTCATGGATGTTTTCTTTATGTCCAACCTTTGGCTGAATTTATGCCTCAATCACCTTTTCTTTTCCTTTGTCCACCTATTTTTTTGATGTAGAGGGCATGGCCCCTTGCACTATGTGTGGAAAAAACACATGCTTGTGACCTCTCTGGCAGGTTTTTGGCAATGGTTCAACCTCGAGCACAATAGCCCTCTTAGGCTCATTGACCTCAATCCTGCTAGGTGATCCAATTTCATGATGAAATGAATATGAATGAGGTGAAATGGGTGAATGGGAATGACCTGATGATGATGAATGTGATATGGGTTGAGATGGAGGGATGAAAGTAGATGGTTGAGATGATGAAGGCACATTTTGTGCATGCTGAGTTGATGGCTCTCTGAATATATCATTGGCTATCAAGGTACTCCATGCAATGTTTAGTTCATTGAGATGATAGAGGACTATGCTTTTTATAAGGGAATGATGGAAAATACTTCTCATTTGATGTTCATATTCCCTTTTCAGGACAATAAGTGCCATCTTATCAATGTTTCGGAAAAGGTAGTAGGGTATGTTGAGCAGCTTTAACCTAGTGAAATGCATTAAGAGCCGGATGTGATAGGTATAAAGTCTTGAAAATATACCTTTGCATGAAAAGTATTTCATGATTATCTTCATCATTTGTGCATATCTTTCTAGGAGGTAGGAAAAAAGAAAGAACCTATTTTTCTCATTCTTATATCTTGGTTTCATAAAAGGTTGAAAGTAGTGTTCCTCCAATTCACTGTGCTTGAACCATTTATCCCCAACATTTGGGATCTTGGTGGAAGCTAAAATGATGGAAGTTGACACAATAAAAGTGACACCAACTAGAGTAACTTGGTTGTCATGGAGGTTGGATATGAAAATCCTGGTCAACATGGCATGGTATTGGACCCTCTAAATTTTCTCATAGAAATCAAAACACCCAACATGTTTGAAACATGTCACTGTCAAAGCAGATGCCAAAAGTTCGCTAGTACTTATTGGCTCAAGTCTGAATATTGTTCCCCATCTATGTGGCCTTCTAGCCTCTGTTTCTTCTCTCTCACTGTATGACCTGGGAATTTGATGATGGTGGAAATTTGTCTTAGGAATGAGGAGTGGGAAATGGAAAGTGAGGGAGATAGTGTTAGGGATTTATGAAATGGGAAAGGGGATATGAAGTAGTGATATGGTGGAATTTTAGGATGGGGAAATATTTTACAAGTTTTGGGGTTATAAGCCTAGGTAGTTGTTGTTGAGCCATGAATACGACTACTTTTTAACACTTACTTCATTCATTTTTACTCTTCTTTATCATATCATTTATTATAATTTATTATATAAATCCATTTTATAATGATTTATGCTCTTATGGATGAATATTATTTCTTCTCCTTTATTTTTAATAAATTGATGATTATTATGCATAATTTTATCAATGATGGTTTATTAATATATTTTGTAATATCATTCACCATTTTAGCCTCCAAGATATTTTCCAGATTGTAGATTTGACTTCCAAATCATCATGAAATATTCCAACTCAGAAATTCGCCAGAATAAGAAGTGACAGTTTTATGGTTAAGATTCTGGGAAAATGAAGAAGAATCTGGAAAATCTGGAAAATGGGTTTTGTCCAGAACGGGCCCAATTAACTTTATTAAAGAATGGTTTTCCCAAATTCGCCATGTATTGAGAGAAAACCATGGTTATTTAAGCACGATTTTCTCAGATTTGTTGTTGCGGCCGTCCTCCAAATCTCAGCTGCAAATTCAAATTCGCCTTGCTCTTGTTGAAAGATTGTTGGAAATATATTTTCTGGTTCATCAAGTTGTTGGTAACAATCCAATATTGTTATGGGATATCATATTTGCTATTTCATTTCTCCTCCTTCTGATTATAAAAGGAGAACATGTATTGTGTATTGGAGAACAATGGATGATTATTGAATTCCCTTTGTAACACTATAATTCCTTGAATCTTGTGATAAAAGAGTAACTGATGTAAAATCTATTCATGTTTTATTAATACAAAGAGGCGTTCTCATTCCATTTCTCAAGCTCTGCAGTAGCCCAACGGCGCTTTCACCGGCGGTTGAGGGCCCGGCCCTGGTGGAGCGATCCGTTGTTTGTATTTCTATTCTTTTATTTCTGTTATGTGAAGTGTGTCTACTATTTATTTTGATTACAGAGTTGATTGACTGCTGTTAGATTCAATACAGATCCATTAACGAATTGCATTGCTATTTAATTTGCTGTTCATTTATTCTGCTATCATTATGAAAGCTTTGTCGTTCTGTATTCGATTCTAAGTTATTATTCTTTGTGATTGATTGATCTGTAGTATTGGCCGGCGATAGATTGAAGTATTGAGATTAGTTAAGTTTGTAATTGCTGTTCAAATTATATTACTGTTCCATTTCTAGTTATTGCTTATTTCTGATTCATAGATTTAGATTAGAAAATAGATGAGTTACAATCGGTATGCATAGGAATTACAAGTTGTTGTTCCTTTTTAGCCTTTGCAGTTCCTTTCAGTTATCTTTATCAGTGAGTAGTTCGAGTTTGATTTCATTTCGATTGTTTTAAGATCACCAATTGTAGAGGACAGATGTTATTGTTCCCAAGTCCCCAGATTGGTTATCTTGCATCGATTTCTAAGGGAAAGAGTTATTGCTACTGTATCCCTGATTGATGTTTTGCAGTTTGATTTAATTCAAGTTTTAGAGCATTTCCATTTGTCATTAGGTTCCTTCACAAGCGTTTGTTTATTCTTGTATTCATAATTCTGTACTACATCTTCACAACATTACTCTTAGATAATTGTAGCCTTAGACACAGTACACTCTTGAAAGAAAAAGTCGCTCCTGGATTGATAATTAATGTGAGATAAATAAGTGTTAAAAATATACATTTTATGCCTCAACAGTTGTAACACCTAGGGTTTAGGGTTTTGGGAAAAAGGATTAGGGAAAGGAGATATGTAATACAGGGTTTTAGGAATGGGTATTTGGCAATGTAGGAAGGGTATGAAGGTGTAGGGAGATGCAATTTTGGGATTTAAGAGCTCAATGGGAGATAATATGGTTTTAAAATGATTTAAACACCAAATTCTTAAAAAAATTTCATAACACCTAACAAATGAACTTGAAGGAAATGATAATTGGTGGCATTATCTCTTACTCACTTGCTGGATGTCGATGAAAACATTGTTAAAGCTTATGAAGTGATTTTTTGCAATTTGAATGAGTTTATGGATTTCTTGGTAAAGGGCACCCTCATAGAAGAGAGTGTGCCCTGGAAAAAGACAGTGCGCCCTCGCAGAAGGGAGTTCGCCCTTGCAGAAGAGAGTGTGCCCTCGCAGAGGAGAGTGCACCCTCACAGAAGAGAGTGTTCCCTCTGCTCTGTTTTTTGCAAATTTTCACCCAGAAATTCGAAATTTCACTCTCTTGAAGTGTGTTCAATGATGGTAGAAGACAAATGAGTTTGAATTTGATGTGAAGAAGGCCTTAACACTTTAATGAATTGATCTTTTAAATTAAAAGCCACTTTTCTAATGTTTCATTTCACCTTTGAAAACTTTGTTGAATACCTTTCTCACTTTGATTTTCTTCTTTGTAGGTTGATGTGTTGGAGTTTGGAATTATTTACATTTTGACTTTGCTGATCTTCAGTTTGGCATATGAGTTTGAGTTGGTAGCTTGGGATAGTACTTATTACATATAATGAGCATAAAATTACATAAAAAATAAATAAATAAATTACATCTCTGTTTTGAATAAAATTTCATTTTGGTATGAAAATCATACTTTGAAACCATAATTACAACCTTTAAAAATCATATTTACATGCTCACAAATATTCTTCAAATGATAAATAAGTATTATTCAATCACTTTCACACTTTTTCTGACCTTATTGAGATGAAATGGATTATTATTGAACCTCAAAAAATGAAACCTAGTGACCTAACTGGACCTTGAATGACCAGAATCCATGTTGACTTTGATTGACATAATGACAAGATGAAATGAGCTTTCAAGACTGATTTATGCTCATTAAGACATGAAAGTGGGCCAAAAAATGTGAATTATTGAAGGAGAGTGAGGTTTTATGACTAGGGCTACCATTACTGTGTGAATTTTTTGCATGACCTAGTGGAATGAATAAAAAAATTCTGAGTGGGACCCCTAAAATGAATATTAAAAGAGTGATTTTGACCTTGATGGCAGAATGAAAATTATGACACTAACAAAGGCAACCCCTGCATTCAAAACCAAAGGATCCCCAAGTATTTCTATAACAAATATGAACTAGAACTATTCCACACCAGATACTCTATTTAAAATTATTTCATTTCTAGAATTATCTAAGGCCACCCCATCCTCCCTTCCCCACACCAACAATGAAAAGACATGAAATTACAGTGCTAGAAACACAAAAAAAGGCCTATAAATAAAGCTTTACAAGCCCAAAGATACTGGTAAAACATCTAGCTAGTAAATAAACCCATAAAAAAGTAACCTAATAACATGAAAATAATTACCTGGTTAAAGAGTAGAAACTTGCCAACACTAGTACCTGACACCAATGTTGAAAATTAGGAATAAGTCCTCATTTGCGAGTTGCAAGCTTAGCAATATTCTCATCTAACCTGTAGAGTGTTAAAAAATGTAACTAGGTCCAGTCTTCAAAATTTCTATTGTACCCATGCCATTTATATTTTATATAAAAGATAAATAAGAATAAAAAGAAATATTAGTTTTCAAGAATGGGTTTCGTGCTCAATTTGATTTGTCATATAGGTAAATCATGTTTTATATGCTTTTAGGATTTATTAATTCAAAATAATACTTTTCATAAGTCAAATATTATCTTGGAGTCAAGTCCAATTTAAAATTTGAAAGGAAAGTGGAAAATTTTATACCCACTAAGACCATGTCGGCGCTGCCTCATCAAGTCATCCCGTGGAAGGGGTAATTCAACCTCCTAGATGTGTATAAATAGAGATAGTTCGACCTTATTTGAAGTGCCACACAATAAAGTTCTATCTCTAAGAAAATAAGAAGGAAATTCAAGAGAAGGAGGAGCATGAAAGAAATAGATAGAAAGAAGAATAAAATCAAAGTTTTTGCACTAAATTTGGCATAAATATTTTACACGTGAAAAATTTTGATGCTGCTACATGGGTTGAAGTTACAGATTCACATTAGAGGCTGAAATTTTGAAGTTGGGAGCTGAAATTATGAAGCTGGATCTATTTTGGAAGGTTTTGACATGAGTTGACTTTTACTTGCTGGAAGAGCTTGAGATGAGAGATAACTTGGGTCTTGTTGTAGGTATTGGTATTATTGTTCAGGTCTTGGATTCCTCATTTAATATGATTCTATAAGAAGAGAATTTTTTTTGGGTTTTCCTATTGGAGGGGTTGTGGAGGGGTTTCCCCTGCCTTGGAGCCTACATCTTATGTTCAGTTTCTATTTTTGATCTTCTTAGTTTTTCGTTATGGTATTTTTTTAATGAACAAAACATAGTAAAATTAATAAGAAGAAAATATAACTTCAAAAACCATTTTCATGTAAAGAGAAAACATTCTCATTATTGCCCCTATCAATTTCTCAACACTGTGTTAGAGATAAGGTGAAGGAGAAGGAAACTTGAATATCACTCTTGTTGGCACAAGGAGAAGAAATTTATCAAAGATACCTTTAAGGACATCATTTTTAGGAAGGACACAAAGAAAGAGACAAGGAAGGATTTAAGGAAGGAAATAAAGGACATAAGGAAGGATACAAGAAAGAGGACTCAAAAGGATCATCTTGAAGGACAACTACTACTCCTCCATTGAAGGATATTGTTTACACATCGTCCTCTTGAAGAAGAAAATTGATCTCTCTCTCTTGGAAGATTATAATTCTAGAGGTTCTTTGGAAGACATATTTATAAAAGACATCATACAAGGAAGCATTAAGAATCCTGGGAACATCATCCACACTCTTTGAAGTATCTTGAAGTTGCTATTATTCCAAGCATCCTAGAATTCATCATTCGAGGGTAGATTTGAAGTCTCTTGGAATTCTTAGGAAGATTGAGGCACATGAAGATCTCTTTATCATTTTAGACACTCTTATATCTACTAAGTACCATATTATTCTCTATGGCTCAATATTCAAATCAAATGACTTCATTTTGTAAGGAAAGGAATAAGGTTGATGGGTCAACAAAATTTCAAGCATATAAGAAAATAAGATATTTGATACTTGTAGAAAATGGAGTCACAGACCATGTTCTAGAAGAATATGCAGAACCAGAGAAAAATAAGTCTCAAGAATGGGCCAAGTACATGAAAGGCGAAGTGAGAGCTCAAAGTATTCTCATCTAATCCATTAAGGATCGTCTCATTCCTTTTGTCGCGTATTTTGGAACATCTACAGGTCAAAAGGTATATCTAATGAATAATATTTACAAGAGAAGGTTATCGAAAGATGAAGGCTTGTCCTCATATGTCTTGAAGGTATCAAAATTAAGGGATAAATTAAAAGGGATTGGAGAACTTGTTTATGATTCTGAACTAATAACTTGTATACTCAATGCATTACCTCTTGAATGGAGTAGTTTTGTAACATGCATCTACTCAAGAAAGGGCACTCCAAAATTTGATGAGATATGGTCTTTGTGTATGAGAGAACAAACAATATTGAAGGAAAAAGATGAAGCTGAACCAAAAGAAAAGTCTCAAGCTTTTGTTGCCAAAGTAAAGGAGAAGAAAGGGAAGATTGGAAAGTTTGAACCTTGACAAAGGAACAACAATTAGCCATGAATATATCTAGATATAGCCAAGGTGCAATGCTTTGGATGCAATTAATATGGACACTTTAAGAGTGATTGCCCCAAATACCCACAAAGTAAAAAGAGAAGTAAGAGGAAGGAAAGAGGAGGAGCACATACGACTAAAGCAAATGAAGAACATAAAAAGAAACCAAAGAATGAAGACACCAGGGATCTATATTATTGAAGGACTCCTGCACTATCAGGTATGTTTACAATAATATGATTTATTTTTTCATTAGAATATGGAAATTATAGTAGCATGTGCAATTACATTTGTAGAAGAAGCCAAAATTTTGAAGCATATCATCATGGAAAGAAGAATAAAGCATTGGAAGGATTAGAGTCTACACTGTTAGAACTACATCCCATCAGTAGCCGTCGTCAAGAAAAGATATAATATTTTTTACCATGCAACACTCCATCATTCATGTAGTTACTTTTTGACATCCATATCATTGTAAAAGAAATTTACTTACTAGAAGGGATCACAAGGATCCTTGATAGTGATTATGAAGGTTATTCATTATGTGAAAGAATATTTCTAACATGAAAAAAAGGTATATTTTTACTAAAATTATGGAAGCTAGCATAAAAAGGAAAATCTCATAGAAATGAAGATAATCTAGTTGCAACATGAAGATATAATTGAGTACTTCTCATATTAGAGAAGGAGCTTCATCTTGAACATAATTCTAGAAATCATCCTCAAGGAAATATGCAACTCATTCAAAATAAAGAATACTAGATGGAAAGCATAAAGGAAGAGGTGTGTATATATTTAAGGGCTTCCCATTAGGAAGCAGAAATCATGTCTTAAAGTAATATTGAAGGAAGAGCGTGTTGTAGAAACATGCTCCGTGGCACAAACATGGTATGTTTTGGATAAGATTGGATTGGATAGAAATATTTCCTTTGATTACTCGACACATACAAGCATGATGGATAAAGAAGAACTCTTACATGTATATAGAAACATAATAGAGGGAAATAAATCATGATGAAGTTGAACAACATCCAATTTGGTCTCTGAACCATAATATTGATCAATATCCAATGAAAGATGAACAACTTTAGAGAGAGCTACATAACATCTATTGGATATAATTTTGAATCTTGTTGATTAGTGCACTCCACATTGATTGATACTTGAAAGGTAGAAATGAAGAAGTATTCTAGTATGAAGATAAACCATACAAAGCGATGTTGATCTAAAAGGGATCTAGTATCAAAACATGACATCCTAAATGTTATCATAGTTAGGAAACTTTGATTTTGATAATTTGGTATTGACAATTCATTTGAGATATGACTTGGCTACCTAAAAGCACATATTGTAGAAGTATAGATTGGAGAGCTAATAATTGAGATAATATATCTACAATTGTTTGGTTTAAAATCAATTCTTGAACACATGGATTGAGTGGAAAGCATTGGTTTTAGCTTAGAAATATTCATGGAAAAAATATATACAACATGAAGGAAGGAAAGTTAGCAAGTCACAAGATAACATGTTGGTCATGTTAGGTCTCATGATTAACTGTACATTAATTGGTTTGAAAGGATACTATTGAAAATGAAGATAATTATTAATGGAATGTGATGTAAAAGGTTTATGGAAAGAACTTTGTCAGAAAGGAAGATAGAGGAGTTTGGCTCCACAACATCGAGGAAGGGTGAAGCTTAGATATGATATGATGATGAGAGATAAGAGCCCTTGGAGCTACTGCGATGATATCCATTTAAGAACAAGTACTCGATGAAAGAAACCAAGAATGAAGCATATGATTATGATGAAGTCCCCGTGATTAAGAGGGAGGAAGAAATATTGTTCATATTTGATAAAGACCTCCTCCTTGTTTAATTAGGAGTGATCATGGACACCATATTATCAATAGGTGTCATGCATTAGGCTAACGGTCGTACAAATAGTGTAGCATAGTGGGAAAGGGAATGGAGGATTGGAGAAGCAACCTTGGGACTGGGACTCCTTGATGATTGGATTTCTTTTGTAATTTCCATCGTTTTTTATCATTCAAAGGTATTAATTCAATGATGGTTATGTAGGAGTGTGGTTTCCTCTAGGTCGTTCATCCATTTAAATTCGACTTTTTCCGCTCCTTTCTTACATTCTATACCATATTATGCAGAGTTTGTATTGAAAGACTGAAGTAGTAATAAAGAAGATTCATTTTGGCTTCAAACCTCTTCACATTTTGTAGCATTGCGTTCTCATTTAACAATGTTTTGTTTTGAATTTTTTTGTCAACTATGCATTGCATGTGCTTCTGGTTATTTTTGTATATTCAGCTTGCTTCGTTGTAAATTTTATTTGTTGTTCGTTTGTATATAATATCACGTGCTTCTCAATGGATTACATTGTAATTATTCTTTTTACATTTTTATTTCAGCATCGTATATAATAACCTCTCAAAGCTATTTATTTCATTGGTTTCAAGTTATATATAGTTCTCCGATATTTTGTTACTAACCCCAAAGTTTGTTGCTAACCCCGATATTTCCTTTATTTTGTTTAACTTTTTAAAATCCCAAGTTTAATTATTTTAATTTAATTTTTATATTTTGTATGTACTTTTTTTTTGTTTCTTTAATTTAGTCTCATACGGTTTTGTTTATCACAATATCTCTCTAGTTTTATTGTTGTGTCTTTGATAAAAGAAATGAATCTCATTCGATATAACTTGACTTTATGATACTTGTAATTGATTGAAATTCTAATTTTAACATTATACAAATACAAAGAAAAACAATTAAACATTGCGGGGAAAGGTTGAATAATTAAATTAATTCTCTTAGCTCACACCTTTCTAAGTTTTATTGGTGTTTCTTTGATAAAAGAAATGAATCTCATTCGATATAACTTAACTTTATGATACTTGTAATTGATTGAAATTCTAATTGTAACATTATACAAATACAAAGAAAAACAATTAAACATTGCGGGAAAGGTTGAATAATTAAATTAATTCTCTTAGGTAACAACTTTATAAATCCAATGGTTTATATAGTCATTTTATGGAGAATAAGGTTATGTTCATTTTTCTTCCAAGGAGAAATATTGTGATTTCCATTTTCTATAGGTTTAGTATTAGGGTTAGATTAGTTTGTTGTTTTTTTATATTATTATTTTGTTCTTGTTAAGTTGTTAGTGTTAGAAAATTAGAAAGGCAAAAATATTTTCTTATATTCACAATCATTTGTGATATTGTTATATTTTTATTAGCTTTCTTTATGTTTTTTTATTTATTTTTCTCAACAAGAAATCATCAAATCAAAAGCATGAAGATCAATGACACTTGAATTAGGCACTCAGTCAGGGCTAAAACCCTTAAGAAAGGGGAAAACCCAGTCAATATCTTCCACTATAATATTGAAATCAAATTGAGACAAACCAAGACCTTAGACCTAACCAAAATACATTCCTCCTCCACCAAGTCAACCATCAATGATGATGAACCGAACACTAGAAGTTAACTTTTTAAAAATTTCTTCAATCTAGCTTCAAGTAATAATTTTGACCCCTAGCTTTAGAATTTTAGCCCTACTTCAACCCTCCAACAACTTCATGATTCCGCATGTGTGATTCAAAGAAGATAGAAAATGGTCTCCAAACTTCTTCGCTAGGGTTTCTTCTCCTTCGCTAGCATTTCTATTCTTCTTCCAATAATTTCACACTCTCTTTTCTTCTCCACCAACTATAGATCAAACTTGTTGTGAATATGCTCCAAATGTGGTCAATTTTTTTCCTTTATATAGTGTATGTTTCTCCCAATGAGGTCGACATGTCTAGGTTGAGGCTAACTTGGTGTTGGAGGCCTAAATGGCTCATTTTATATAAAAAAAAATTTCTTTCTTGATAACCAAAGCCCAAGAATGGTCTATTACATGGTGACATGGACAAGGACTCTTGACATAAACCATAGAAGCCTATAATGGATACTTTGACCTATTAATCATTGACCCAAGCATGAAACCCATGCTTCAATAAGTCAATTGATTTTATAATAAAATTTATTTTTCTTTCCTTTTGACAAATACATTACATTATGACTCAAATATAATTATGAAGAACGACACTAGTTACATTCGTCAAAACTCCCTCTTAACTAAGGATGTATTCATAATTACATATGTACAAAGGTACATGGAAAATATTAAAATAATATGCTCTACGAAGAGTCATCGCACACACAATGCTACAAATTAGATACCTGACCAAGGTATCCAACCGAGTGGGACTAAGGTGCATTTCAAGCTTTAGCCACTATAGGTACCATCAATATTTTTCTCTAACACCAACCCAGGTGTTAGTATGAATTCTTCGTCGAAGTGTACGAAAAAGAACCACTTTAGCTACGCATAACTAATAGCCCTAACAACAATAATGGCTGCAAAACATCTTCAGATCTGCAATTAGTAGTTAAAGCGCTGCAACAAACAGATCTATAAATAGAAAGACATTAAGCAGTAAAGTAAAGAGTTTGCTCCATGCATCCAACAGACAAGGCAAGAACACGATTTTTGAATGAATTTTTATATTACAGGGCACCTGGGAGGAAACAAGAAGGTGTATCCAGATCTCCTCAATGGGATGGTTTCTTTGTAGTCCTCAGCACTTCAGATCTAAGCTTTCTCTCTCTTGTAGATGTAGAAAACCCAATGTAGAAGGTAGAGCTCAATGGGAGCAAAATGGCAGAAATGAGACCAAGTGTATAGATCCAGAGTGATCTAATATGCAACAAAAGGTGAAGAATGATAGGGAAAACCCTCCTATTTATAACAAAATATTGGGTCTTTCTAGATCTTGGTGCATGATTAAAATAATGTTAATCACATCTAGATCCACCTCTATGGAATATTTTATTATTATTTGTTGGAGGGGAAGGGTGTTTGACTTGGGTCAAATCCCTTGATTAGTGAAAAATAAATAAATAAATGATTTATTTATCTTTTTAAGGAAGTGGTTGGGATATAATCAAATGAATAATGATTTATTTGATTAATGGTGGTTGATTTGGTCATATTTAACAAGGAATTTTATTAAATAATTATTCCTAGAAAATAATAAGATAACTATGGGTTTATCTCATTAATTTCTTTGTTTTTGGGTTAAACATGACTGGGAATAATAATTAAAATATGGTTTAATTAATTATTCCTTTTGGGGTTTCCTAATTAACATAGTGAAAGCAGTTTTACTTGGGGTAAAACTGGTCTTACATGGTGTACTTGGGTCCATCTAATGATGAAGGGTTAGATGACCAAAAAATGGTGTAACAGATTGCCCCCCAGCGTGCGAGTGTCAGGAGCAAATCGTATGACCGAAGTACGTTGTAAGAAAACAATCACTAGACAACAAAAGGGTATGTCAGAGAGAGAAATATGAGGTAGATAGTGTGCTGAAGGACTAGACCCGGAGGAGACGAGACTCGCAGGTGCAACAAGTCTTTGTTATGAGAGGGTACCTGTGCTGAAGGCGGCGGGGGAGGCATACCTATGCCCGCCGTGACAAAGTACAAAAGAATAGTGTGTCCAGTGAACAAGGGACCGAACCATAGAGTACAGCTGGCATAATCAAGAGCCAGATAAAAATACAATGAAGAGTCTCACATACATGCTGTGCCTGGGATAACAGCCAGGACTAGTACAATATCATCGGAGTACATGAGATAAATACAACCCAAATGCCCCCTGTAAATGGGGAAGGGCTCACAAAATCTGACTGATACATGCAAATCATAGAGGTGCTGCAAGTGGCTAAGGCCAACATCATCAAAATCTGGAGCGGCATCAAAGGCTGCAATGAAGAGGTCATCCGGGCATGTGGGGGGCTACCTGCAGGGCCACCCCCTCATGAGGGGTGAGACATCTCACACACGCCCGGGAATCATCAAGAGCTGCTGCTGGGTCACTGGACTGTCCAGTATACGAATCTCGATCATGCTGAAAGGAGCTGGAGAAGCAATCAAGTCAAAGGGAGGTAAGAAATCCCCCTGCCTGATCCGAGGCACCGAACAAAAGTGGGAGCTGGAACCAAGGTACACCGCCCTCTAGACCTTGCTTCTGGAATAAGTGTGTTGAGGTCGACAGAAGGAGGCCCGCCTTAGGTGAGGCAATGAGAGATCCTCAACTAAGGCACGAGAGAATAGCGATAGAGCGACGGACAGACTGACACTAATGATGATGGCGGAAATGGGAAGGGTGGAGTGGCGAATGGACGACTTCCCTTGTTAGAGCATAAAGGGCATGAATGACATGGCAGCGACTGACACAATATCGAAAGGGACAGGGGACAGTGGGGCTGAAGGTCATGAGATGCGACACAAGAGAGGAACCAAGCAAAAAGGAATGGAGGGCTATAGTAGGGTGTAAAAGGATGCAGGATAGACTCCATGAATGCAAGGATGACTCAACTCGGATGCTCTAAGCAAGGGTGACTAGATAGTGCTGCCACACAGTAAAGGCCCCAATGGGGGGTCATAGAAGCATGAGTACAAGGTGGGCACTCATGACGAAAATCAACACAAACGTGGACAAGTAAGGGGGCGATATGGTGCCCCAAGTACAAGTGTTGTAAGTGAGGAGATTCGATTTTAAGGAGTGGTGAAGTGACCCTTCGTGGAAAAAATGTGTCCGGGTGAAGTATCAAATCATCAAAAACTAAGTAAAACCCATTTGAGAGCTCGGTGAGATCTATCCAGCGGTGCTGACGGTTCGCCGAACGGGGCTACGGTGTGGTCGCAGTAGTCGAAAGAAGAAACAGGGGTTCTCTTTTAATGAGGTGGTTTTCCCTCCAAAATCATTCATTTTCTATTGTTGCTGTGGTGAATGTGGAGAGGAGAGAAGGCCCTAAATCTTGCGGCGAACGTAGCGGACAAACCGACCGTTGGATTCGAGATCTGTCAGTTGGAGGTAAGAGGCCTAACCTTGCTCTTGCATTTTGATGGATTAGATTTGCAGTTTAGGGCCCAACACCCCCAGAAACAGCCCCTCCTTCATCTCTATGGCCGGGTCGCACTTTTTGGGGCAAAAAGTACGACCCAGGACGCAGGTATTAGGGCAACAAGTGCGACCTGGTCATGGGCGAAAAAGCTACGACTTTGGGAGGGAGGGGGCTTAGTCTTTGTTTGATGGGTTTGGGAGTTGGGTTTTGTGTGTGGTTATGTTTGCGATGCGTGCACGACAAAGAATGTGTTTGTGCGGGTATGGCGAGGATTACGGAGTCAGGCTTGGAGAGAGAGGGATGCGGGAACGCCGGGGCGGAGATCAGGCGGATCGGGGCGTCCCAGGTCGTGTATTGGCAGGACAGGGTTCTCGGTTTGTGGAGAAAAATAGGGGAGACGGGGAATCATTGCGCTTGTTATCGATTCTTGGGATCCCGGTCCGGAGATCTTTGTAGTGCGAGGGCACAGGATTCGACGGTCCAGGATGTGTACTTCCTGGCCGGCCTCCCACCATTGGGGATAGTGGGAGACACGCAGCCAGTGTTGCCGCGGGGTCGGCATATCATGGAGTTTGTGGAACGCCATTGTCGACCGGGTTTCCAAGTCAAGGGGACTCGGATATCGATCAGGGATCTAGAGAGGCTAGAAACTCGTGCAGTGGCCGCAGTTGTGCTGCGAATCCTGGGCACCCAGGCGTTCCATCACATCACCGGTGGGCAGATGATGATAGTGGAGAGTGTGTTGAGTGGGACCTACTTTGGGTGGGCCCAAATGATGTTGGTGTCGCTAAAGCGACAGTTGTCGCTATGCAGGCGGCAGGTGAATCATGATTGCTCATATGGGACTTTGTTGTGCGCCTTCTTCTTTGAGAAGATCCCGACCTTGAGGCCTCGTGTGCATCTTCCAGATGGGGGCCCGAGAGAGCCCAGGATGCGTCGTTGGGGACGACTACTCTGCGAAGGAGGAGGAGGGGCGGTCGGGCGAACATTTCGACCGGAGTTCTTTGCCCATTGGGATCAGATGCCGTTGTACATAGACGACTACCCTTATAGTGGGATGAGCTACTATGGGGATGCGGATTTTCCACTTCCGGCTGGTCGAGTTTGGGGGCCCGATGGTAAGTGAAAAATTGCTATTCTTATATGGGCATGTTTAAAGTTTTTTGAATAGTAAATAATGATACTGATTCAGGGACTTTTGGTATGCAGATATAGCACCGGTAAAACCGGCCGGATATATGGGACGACCGGCAGCGTCTGGAGCTACGGGTCCGAGTGGATCGAGAGCAGCGCAAAATGATGGTGCGGCCGCCCTACTGGAGGACATCCGCCGTAGATGTGAGCAGCTGTTGACCGGAGTATCAGAGCGCGGGTGGCAGGATTTAGACGACCAGTACATAGAGCCATGTGTTGGTCTCCCCTCGGAGTGGCGAGGTATCATGCGGCGCATGGCGATGACCGGTCAAACTATGCGGGATCTACATGCTGCAGGGGCAGAGCCATTGGCCCGAGAGCCTCCAGATAGTGATTAGGGGCATATGGTGCCCCTTCTGATGTATGTAGGGGCAGGTGGTGCCCCCTAGAATGTATGGAGGGGCATATGGTGCCCCCAGGTTTTGTTTGTAACATGCTATGGGCATGTCGTATGTATATGTATGGGGGGGCGTATGGTGCCCCCAGTTTTTTGTTTGTAACATGCTATGGGCATGTCGTAGGTATATGTATGGGGGGGCGTATGGTGCCCCCAGTTTTTGGAACATGCTATGGGCATGTCATGTGTATCAAAGTAGATAGACTCATCAATATATGGTTTGCGACACATATTATGGATATGCATCGTCTTTGGATGGTTGATTTAATGTTATTGTCTTGTATGAATTGTGTGTGATAAATGCCAATCTAGAACATGGTTTGCAATACTATCTACTTAGTGATTCTGGTCTCTGGGTACATGGTTGAAAGTTATGGTGTCAAACGCACGTATTAAGACTTTTACTCGTAAATAGCGTCTAAACAGCACAGGGTTATGCACACGATAAACACCATTTAATTGCATGACAAGAAGCAAGGAATCCAAACGAACGTGCAGATGGCGAATGCGATGTAGCAAAGCATCAGCTAGTAGGCCACGCACTGCATCGTATTCGTCCTGATTGTTGGTGGCAGAACCAATGCATACCCCGTTAGACAGAACGAGGTCATGCAAGGGGGTGAAGATGGCCCACCCTGCCGAGGCAAGATTCCTGGAGTAGCGACTTGCGCCATCGGCGTAACCGATAAAGGATGTGGACGGGGGGATGTGCAAGGTGGTGTGACAAGACAATACATGAGGGGATGAAAGGAAATGATGGCAGCGTGAGGGGACAGAAGGCATCGAGCGGTAATGGCGGGGGGAAAGGGCAGGATGAACAAAACTCAAACAAGGTGATGTATGAGAACTATCGGAAACATGGCGAGGACTCGGGCTGCGAAGGTCAACAGAGACACAAGTGGAGTGATCTCGAGTATCAAGGGACACAATGGGGGAGGCGGCAGACGGGCTAGGTTCCAAGTGTCGTGCAGAGGAGGATAGGTAAAGAATGGTGACTATAGACTCCGTCATCTGGACATCAGGGGGGGGGATGTGGATGGGAGCGGTGGAATCCTCAGGCTGGGCTGCAGCATACTGCGCGAGAATGGGAGAGGCGGATTGATTTTGTTCAACCTCATACTCGCGGATCACCTCAAGGGAGGCACGATAATGCGTCAGGTGAGGACAATGATGGGAGTAGTGGCCATGGAAACCGCACAAAGCACAAGGCTTGTTGGTGCGGAGAGTCTTGGGGTTCTTGGAGACGGTCGAAGCAGGAGTGGGAGTTTCGGGGACCGTAGTGTCGGGGAACGCGACTTTTACCATGGGGCGAATACGGGGTAACTCGGGACAAGCATGGGTGGCATGACCGATGATATCACATAAGGCACAAGGCTTCGAGGGTGGGGGAGGAGACGAGGTGGTTGTGGTGGTTTGGTCTTTGGTTGCCCCCTTGCGGGCTTTTCCTTTCTTCCCGGGAGCCGACTCAGCAGGAGAAGGGTCCTGTGGAGGTGCTGGGGGCACGTTGGCTATGGAGGACGCGAGGGGGACCGGTTGAACCGGTGTCAAAGCCATGTAAGGTTTGGGGTGACCAGGGGGGGTGGCGGCTGGGGGGTCAAGGTACCAAACCGGAATACCCAAGGTCAATTTAGGGAGAGAAAGGGTGGCCATGACGGGGACGGAATATACTCCGGGAGGGGGAGCCAAGAAGGGGATCTGTCCAGCAGGGTAATGACCAGGAGGAACGGCTCCAAGATGGTTAAGGCTAGGGGGGACCGAGCCTGGAGGATAAAGAGGTGCGGGGGTGCCAGCTGTAGGGGGAGGGCCAGAAAGAGGAGGTCCGGCTGGCTGAGATGGATGGCTAGGAGCGGGTTGCGGAGGGCGGGGAGGAGGGTGCGGGCTAGCCGAGGCAGGCCGTTTATGGGCAGCCTGAGACGATTGCATCATGCAAACATTCGACAAGCTGGGATCAGTAACAGGAGGGGGAGGAAGGTGAGGAAAAGTTCCAAGCAGGGTGGAATATTTATAGACGCCGGGGGAGACACTGGTCAAAGAATCGATGGTTTGCTTGTTGGCTACAGAAGAGATGGTCGTCTCGGAGGCGGATGGAGACGGCGGCTCATGATACGATAGCTGGTCAATGGTGACTATCTTTCCATTATGTGGAAAAGACATCTTGCGGAAGACCGCGGATGGGACAGCAGACATGGCATAGGTGTAGCTTCGCCCCAATAGAATGTTGTAGTCTAGAGGGGCGTCAATGACTTCGACATCAACGCAAGCAGTCTTACCGGCGAGGGTGATGGGACAGTTACGAAACAGGCCAATAGGCTGGGAGGCATGACCATCCCACGCTCGAAGGGTGATCGTGGAAGGGGCCAACTCGGGGGATCCGAGTTGCTTCCAAACCGAAGCGGACATCACACAGGTGGATGCCCCCTCATCAATTATGCACCGGGATACAGTGGCGTTCCGGATTTTGACTGGGATTTGGAAAGCAACGGAAGGAGGAAGAGGAGGGTGGTCCGATTGAGTGGCGTCGAAAACAATCATTTGGTCATCAGCGGGATCAACAGCGCCCACGGCAGATAGTAGAGCCTTCCTTTGAGAAGGGCATGACTGGAGGAGTTCCAGTGTGGAAATGGCAGCAGGGGATTGTGCCAAATCATCTACTATACTGTACGATTGAGCGGCTCGACCGGAGGCAGCATTTCGGCGTAATGGACCCTTTGGAATCTTTGGGTGAACCTCAACTTTGGGTTGAGGGATGTGTAAGGGGCCATTGGATGTCGAAAGAGGCTCTGTAGAACCTGAAGATGGAGGCTCGGGGGCAGACTGGGCAGGGGGCTTGGGGTACTGGCGAGACCGAGTTTGAAGGTGAAGGTCGACGGAAGGGGACGGATCGGAGTGCATCATGAGGATCTGGTAGTCAGAGGAACCAGAAATGGACGAGGGTGTGGCTGCATGGCTGTCAGGGGGTTGGGTAGCCACGATTCCCTGTTGAGGGAAAGGATCAGTGAACACAGCTGGCTGGGTAGTGGCCACATTAGGAGGAGCGTGAGGGGAGGCGTGTTGTCCGCGCAATGTGGCTTGAGACTCCCACATCTGTCGCATCTGGGGTAAGAGAGGACAATCGTGAGTGTAGTGGCCGTAATCACTGCAACACGAACAGGGCTTGTTTGTGCGAAGCGGCCTGTCCGGCCTGGGCGGGATGCCCTGAGGCTGGTTGCTAGTGTTAGGGTCCATACCAGAATTGGGTCCTCGGTTACCGGGGGCAGATGGGTTCTGGTTGCCTCTTCGCCTTCTTTGAGAAGAAGGGGGATTAATCGCACCCTGCTGTGCAAATACTTGCCCTGGAGGGGGTTGTAAGTGCTGTTGCAGGTTGTGAGGAGGCAAGGGAGGCGGAAACGCATATGCTGGAGGAGCTGGCGCACCAGGCTGTGGATAAAAGTAAGGGTTGGGTTGGGCGACATTGAGGTAAGCAGGAGGTTGGGAAAAAGGAGGAGGCATGCCGTATCCTGGATACATGTTGCCGGGAGGGGGAAGAGTGCTTGAGGTGCTGGCCCCTCCCTGAGGGAGACCATGGCTCATAGGAGGGTGAGTAGATGGGTGGGAAAGAGATCCAACAATACCGTCGGCGGAATGAGATGCCCCCGGGGCGTTAGCGCCACCGGGCCTGGGGATGTCAGGAAGAACGGTATAAACATAACCAGATTGAGCGTAGATCGGGTCATATTTTAAAGCTATTTGGAGGGCGGCTTCTTCAGATTGAGGAAAGTGAGAGGCGACATCTTTGCCGATGGGAGACGGGAGGGTGCGAAGGAACCAGTCCATGTAAACCCGATCTTCAAAGGGAGGGGCTTGACATAAGCTCCGTCTTCGTCGCCATTCCTGAACATGGGCAGAAAGGCGTGTGGAAGAGGATTGCTTAAATGAAGTCAAGAGCTCCGTACCAGTGTCGTATCGGAGGGGGAGCTGGAAGTACGACAAGAAGGCTTGGGCAAGAGTCTCGAACGTGGTATGGGAGGAAGTGGCCTGTTCGACATACCATTTAGAAGCTTCGCCGGTAAGCGTGCGTTGGAACAAACGAAGACGGATGGAGTCATCGGTAATGGAGTTGGAGGAACACCACATGCGGAAAGACCGGACGTGATTGGTTGGGTCTTCGCCATTAAGGCCCTCGAACTTAGGGATATCAGAGGGTAACTTGGTGGGCATAGTGGGCCAGGTAGCATTGTGGTGAATGGGGTCATTAATCAACTGATGGAAATCGGGGAGGCTGAGGCCTGCAATGTACGGCAGCACAGGGGTGGCCGGAGTAGTGGTTGTGACGGTTCCGCTAGAAGTAGGGCCGGCATTGGGGCCGGGAGATCCGCTAGCATTAGGCCCTGATCCGGACATGGTGAAGGTAAAAGGGGGAGAACCGGAAGGAGAAGGGGGACCCGATGAATTAGGAGAGGAGTCGGAGTGCGGACTCGAAGGTGGACTGGCTCGACGACGATGGTGCGGAGCAGGTCGATCAACCGGAAACTGAGGATGAAGGCCAAGAAGTCGCCGGGAAAGGCGCCTTGGGGGCGCAATGATGACAGGAAGAAGGAAACCGACAAGGGCAGAAAGGGACAGAATCAAGAAGGTCAAGGGCAGATAAGGTGCAGTGACGATTGATTTTAGAGTCTTTGCCAGGCGGTGTAAACCAAGCGCTTCTTCACTTAGGGTCAGTGTGTGGTGTGCGTTAATTTTAATTTTTAAACCCTTTCCGTTGTTGAGAGCAAAAAAGTGTGCTGCGTAGCTGAAAATAAACCTACAGAGAACAGAATAAAATGCTGAAATAACAGAAAAATAACAGCTACGTATACATCTATCTAACCCAAGAAGGTGGGTCTCTCAAAACTATGCTGAAAAGAAAGGGAAAAACTATGGAAACACACACAAAGGAAACTCAACAGATCTAGGGTCAAAGGGGACAGAGAAAGGGGACAGAGATCTGGAGGATAAAGCTGCATTGCTGGTAAGTGTGATTGGCTGCCTAAGAGACAGAGGCAAGGGTCGGAAAAAGGGAAATCAACAAAAACCTAGGGAGGGCAAGGCAGGCCTTTAGCGCAGGTCCACACAAACGACAAGAGGTGATTTGAAAGGAAAAGAGGCTGATTTCAAAGGATCCGAGTGAGGTAACAGACTGAAAAAAGAGGGGCTGAAGCTCAAACCGATCTGCCGAAACAACCAAACTCTTCCACAAAAAGTGGAGGGTACTAAAGCTCCCAAGGGGTCGGGTTCCCACTTAGATGAGTTAAAAACAGACGTATCTTTTGTCATGAGGTCGGCATCGCAGGCCGGAAAACTCCCGCAATGTATGAACCTTAAAATTACGTAAAAAAAAAGGGAAAAGGCGCGTGTCGCAGTATTCTTCCTACTGAAGCTGAGGTCGCAGAAACAGCTGTTGCAAGGCCTGTGTCTGGTAGTTTTGGGCCAAAAGGTGCGACTCCCCCGTTCCGGCTGTTTCGGCGGCAGATTTTCTGAAAAATTGCCGTCTCAGGTGCGGCTGGTGTCGCTTACCTGCGCAATAGGGCCAGAAACACACGGAAGTTAGAAATTTTAGGATTTTAGGGTTTTATGTGAGAAAAATGACATGAAAAGAGAAAAACTAAGCAGCTAAAAAAGAAGCCCTAGGGCCTGAAGTAGCTGGATATGCAGGAATATGAAAAACGACAGCGGTCGTAATTTAAAACCCGTGTGGAGTCGCCATTTGTTAGTATGAATTCTTCGTCGAAGTGTACGAAAGAGAACCACTTTAGCTACGCATAACTAATAGCCCTAACAACAATAATGGCTGCAAAACATCTTCAGATCTGCAATTAGTAGTTAAAATGCTGCAACAAACAGATCTATAAATGGAAAGACATTAAGCAGAAAAGTAAAGAGTTTGCTCCATGCATCCAACAGACAAGACAAGAACACGATTTTTGAATGAATTTTTATATTACAGGGCACCCGGGAGGAAACAAGAAGGTGTATCCAGATCTCCTCAATGGGATGGGTTCTTTGTAGTCCTCAGCACTTCAGATCTAAGCTTTCTCTCTCTTGTAGATGTAGAAAACCCAATGTAGAAGGTAGAGCTCAATGGGAGCAAAAATGGCAGAAAAATGAGACCAAGTGTATAGATCCAGAGTGATCTAGTATGCAACAAAAGGTGAAGAATGATGGGGAAAACCCTCCTATTTATAACAAAATATTGGTTCATTCTAGATCTTGGTGCATGATTAAAATAATGTTAACCAAATCTAGATCCACCTCTATGGAATATTTTATTATTATTTGTTGGAGGGAAAGGGTGTTTGACTTGGGTCAAATCCCTTGATTAGTGAAAAATAAATAAATAAATGATTTATTTATCTTTTTAAGGAAGTGGTTGGGATATAATCAAATGAATAATGATTTATTTGATTAATGGTGGTTGATTTGGTCATATTTAACAAGGAATTTTATTAAATAATTATTCCTAGAAAATAATAAGATAACTATGGGTTTATCTCATTAATTTCTTTGTTTTTGGGTTAAACATGACTGGGAATAATAATTAAATTATGGTTTAATTAATTATTCCTTTTGGGGTTTCCTAATTAACATAGTGAAAGCAGTTTTACTTGGGGTAAAACTGGTCTTACATGGTGTACTTGGGTCCATCTAATGATGAAAGGTTAGATGACCAAAAAATGGTGTAACACCAGGGATCTAAGTGTGTATCCAAGGTCGAAGCTCCAATAACAACGACAACCTCCCTAATTCGGGATTTATATATCATCATAGTTCTACGAGATGTCCTCCTAAGAATATTGTTGCCTCAATATGATTTATCTCTCCCTGTCAGCTAAGAAAAATATATCCACTAATCCAAGCATGCTTCAAATGTTCAACTTTCTTATGGAAAGATCATGTACAATCACAATCCCAATTAGCAACAAAGTTTCAAATATATATATGAGTTAACATAAACCTATGGGATTTTCAAATATATTGATGATTCTTAGGTCATCATCATATTATCCAAACACATCTTCGTCAGAAGCTATCTTCTTTAAATTTTTCAATAACGCCTAACTCAACCTCGACACCTCTTTCAAAAACATCCACATTTTGTTCACAACTTTGTTGATCATGAATAACAATTAATAATTCTTAAAATATTTTCTAATTTCAAACATCCTCATGGCATTTTCATCAAGGCGTTCATTTTTCTTCAACTCTCTCTCAACTAGGGAGATATACACTTCCCTTTATCGAAGGAAAAGTCAATAAACTATCTTATTATTCTAGTCATAAAGGTTGTTTCTTTTGCAACAAAAATTCATCGGAGGATTTACTTCTACCAAAACTTCATCATTCCTTCATATGGTAAAAAGTTCATCTATCGAGCTTTAATTTCATTGAGGTTATCAAATCTCCTTGTTTCCATCATGCTCCACATCATCATCAAATTATCATGAAATATAAGGTAAGCATTTTCATCATCTTGAAGACTATGTATTAGTAAACCTTTAACAACAAGTACAACCAAACAAAAATATATAAATGTACGAGAGAATGAAGTTGACTTTATCAATATAGAGATAACATGTTATTATAATAAAATTTTATACATTCAAGACCTAATCCTAGTTAGGTTTTATAATCAATCAAGAGCTTCATCCATTAGACTTCTTGCAACAAAATTTACTAGGGTTTCATCACAAATCCTATATTTCATTGTCAAAACTAAATCATATAAATAGTAAAAAACATTATACTTCTAGGGTTCTATTAGCATGCCCTATAATATCAAAAATCAAGTTAGCATACCAACATTTCATTTCTAGTGTTCCACTATAATTTCCTAGAAAATAATGAGTCACATAATAGGGTTTTATTGTAAACTCTAAATACAAACATCAAACTCGAAACTTTGATATACAATAAATTTTGAATAGGCTAGGGTTTCAATTATATGGAAGCATATATACCCACATATCCATTTCTAGGATTGTATATTAACTATTATAAGGGTTTTGTCATAATCTGTAATTTACAAAACCCTAATAAAACTAGGGTTTCTAGACATCGACAACAAACCCTAAAAGGCTAGGTTTTTACCATAAAATTACCAAAACCTTAAACATTAATAGAGTAGGATTTTCGAGCAGCGATCTAAAATTTATTAATAAAGCCTAATAATTTAGGGTTTCATGATTAGGATACCCTAAACATCAAAAGGCTAGGGTTTTATAGTGGACCCTAAGGTTAGGGTTTTATCAAAACAAAATAATATGAGATATAATGATAAGGGTAGATTCAATCTAGAAATGAATCACCCTAAAAATAATCCTTATGATTCAAAACCCTAGACATGAGAGAGTTAGTAATATGAAGCAAATTTCAAAATGAATAATATTCATACCTTCTTTTGAAACATGTTAAATAAAATCAAACATACCTTGAGTTGTTATTTAACAAACCTTGTAGAGTTTCTTTAGCAACAAGCCTACTTTCATGACACAAGTCTTTTCTTGAATTTTCCACCATAATCTTCATGTATTCCTGCAAGATTTCCTACCAAAGAAAATACAAAGAAAGGATTATGAATATGAAATACAAATAAATGTAGGTGTGTGGAGAAAATCAAACATGAAAGAGGAAATAAAGAACAATATACTTATCTTTTGGTAAAATGGTGAAAGCTCCCTCTTAACACAATATTCCTGAGGGATACCTACAAATTATCAAAAATAATTCAAGACTTTCTAGTAAGACATATTAGATCAAGACATAAAAGACAAACTTTACAAAACTTAAAATAATAATCTAGAAGGATATGCAAGGAAAGACTTAATAGTGCAAGTCTTTGACTTCATATTATTTGGCCTTATTCTTCTTGGGTGGAGCTTCATAAAAAAAAATTTCATATTCTCTTGCTCTCTTTTTATTCCTGTGGATTTTCAGGACATTGACTCTTGTAATGCCCCATATTATGACAATTGTAGCATTGAATCTTGGATAGATAAAAATTCATCTTTTGTCCTTTGAATTTATTGTATCCTCCCTTATTCTTGTGATTAACATAGTATGAATTGGAGGTGTTTTCCTCATATTCTTCCTTCTGTTTGTTTTCTAATGAGGTGTGGGCTTCTTCTTGACTACAATAATTCCACATTTTTTCAAAGTATGGTGTGTCGTTCCAACTACTAATACTCGATGCAAAAGAGGTCCATGATTTTGGTAAGCCTAATAGTGAAACAATCATTAGTTCTTTCTGTGGTATAGGTTCATCAATGTCTTGGATCTCATCTCTTATTTGGGAGATCCTTAAAAAATGTGAAGATACAATATCATCTTTTTTCATCTTCATTGTTCTTAGTTACTTCTTGGGACTCACTATTTGTCCAATGTTCTTGATGTCGAATAGTTTGGATAGATTTTCATACATACCTTATGAAGTATTTATGTTGGATATGCAGGGGATTATATTGTATTTTACTCCATCCATAATTAATTTCATGGTCAAGATGTCATTTTATCTATACTTTCTTTTCTTTCATCATTTGTTGGTTTCTGAACTTTCCCTTGAAAAAACTCTAATAATTTATGTTTTGGAAGGATGAGATCCATATTTTCTTCCATACTCTATAGTTGGTGGCTCCTAACTTATTCTCAGTCTTCATTGACTTTGCCATATATTTTCTAGATGTTTATTCTTCCCTTCTTCTTATGAATTTGTCTTGAATCCTTTCTTGGTCCTTCCTTCTTTGAATAAATCTCCAAGCTAAATTTTTCTCATCTTTTATCCTATCTCTGAAACCATGTTAGAAAATCATAAAGGTAGAAATATCTTCTTATATTGAAAATCACTAATGATATTCTTATATTCTTATTATCTTTCTTTATGTTCTTCTTTTATCTTCTTCTCAATAAGCAATCATCAAATAAAAAACATGAAGATTAATGACACCAGAAGTAGGCACTCATCTAGGGCTAAAACCCTTATGTAATATCCCAAAATGGGATCTGCTAGCAAAGCATGACTGGAAAACGCATTTTCCAGGAATGGATGCTACAGGATTTGAAACCAAGACTTGCGTCCCTTAGATCAATGTATATAAGACTGAAATCCAAGAGGAGGCTCAAAAGAAATCCCTCTAAGTGGGTTAAACAGATCTCCCACACCTAGTTGTCTCTAGAAAGTGCCCAATGAAGGGACTGCAACAATGTATGAACATACAATGGAATAACAACGTTATTTTAATAACCCAGAACACATGAAGATTTGAATAGCCAAAAAATGTATAATATAGCAGAAATTATATAAAAATCCTTGAGGAAATAGTCACTCAAGAAAAGAAATGCAGCCTCAAAGGGACATGTACATGAAAATAGAGAAACACTGCTACACATGTATTTTTGCAGGCTAAAAGGACACATTTTATAAGAGAAATTGCATCATCTGAATAATAATGGAAATATATAACAATGTATGGCTCAAGAAATGAGGGGGAGAAAGCTCTCAAACCCTGGAAACAATAATACAACAATCCTGAGAAGGATTGGCTGAAATATACAAAAATGGAAAAATGTCGGAGTTGCAGGGTAGCAGCTGCAACTGAAAACTAGAACTGGATGGAGATGGCTGAAGATGATACACAATCTTAATTAAACCTCCTTCAATGGATCTTCTAAGTGAAAGGTTGATCCTAAAACTGAAGATCTCACCCTCCAATCAACACTACAAACCCTCACTGCAAGTGCACTCTGAAAATAACGCAGTCTAAGAGGGAAACTGCGTTGTTGGTGGAATAGAAAGTGTTGGCCAAGTGCCAAGATCTGAAATGATCTCTGAATACTTCCTTACTGATCTCCCAAAGGAAAGAGGGCCCCCTCCTCTGGAAAACAAGCCAAGGAATGGTGTTGTGGAACCTCCACTGTAACACCCTGCAACACAACGTTACACTTGAGCAGAAATAACGTTGTAGCTAAAGGAATGGCTTTGGCCTTGAGCCTGGATGTGGAGAAATGAAGTTCAATCCCTCAAGAGGCTTCTCAAGAAGGAGAAGGAATCCTAAATAGGAATCCCTCGTGCTAAACAACACTGCAACTCAGCTAAACAGCCGAAGACTGCAAATAGTCTAAGCAGACATAAACTCAATAATCATATGCATGAGAAATAATGGTTGCCTTGCCCTCCTTTTAAACAAATGAGAGCTCCCTCTCCCTGGGTCCCACTCTTTAGGATTTCCTACATCAAGGAAACTTCCCTCCTCTTTCACTGCGCTGTCCCACAAGATGCTCTCCACCTTCTACCTCTGCACTGTTTGACTTGGTCAAACTTGACCTTGTCTTCTTGCAAATGTCTCCTTTCACACATGAGGGTGTGAAATCTAGTTCCACTAATTATCCCCTTTCATACTAAGAAGGATTTTATCCATGTTTTTATTATGTATGGGCCTCCTCACCCAATTATTCAACTCCTTAGTGAAAATAGCAAAATTTAATATTCCAATTTGTTGTAGGCAAATTTTGGAATATTACACCTTAATAAGGGGAAAACCTAGTCGAACTCTTCCACTAGAATATTCAAATCAAATTGAGGCAAACCAAGCCTTAGACTTGACGAAATGAACTTACTCCTCCACCAAGTAAAGCTTCCAATATGATGAACCAAACACTAGAAGTCAACTTTTGTCAAACTTCTTCAATCCAACTTCAAGTCAAAATTTTGGTGCCTAGATTCATAATTTCGGCCCTACTGTAGCCCTGTAACTTTGTCCCTCTAGCAGCTTCGAAATTTGACACGTGTGAGTCAAAGGAGATTGAAAATGGTCTCCAAAATTATTTTCTTTGGTTTCTTCTCCTTCAATAGGGTGTTTCTCCTTCTTCCAAGAAATTTTCACTCTCTTTTATTCTCCAACAACTACATATCGAAATTTTTGTGAATATGCTCCAAATGAGGTCAAGTTGCTACCTTTATATTGTGGATTTTTCCACCCAATGTGGATGAATTGTATAGGTTGAGGCCAACTTGGTGGAGGCCTAAATGACTCATTTTATAATTTTTTTTTATTTTTTTATAACCACAGACCATGAGGGGTCTATTACATGATGAATTGGACATTAACTCTTAACATAAGACCTAGAAGCCTACAATGGAGACTTTGACTTATTAATCATTGAAACAAGCTTGAAACCCATGCTTTAATAAGTTAATATATTTTTCTTTCCTTTTGAAAAATACATTACATTATGACTCAAATATATTTATGAAGACCTACACTAGTTTCATTCTTCAACAATTATCCCAGGATTGTTCCTCTAGGGCTACAAATTTGATAAACGTGAGGTTGTGTGCTCCAGGAATTTTCCTTGTGGGGCACAATTCTCTTGACAAAGTCAATATTTTTGGGTTACACCAACCTTAATATGACCTCAATTCTAGTTACACATCTTAAACCAATGGGGAAAGTGCTCCCATTACTTTTAACCAACCATCAAGAAGTCTAAAGTAGTTGGTGTCTAAAGTGAAACACTAATAGATACAGTCTACCTTAATGTCTATTTCAAATGTTGTTGAATGGCTATGAAAAAGGTATGAAACATCTCTGCAATATGATGCTTAATCTGCAATCAAAATATCTATTTTCCATGTGCACTTTTATGGTCCACCAAACTATTGAATTTCATCATTCACTTCATTTTCATCTCAGTTAACCAATTCCTACCACACTATGAGCATGTTCGAACCTGCTTGTTGACCTGTTCACTGTAGTCCCTCCTTCATCTCTACTGCATTTGTAAGCCTGAGGACCTCCTGACTCATATGATTTTGCATAGCTTAATGATCTCGTGTGACACATCAATACTCAATGTTGTTGTTTTAATCCATATTCATTACTATAACAGTGGCCATGGTATATGTCCACTCAAACCCATGAATGAGGAGGAATTCAGTAAGAATTCATTTTCATTTATTTTTTCTATTGGAAATTCACAAGATAATTGAACATACATTGTTCTAGGGGATATATTAGAACAATTAATCCCACTAAAAATCGTTAAGGAAGAAAAACATATAATGGGCTCACCACATTGAATTGATATACTTTTAACTATATACAAGAATTTCACTACCCCTTTTATTTTGAAATAACTCTAATAATAATGACACATATCGACCATTACATTTTTAACAAACTAAGTATGATATTAGCCTGCAATCAGTTGAAGTGTAGTGTCAGTGGAATATTTGGATGTTACATATTTTAAAACATCACTAGGCGAACACACAATTTTAAAATTCATATATCATGTTCATACCTATCTTGTATTCCTCAAAATGTGCATCTCAATATATTGGCAGTGGCGGATAAATTTGATCACCAACTTTACCACTAGTAGGTTTCCCTAACATTGGATCCATGTCTTCTATAGGATCTTCCAAGGGTGCAACAATGAAGAATTTATAAAATTATTCCATTTAAATCATTCATTGTTATATTGTATGACATCATAAATCAATGAAGAATGAAACCTAATCACCTACGAAGCAATACAATTAGAGAAAAAAAAACCTCTCCATGAGTTCAACATTATCATTTCCTCCTGAATTTTACATCAATGAAAAACATATCCCCCTTTTTCATTAATGGAAACAATCTTTCCATCTACCCCCATTTGACATCAATGGGAAATGGGGTGACTCCCTAACACACTCTCTCCTCTTAGCTGTATTTTCACAACACTTTTTGGGATGAGCTTCTCGTAATGAAATTTCCTCTTCTAATATCTAATATTAAAAAAAATCTTACCTACCTAAGTTCGAGTTTCCATTTAATTGTCTTTTTGAACAGATTTAAGGATATTCTTTGAACATATTTGGCATTTCATATTTCCTCCTCTGGGGGCCCACTTTCATGTGATATTTGGTCTCATATTGTAGTATCTTTGACAAATAAACCATGTTAGACTTATTGGCATACTTGGTGATGTTGGTGTATGTGTTTTACTAGCAATACTAACCTTTGTAGATAGGTTCAAATCTTCACTATAAGTTTGATAATATTCCTTTTGAACTCGAACTTGTTGTATTTCTCATATTCTCTTCCTTTAGTTTTGTTTCAAATATTTTTGTTTCATCATATTATTTTGTTCATTTTCTTTGTTTATTTGATTTCATGTTTCATATCATACACATACACATAATACTTGTCTTTTACAACGTTTCTATTGAAGATGATCTTGTCCCTATCACACTTATCAATGATATTCTCATTCTGAGGGTCATTCCAATATTTCTTATGCATTCAAAACCTATTCTTATTATGATAGAACTCGGGACAATTAATTCATGGTTGTAACCTTTTAAAATCTTCTCCAAAGCACAATATACATTTTATATTTCATAAAAAATATTTGAACATATAACATCTTTCATCATGATATTCATTAGGAAAAAACTCAAATATTAGAATTGAAGGAGTCACGATTTTTTCCTTAGAGCACATAACCTATCACCAACTCAAACCAATGCCTTGATAACTTAAGGAAAGTAGACGATGTTCATATTCTAGCTCATCCTATTTTCTTCTCCAAACACTAGTGTGATTTTCCCTTTCTTGGTAGAAACATTTTCTTCCCTAGTTTACTTCGATAATCTCTACTTGTTGCATTCTCATGCATTCTGTATTGTACTTGAATGAAGAAGAAACTGAAATATACTTTCTACTATTGAATTAATTTAGATATTTTTCTTTTCTTCCTGCAAACTTGCTTCTAGACGCATGCTAATGACTTTTCTAATCATTCCTATCATAAGCTTTGAAATCCCTACCATTATGCCCAAAATTTGTACATGAAAATAAATAACCAAGAAAAATAATTTGATATGGATATGAGTAAGGTTTCTTTAATGAAGATGACCTTGTGAAGGCATTCTTCCTTGGAGAAAGTTCAAATATTTGTTGGTCCTTTTCCTTGATTACATTATTGTCTTCCTTCTGATGGGGCTTCTTAAAAATACCGACATAAATACTTGGAGTAAAAATACTTTCAACCTTATTGTTAAAATATTGTAGGAGAGAAAATATAGAGTTACCAATAGGAAAAATAAAAATAATCAACAATAAACATGAAATAAACTAAACATCGTATTTACCCTAGGAAAACCTCAACTCTGGGGAAAAACGTAGCCCAATGGAATTTCATTAGTCCTTGTCCAAAACCCTATCCAAGCTGACTAAGTAAGCCTTCATTGCTCAACTCCCTTGACCCATTACAATTAATTCTTCACATCCTTTTAAATGTTTCATCACATGAATTCAAAGGGAAAATTACCATGGGAAACCAGAAAACCATGTGCCCAAAACCCCCACTAATGACTTGATCAACTTTGGCTCTTCCCCTAGGTCAATTTTACCTAGCATCCCCCCTTAAACCTTGACTTGGGATTTCCTTAATTAAATCCATCCAAACTTTCCATGTGAATCATGCTGACTCACTCTAGCCCTTACTCCCCTCAAATGTTATTCCTAGGGTGTCCGTTGACCTGGAATTTCCCCCATCACCTAGGTCCAAAACCACACTTTATCATAAATTTCCAAATGTACGCATGCCTTACCATTTCTTACAACAATATGCCCATTTACATGCAATAATTTATTTTAGCTCCATGATAATATTTTTTTTTTTGGTTGTTGTTTCTCCAACATTTCTGTTGTCATCCTCTTTCCTTTACATGCTCTAAGTGTCATGTTTTCTTCTCCATATACGACTTCCATGGATGCATCTCACCACTCCTAGAAAATTAAGGCTTCTTAAAAGAATACCTCTTGCACACATATCCCTTTGATTTCCATCATGATTTCCTATCTCTAATCATTAACCCTGTGCTTGAGGATTTATTTATTTATTGAAATCATAATTTCATCAACCCTATTAGAACCCATTTTCATTGATTTATCAACACCATTTTTTCTACATTATAGCACCCCAACAACCCATGTGAGCCATAAAAATATACCTTCAAATATTTTTTCTTGTTGCGGTGATGATAAGCTAGCAATGAAAGGGCATCCTCTCTTGCCTCTCAATGCTAAGTAGAAACCAAAATAGAAAAACATTTCTTCTTAGAAAGAAATAATGAATTTATTGAGATGTGTTGTTCCCTTAATGCTGAAGAATTTATTTTATTCCATGTATAGATACCATGCTTCTCCTTTAATGAATCAACCATGTTTCATTTACTTTTCCCCTCATGCGAATAATGAACTATTTGATTGTTCAAATTATGCTAGAACTCACATTGAAAGCATTCTCACGTAGATGCCAAATGAAAAATGAGGAAAGTATAAGAGTAACACTATAGTGGTGTTGCATTTATAGCATCAGCTAGCCTCTTCAGTTCTCCAATTAAATTTTGATTCGACCTCTACCTTATTTACTACTTCAAAAAAGTATAGCTCTTCGGTAACTTTATAACATACTTTTTTTTTTTTTGGTTGTAGATGGATTTATATTGAATCAAGTTTACAAAGGATGAGATGTTAGAATTGATACACATCTCATTGGTAAATTTTTTTTTTTATCAAAGCCAGATATTGGCTTCATAGAGATGTCTGTATTTTCAAGGTTTTGTGTGAAAGACCTAATGAGCATGTTTTCATTGATGTCAAAGTAGGAATAGAATTAGGTGTGCAAGATATCAATAATGTCAAAGAAAGCGGAGGAGTAGGTAGGCAATGGTTGAGAGGATGCAATGAAGAAATCGTAGCTAACCCCAGCCATGGGGTTTGGTTCCTTGGATGATGGACATACCTCGCACTTTGTAGAAGATTTTGATAATGCAGATATGTGATCATACCCTAGATATCATTTCCATCAGATTGTACTCGTTGTGATGATTTTGGTGGTATGTGGAGCATTCGAGGGGCCTTCACGGTTTGAAAGAAACACTTTTGCACCTAATCTGTGGACCAGAAACCCCAAAGGATTGATAATGTGGTAGTCATGAAGAGCGTTGATGTGGCAGTGTCAATCATATTGTCCGTTGGATTATGTGGAAATATCGTATTAATTTACATGGAGGATATATTTAAATCATAACACATGGGAGGTTTCAAAAATATTTAAAAAAGAAAAACAACTTTTGGAGGCAGCATTTTAAATTTTAAATTTATAGAATAATTTTTTCTTCTAGTCATCCTACTCTAAAGAAGCCTCCATAAAATATATAAACAAAGTCTTATGACCCTAATGTGATAAAAAATGAATTTCTTTCTTTCTTTAAATTTGACTGCGGCCGTGAGAAAATAAGGAATTGAAGGATGTTCAGTTCGTTATTTTGGGTATACGGTTTTTGGGCTATTTCATGGCCTTTCTAGCATAAAGGTTTCATTATTATAGGTAGAAAATTTTTCTATTGTTTTATACCAGTGAAAGGGTTTGTTATATATGTAGCTATCAAAGTTTCAAAAGTTCTTGAAGTTCTGATATAGGTTTATGAAGTCTGAGGTCTTATGGTTTGCGGAAAATCAAGTTGAACCCTATCATTGTATCCTACATATTGGCAGAAAATTTCCATTTCGAAGATCATATGGGATTTAACATTCTTTCACAACACTTGCGGGATTGATTAGTATAAGGAGATCTGACATAGATGATTATTTGAAAGGTTGTGTATTGCAACCTGGAAAAACTTTTTGGGTCTACACGCTCTCAAATATTAATTTTTGTGGCACATAGATCCTTGTTTATTATGACCAGGAAGTTTTGTGCCATAACAAAACCTTGATTCAAAATATTAAGTGCATCATGAAATGGTTCAAATAAATAAAAACACATTTGAATAGTTGATATTGATTATGTTTTAGAATTGAGAATTTTGATTTAGATAGGATTGAGTCTCATGTTATAGCCGAAAGCTTTGCTGACTTGATTGATATTCCCTAGATAGATCCCTTATAAACACATTGTGTTGACAATTTTTTGAACATGTAGAATCATGTGGTAATAAATCTCTATGATTCAAACTCTTTCTAAGCAGGTTGAAGTCTTAGAAGAACAAAAAATATTGTGCATATCAGATTGTTATTATGCTCTAAATTCTCGAGTTATTGTAATTCTTATTCTGAGTCTCTAACCTCGATGTGCAACAATAGAGTCATATGTCTATAATGCAAGTTTCCTCTCTAAATTATGGATGAGTGTCACCTATCCTCCTAGATGAAAATTATGTGAAGGTTGGAATTAAAATATGATACTGCCCTAAATCCTTGTTCTCAGAATAACCATATAGCTAAACATATAAAATTGTAGTATAGTTACCATATGGATGTCGTTGTAAGAGAAAACAAAGTGATCTACTTCTTCAACCTTTGATGATGCTTTTGTTGACAACTTGAGATTTTATTACATTTTAAATAACATAGATTGATGGTTCACAACCTCACTATTTATGCATGACAATGCCTACATGATTGAGATGTTCTTATTTTTGTACGAAAGAGATGTTGTTCCTATGACCATAATATATTGACTATTTCATTGCTAGCATTAAGAACCATAGAGGATCGATATTGAAGCCATTCTTCATTTTGTAGAAACCTTATTTGAAAACAACCCTTGGATTGTCTTAGTGTCAGTGAGTTCTTCTTGTCACCATTGATCAAATGTGCTCTTTCAAAGTTTTTTTTCGGGTGTCAACAGAAATTTTTATGGTTTTAGTAAGTCTTCAGATAAAAAATTGGTCTCTAGCTAGTGGTGTCTAGGTATATTACTACTCCATTCAAAAAAAAAATTGTGCTCATCATTTCCATATCTAAGTTGGATGATTCATCATTGCAAAGTCATCCGTTTCATATCATTCATGTTATCATGATTCTCATTCAGCTCAATGTCGCCATTAGGTCATTAGGGTTCAAGTCACCAAAATCAGTCATTTCATTAATAAAAATGACAAATGAAGGGATAGTAATAGGTATTTTCTCAATAAAGTTTGTTACATATGTAATTTTATTCAATTATGATGTAATAAGTTCCTAATGTTCAAATATGCATAGTTTTCCAAAGTATAAGTGAAATAGACTTGGTGGGCCACCACACCTCAATGAAGAAAAAGACTCCAAAAGGCTATAAAGGACCATCAAACTCATTTATCTCATTAATTCCATTGCTAAAGAGCTCTCACTCACCTACAAAGACAACCTCAACACTCTTAGCATCAAATAAGACTCCAGAGAAGTAGTTTCAAGTCACTACACTGCATCTTGGAGTTTTCACGCTGCACTTTCACTAGCACATTGTGTTTTCTCTCCTACGTTATGGTTTCCCTCTCTTAGTAATAATCAAGATTCAAAGGATTCTCCAGGGAAATTCAAGTCTAAGACAGTGCTCTACAAGTATGTTAAGGGTTGGGAACTCCTCCTATCAGTTTCTTTCCTTGTTTTGGTTGTACAATTTTGAATTTTTCCCCCAGGCTGCATTTTTGTGGGTGAGGCTTTGTTTTCACATTTGCAAGGTGTAAATCCCTATCCCTAGCATCCTACACTATCCCTCACACTCAAATACAACTCCCACAACCTTTTTATTCCCCTAATCCCATTTCCCAAGTCCCAAACACCAAACCCTACCTCCATGCCGTGTTTTGGGAAAATTCTAGGGTTTGGATTATGTTAAATTTTCCTAACCCATTCCTTATAAATATTTCACCCCCCTCCAGTTCCCATAGCTCCGTAAAACCCTTGGCCACTTCCCTAAATTTCTCCATCCTCATACCCCTTCCCTAAACCCTTCATCCCTTCCCATCACTCACTAAATCTGTTTTTTCCCACTAGGGTTTGTAAATTGTGAAATATGGAAGGAGAAAAGAAACCCTATAACAAGGGAGGCCACATGTCAAGATGTGAACCACTCAACACACATGAGATTATGTCATTTTCACTTGCCAAGCAGTGCTTTCAGAATTTTGGGTGTATGAGGCTTGGTGAGCAAGTTCGAACAATCAAATACAATGCCAAACTCACAAGTTTCTTTGCCACTAATATTAAAGGATACAGGGTCATAATTGCAGAGGTAAGCTTCAAAATATCAACTGAATCCATAGATACAACTACTGGGATACCTAATAGTGGTGAAAAATGGTTTTGAGAGCCTTGATCTTGATGTAAAAAACTACAAATCATTCATCAAAGGTTACTACAAAGATGCCATTAAGAAAGTGTTTCCTTTTGGTCAACGGTTGGATAGGTTTGCTCCATTGATGAGGGTAATTATCAAGTAATTTACATGTGAGTTCATATCAGTAGGTATGGGCCCACAAAATTCAAATAAATCATAGCTTCACCTTTCCAAGATATGGAAACCTGGGGCCTACATTGGACACATGGAAAATTTTGATTCAAAATGTGTTTCTGACCAAAAAAAGATGTATTTTACAAACGTGAAAGAGGATTTTGTCCATCATAGACCAAGGAACAAATAAATCCTTTATTTTATACATAGGTAATATGATTTGGGAGAAATTCCAAATATACAATTTCTACAAGAGGTTTTCTGCACTTATGGGTAGCTTGACTTCAAGATCACGTGTCAGGGGTTTGGAGAGGGTGTTGCAATGCTTGATGACTGTGTTGTGTATCCTAAATCCTATGCTTTCTAATGGTACCTTCAGATCTTTATTTTTTCCTCAGGAAGGCCTCCAAAAGTCACGTGTCCCAAGCACGTGGCATTTTCTCCAGGCATACTACATTTTTCCAATTTTTGAGTGATCAACTTTAAACTTTGTTTCTTACCAAATGGGAAAAAAATTTTGAACACTTGAGGACGTTTTAGTTAAGACCATGCCAAAGAACAAAAAGCTCTCTTGGTTTTGTAAAATGAGCTATGGTTAGAGAGATATGTACCTACCTTTGAGCCCTATGTTTGCAGAAAACTTCTGAGTTTTTGGCAGTTTTTGACATAGTCACAAGGTAAAAAACACAGCGTGGGCCACACTACATTTTTTATGGAGGCCTCCAAATGACATAAGGTTTACATCAATGGATTCCTCTTTACCTCTACTTTTATCATATAAAACCGGAGCTCCACGTCAACCCCTTCTCATAGGTAAAAAAGTAAAAAACCACTAGAAAATGACCTTTCTGCCTCCTTTTTGAAGATTACACTACGTTTTCAGAGTGTCTGTGGGAGAATGAACTTTGGAGGGGCTAAATTTAGTCAATTTCAGTGCTTGAAGAATCCATAATGTATCCAACTTGAATATCTATGTCCGACAATTTTAAAATCAACATTTAGACTCCATGAAGACCTCTAACACTTAGTTTTCCCTCACACACTGTGTTTTCTCCTAGCACGCTATGTTTTCAGCAAAATTCAATGCGTTTTCTCCTGAAAGTCATTTTTTGTAGTTGAATTTCTCCATTTTCACTTTTACTCATGTAATTTGTCAATCATGATGATGTAATGATTTTTTGAGATGTCATTAAGATGGTTAAAGGTAAATATGAGGTAGATACATGCTTGTAAAGGTCATTAATGGTTAAAAGAATCAGTTTTTCTATCTTAGGGAGAGTCTTTTTCACCTCCCTAGTCTTTAGGTTTTAGGTGAGAGGATCAAGTAATCAGTTCCTTCACTCAAGGATTCGACCCTTAAAGAGGGGAAATGATATTTTTTCTATATGTATGCTTTTTTTATTCACTTGACTGGTTGGACATGAGAGGTTTGAGACCATTGTAGCTTGTGGTTCAACTTTTATTTATAAATTCAAAGGCCTAGTTGTAGCTATTATCTATGAATTCTTGTGCTGTGATTTTTTGATGTTGTATTTTCTCTGTTATAGTCTTTTATAAATGATATATATGTTCTATTTCCATGCCTTGATTTCTTCAATGATCTTCCTAAAATTTTGATAAGAAGAATTCTTCATGAGCTCTCTTTTGTTTGGGAACATCATTTCATGTTTATTTCCTTCAGTTTTAATGAATTCATTATGCATTCTCATTAAGATCCTCTCCACTCTTTCAAACCCTACACTACACTGACAAAACACTAAACCCATCATTAAAGCATTGCTACCTTTCTCCTTTATATATTTGAAGTTGTAACCCTTTGATACATTTGACCTAGCTACATGGTTTTGATCCCTGAACCAGTAGTAAAACCATCAAACTTTCAAAACCATAGAGATGACCTAACTAGTCTAAAATGTATGCTTCATCCAGTCCAATCCTTTGGCTGCGATCTCATAAATAGATCTCTCTGGTTTTGTAGGGTTAGCTACCAAACTAAAAGCCTAGTTTGCGGTTACCTCCGTCAACATCCATTCATCAGCCTTGGGATGTTTTGGAGGCTAACATTTATGGTGTCGTTGCTGGGGAGTGAGGTGCCAAATCTTCCATGGGAAAGCACGAAAGGGATCAGGTCTGATTACTGAAGGTGGAAAATGATCAGACACGGGAAGGCTGAAATTATCCACCTGGCGACTCTAAATTAGTTTGAAATCAAATCCAAAGGCTCCAATAGAGGATGAACCTTACCAATAGAAACATGACAGGATGACATGGGCACATCAGGTATTCAACCTGGAATTTCATCAAAGACATCATGTTCTTTGTCGAGAATTATTTTTTCTCTTTTCCTGAGATTGTCAAAATATGAAAAGTTTGAATACACATTCTCCTTACTCTTTTTATCTTAGCCAAGATCCTTCTTCTGAAACTTATGTTAACCATATCCAGCTTGATGATCCTCAAGAGATCAAGACTAATCTTACAACTTTTTTAGGTACTCCTATACCTTGTAAAATTCTAGATAGATATAAGCCAGTCATATTACCTCCTATACTCCATGATTTCCTAGAAAACTATTAGATATATCTTCCTAGGTTTGATGGAGAATATGGTAACATCACTGCTGAGAAACACATTCAGAGTTCTGAAAAATTTCTTGACCTTTTTGCAGTTGAAGAGGATGATGTCAATATCAGGATGTTTTCTCTATATTTGGAAGGTGAAGCCAAGAAATGGTTCAAAAACTTGCTAGCTGTAAGCATTTTTTATTTCCATCAGCTTGTGAAAGGCTTACTTGATAAATGGGTGATCAAGAGGAATCCTTTCTGAATTATGAAAGAATACAGTCATTTGAAAAGACAACTAGGAGAAATAGTGCAACACTTTTCAGCCAAATTCAATCAAGTATACCATTTAATACCTGCTGATATAAAACTGCCTCCCATTTCAACTCTCTTACACTACCTGGATGCATTTGATCTGGAAATGGAATATCAATTGAGAGAAAGGGATATTACAACACTCGGAAAAATTCATGATAGTGCGATAGCTCTGGAAGCTATTATGTTGGTCAAAAGGTCAAAGTTGGAAGCAGAAGAGAGGGAGAACATAAAGAAGGATCATTTGACATCTTCAGAAAATAAGCTCAAAATTTTGGTAAGTACAATGGAAGAAACGATGCAAAATATCACCATGAGAGATGAATTTGTTGTTCAATAACACCATGTCCCACTTATCGTTGAAGAAGAAGAGGTTATTGGCCCTAACTATTTTTCCATTAATTCCAATTACCATAGATCAGAAAATGATTGTTGTTTGTATTCATTTATGGACAATAATGAAAATAGATTTGTAGATCAATCCGAGGAGAAGAATTTTGCTGATATCATGTGTATGTTCGATGACATTACTTATATTGATGATTTACCCAAGTATGATCAGTATTATGATGAATATGTTGTTGAAATTGAGCCTGACTCTTCAAGGCAATGATTAGCATGTTTTTCGGGAGGAGGAAGTTCAATTACAACTACTCAAATAAAGCACTCTGCCTATACATATCAATCATGAAAAAAATGAAGAGAATGCAGAAAATTTCAAAGTAAGTGAAATCTCTTTGCCTTTGAGTTTCAATTCATTTCAATTTCTGAGAGAAAACTATAAGCAAGCAGATAAGCGAGTTGTCAACAATATGAATGGCCAACCTTCTCATGAATTGGTTGAGAAGGTCAATTGTGATATTGAAGCTTTTTCACTCCAAAGTCACAACCATTGAGTTTCATTGAATTTCAGACCATAGATCAAAGCTTAGAACCTGAAACATATTATGAATTGATGTTGGATAATTCTGTACCATTAAGTTTTGATGCATTTCAGTGTTTGAGGAAAAAAATATATAATATCTCTCAAGAAAAGGATGAAAAGCCTATAGAAAATCATGTAGTCTCATTGGAAACAATGTATAAAAAGTTGCTGCAGTATTCTTAGGTTTTCCATGCTCCAATAGTTGATATTTTGGATAATTTCTGTAGTCAATGTTTTTCTCCATTATCTAGCTATGAGCTTCAAAAAAACAATGATAAAAATTTAATTAGGAAATCGGCTTCATTGTTTTATTCAACAGGAATCTCATTACAAAAAACATCTAAGAATTTTCAGTTATATCGGGAGAGTAGCAATAAAGACGATTTTGTTTTAGAGCCTCTTGCACATGATGATCTTCCTCCAGGATTAGAAAATGAAAGGAGTGCTTGTGTTTCTACTGAGTTTCAAGACAAGGTAAAATTTCATATTTGTGTGGATTCTTTTACTGATTTTCTACAGTCAACAGGGGAGATAACTTTTCTTGTATTTATAGACCAAAAGCACATTTTCACTGGATATTTGAAGTTTTTTAGTTATTGTCTTTTCTGCCTGATCAAGGAACATGTGAGCGTGATTCAAGTAAGTAGCCATTTTCTAGATTGGTTACACCGGAAGGATCATTTCAGATGATTTTAGATATGTCTTCAGCAGGTGGGAAGTTATCATAAGGATTTGAAGCCCTCAAGTCTTAATGATATGCTGCCATTAATAAGTTTTGTCAGTGTTGTTTTAGTGAGAAAGTTTTTTTAGTCAAAGTGAGTTTAGTTTGTCAGTCATTTTTCAGTTTTGAGTTTGGTCTTTTGATTTTTGACTCCATGCCCAATGGATAAGGCTACTTGGTCTACGGTGTTATTGAAACCTCCAAGGAGCTGCCATCCTCAGTTGGAGCCAATGTTAGTGACAGTCAGTTCTGCATGTCACCAGTGATCAAATGTGCTCTTTCAAAGTTTTTGTTAGGGTGTCGAGTCAAATTTTCGTGGCTTCAGTAAGTCTTCAAATCAAAATTTGGTCACTGGTTAGTGGTGTCTAAGCCTATTACTACTCCATTCAAAAACAAAATTTTGTTGGTCACTGCCATCTCTCAGTTGAATGACTCATCATTGCAAAGTCATCAGTTTCATCTTAGTCATGTTATCATGGTTCTCATTCAACTTAGTTTCACCATTAGGTCATTACGGTTTAAGTCACCAAAATATGTCATTTCATTAATAAAACCGGAAAATGAAGGAGTAGTAATAGATATTTTCTCAATAAATTTTGTTACATATGTAACTTTATTCAATTGGGATGTAATAAGTTCCTAATGTTCAAAGTTGCATAGTTTTCGAAAGCATAAGTGAAATAGACTTGGTGGGCCACCACACCTCAATGAAGAAAAAGACTCCAAAAGGATATAAAGGACCATCAAACTCATTTCTCTCATTAATTCTGTTGATTATATAGTTTACCTTTAACATTTTTATTTTTGGGCCTTGAGTAGCAAAGCATCAAACAACACTACTCGTGGTGAATATTTAAATGATGGCTAGATAGAAGTGGCGCAAAGCTAAGTCACGTGCCAAATAAATAAACGCATGTCTATAAGGGGGTGGAAAGATGTAAAGGTTTCGAACATTAACCAAACAAATATTTAAAGGGTATAAAGCGAAGAATGTTGAAACAGGGCCCACCTTCACTTTATGTACGCTGGTAAGAGATTCCACATGTGCAATTCTAGGGGGGGTCACGTAGCAGAGGAGTGAGGCAGAGCCATACCCCCACGGAAATTTGGTGACGTGTCACGAGGGTTGACATGAGGTGAGGGTTATATGGGGAGTAAAGCACGAGTCTTAAAGCCGTCATACTATGTACTTCATGCTCCACGAATATTATATTTGACGACAAAGTTATCTGTAGGCGGAAAGATGACAAAGTTCCTTCGGGTCCTCCTCTGTGGTACTAGAGTCAGGCTGATGTTAACCCAGCACGCGGTGTTTACCTACCTGAAGTTTAACACCCAACCCCTACATGCCACGTGCTTCATTTTCAGTGTCCTTACAATGCTTATCCCACTTGCTTCACCATTCCACCTTTTCTCAAGAACCCTCAGTTCTATATAACGGTCCCCCGTCTTTTACTGCAGTAAAACTTTCAGGTATTCGACTACGGTATAAACTAAAGTAGTAGCCCAGTGCTAGGTCCATCCAGTCACTGTCAGTACCCCCCGTGTCGCTTTCCCGAGCATATTTCCTACTACACGATTATTCCGTCCTGCATATCCCCTCTGGTTTCTTTTTGTTTTTAAAATTTTTTCATATTAGTCATGGGAAAGGTCACCACCAAGAAGACAAAACCAGAGACTCCTCAGGTCCGTGAAACCAAAAACCCTCCAGGGTTTGAACCTTTCTTGGACCTGCAAGCTGAAATCTGTGACCCGCAATATCCATTTCCCATCAGCAGTATCAAACCTGAGCTTTTTAGGAGACATGTCAAAAAATAGGGATAGATATCGGGTGGTTCTATCAGGTCTATACCATCAAATTACCCCTCCGGTTTATCCAGTGGTCAATTTTACATGTTGGCTAAGAGATGCCTACGACAAACATCGAGGCATGTTTCTCTCGGCTCAAGGGAACAGGATATTCACTCTTTCCACCGATATTATCAGAAAAGCCCTTCGTTTTCCCACCAGTGCAAACTACATCATTTTCAGTGAAATTAATTTAACCCCTTAGTTTGCAAAATTGCCATGGGAACGGCGAGGTAATTTCATCACCTCCATAACCGACGACCAGACCACATCCCTTCCTTTTGTAGAGCCTTTCCCTTTGAGTCCGTTCAAAGAAGAAGAGCATCCCATCCTTTCTCTCATTGCAGGTTTATTAGGTGTGGATGGTTTGGGGCAAACCTCCAGGGAAAGTGTTGCTTTCTTATGGTTAATGTCTCAAACTGGGGTCATTCTGGACATTCCTGGCTTCCTGGCCTCCACCATTCAGACCCAGTTCCAAGAACTCTTAGAAACTGGTCGCTTCCACTTTTTCTCTATGGTTGTCTACCTCTTCCTTTATTAGCATGATGATAAATTTGAGGGTTTGGGTTTAGATAAAGAGTACAAGGTAAATTCTCAGCCCAGACCAATTTTTGACTAGAGATTTGCAACACATCAGTTACCAAATGAGGTGGGCTATTCCAGGTTTCTAAATGAGTTCATGCCTATTGCCTACACTATCATCCACGACTCTCCCTCACCTGGGGTTTTTCGTGAGATGAAGAGATGGTTACAGTATAGTCAAGCCCAAACTACTGGGGATTGGTACCTGTTTGATAACTACACCAAAATCTGAGTTTATGGAGCTGAAGTTCCCCCCTATCAGTTGCTTGTGTTCCCTGCCCGACAGATTTATGCTTTGGAGTACATTCGGCAGACCCTGCAATCTGACCAACTCCACTTCCTCCCTGCAAAAAAGGGGTTTATCCTTAAACTTCCCATTACCATTGGCCCTTTTGTTGTCAATTCAAGGCACGACCTCCCTATCGTTGAGGAGATGCTTCAAGACATGGATTTTAGACAAGGGAAGGTTTGGCCCTAAGATCCGACGGGCATCATCTCTAACAGAAGGAGAAGGAACAAATCAACTCCTTATGTGCATGAAACGAGACTGTTCATAGAATGGAGGGCTAATCTTGTAAATTGGCCTTTGCTTTCGCAGATGGAGACAGATTCACCTGCGACAGGCGAAAAGGAAGAGGCACCTTCAGGAAGAGAAGATGGTAAAGGTCAAGAAGTAGAGGAGGCAGGTACATCAGAAGCACGTTCTCCCCATCATCAAAGGTAGAAAACAGTGACCAGTGAAGCAAAATTTATTGGGGAAGAACAATTGCTCAAATAGGAAATACCATATGGGAAACTCGAAGAGAGCAAGATAGGGATCAAGGTGTTACGAGATAGTGTTACATCTTCCAACTACTCAGAGGTCTCATAGGCTATCACAGCTGACATTTCCCATATTGCAACCGAAAGAAGCCTGAAAGCCAGAGCCATCAGAGATAAGTACAGGTCAGAGCTAGAAGGATTCGTTGAGAAATACCACACCAAAGTTTCAGCCTCAATGAACTTGGACACAGAACATTTAGTGATGGCTATGGCTGAGGCCATTCTGGACCCAGATGCAGGTACTACCAGTTACAGAGTGCTAGAGTACGCAGTAGATATGTCAAAGGTGCCGGCAATTGATAAATGCAACCTATTTCAGGTTTTTGGTGATATGCTAAAGGATGAAGTGATGCGGCTTACGATCACTTTAAAGAAGTTGGAGAATAAGCATGCCCAAGTGAAGGAAAATTTCAGAAAAGGAAAGGTAAATTCCTGTGTCCTCACGAATCAAATATGTTCTCTCCAGGATTTGATTAAAGGAAAAGAGACCAGTGAAGCCAACCCACAACGTCGCCTCATCGAGGAATTGCAGAAGGAAGTGGCATCCCTGAAAGGAAAAATTAGCATACCGGCCTCCCATAATGTACAAACAGCTGAGTTAGCCCAAGCTGAAAAAGATAGAGCAGACTTGGTTGATTCTCTTGCAAAAGAGAAGGAAGAAAAAGAAAAGATAGCAAAAGAGATGGTTGTTCTTTAGGGCAGGCTAAAGGCATTACAGGCAACTTTGGATACACATACGTGTGCACCACCGCCAGCCCCACCGGAAACTAGTTCACTGTCCGAACAGTTGACTACAGCAGTGGCTACAAACGATGCATTAGAGAAACAGGTTTCTATAGCGAGACTAAGAATCAGTGGGCTGGAAGCCATCTTGGCTGAGAACTCGAAAATAATCGAGGCCATGCAGAAGGAAGTCGAGTAGGGAAAGAAGGAGAAAGCAGACCAGCAGAAGACCATCGACGAACTCAATAATCGCCTGAAAGGTAATATCACCCTCAGGGAAGCCAGAGAAATAATCTGGGAAAAAATTATCACGAAGGTGAAAAGGAATTGGGAATTTCTAAAGGTCATTGAGGAAGTAAAGTCATTCGTGCTTTATCTCAGAAGAAAGCTTCATGAGGAGAATACTGATACATCCAGCAAAGCGAAGCACGCAAAGAGTTATATCTCTTTCCTAAAAGGGTTGAGGCCTGAAGACATGGAGAAACATGGTATAACGAGCAAGTTCAAGGAAGCCGTTGAATGTGAAAAAATAATTGATAAGGATTTTTCTCGCAGTATAACTTCAAGGACCTTGGAAAATGTGGCGGTCAATTTAGAACGATTTGAAATGATTTGGGCCGAGATCACAGCTGTCAGGCTTCCATCATGCTAGGGTCCTACCCCTGTCGTGTTACTGCCATTACCAACATATGAGGCACGTCTCAAGGAGGAGATGAACCGGACAGATGTACTTTCAAATAAATCCACTCGGCTGAAATCCAAAACTATAGTTTCAGCACTCCGCCAGGAATTTTCCCTCCTGCACCTGGTGAAGCACAAAATTCCTGCCGATGAAAATTTCAATGATCTCACTGAAGCTTATATCAGAGTGGAAGGTTTCGCATCAATGCCTGAACCTACAGCAGAAATTCGGCAAAGGTGCACCAAGTATGCCAACCTGTTAGCCATCTCATCAGAAAATGTCCCGCCACTTGTGTCGGCAATCGCATCAACTTCGTTGCACCAGTGAATGTTGTTAATTTATGATTCAGCCCTAGTGGCATTTACTTTTACTTTACTTTGTTACTTTTAAATTTCGAGTGGAATTCACATTTCACTCCTGCATTTTACTTCTTGTTTTAGATAGTTTTTAAATATTTTGTTTTTAAACAGCCATGAGCCTAACTGTAAATGATGAGATGCCCCCATCTCTCATCATGAATTTTGGTTATTTTTTATTAAGACCACAAACTGATTACTAGCACGCGGGGAAGATATTTTTCCCAAAAATATCTTCCCGCTCATATTTCTGAGGGTTCTATATAAGCAGCAACCAAATAGGAAAAAGGGTTCCAGATTTTCTGAAGAATATGCTGTGAAAGAATTTTGTATGCATTTTGTCGAATCTTTAATATAAATGCAAAGAGCCTTTTGGGTCTCAGTGATAAGGAGTTCCATCTTAAATGAGGAATTTGGTCTTTGTGCTTTACAGTCTGTAACTCTACCTTATGTGGTATAGCTTACCTGTTCATTTCGTTATATCCATTTCTCTTGTATCATGTTCTGGAATGCGAGTAGCTCACTGGTTCTGGTATGAATTTATCATAGTTGATACTTATGCTAAAACCTGTCTAGCACTTTAAATATGGCTCAGTCATGATATGCTATTTAATTTTCCACTTCAACCACACTTCTTCTATATTAACCGCTATGGGATGCTATTTTTAAAGGTTATTGTCATTTATTGATTCTTATTATCATAAGCCCATCACATGTTAATATTTGTTTCTAGATTTCATCTCAGTGATAGTTAGTATTCTCCCTATATTTCATACATCAGCAATTGCCTTCTGATTTTCCATCTCTATGAAGTATTTTTAGAATCCAGCCCTCCTTATAGAAAGTTGCCTTTGAATTGTCTGATACATTTATAATGGGAATTCACACTTTGCCTCTGCAGTATCGCTTAAATCTATGTGCTGAATTTATGAGTATTTTGGTTCCATCCAAATTGAACTTTCCTGTTTACCTAAAATAGCACAAGAGCCTTGTTCTGACAATTCTCCATGTTATATCATATTCTCCTTGCTATATAAGATGTCCTAGGCACTGGTCTTTCACAACTCAAGGTTGTCTCTAGGGTTGACAACATATTTTTAGCGCTGTTGCTGGGGATACGAAGTTGAGAAAGTTAAATCCCTGGGCCTCGAAAAAACCTTATTCAATCTTCAAATCGATGAGCATGAAGATTTGAGAGTTGTATATCCTTCACCTTGGCGACTCCACAGTCATTTATCAGATAAACTTACCTGTAGTCCTGGCTCCTCGAAAGCCACACCTAAGGTCAGATACGTCTCAACCAAAGACACCTTCTGTGTCTGACCCAGAAAAGATCCTACATAGGATAAGTTGGAGGGAAAGGTAATCATTCCACACAGAGATCCATGAATTATATTTAGAAGACTTTCCATCCTCCTCCTCTTAAGTATCCCTAGTGCAAGGTCCCAACTCCACTATGGGAGATACTGACTACTTCTCAGATAGTCCTCCTCGGGGAGGTATCCAAATCAAAGACGAAGCTAAATTAATAGATACCACAAACTACAATCTTCACCCCACTCCTGAAGCTGAAGAGGTCAAAGAGGTCACCAAAGTATCTGTTATTAACAGCTCCTTTTTCCCATCAACATCTCAAGCTGTTGTCCAATACATTCCTATTGTCATCCATACTTCACTTCCACCTCCTCCTCCTTTCACGCACCAAAATCTCACACTAACTCCACCACCCCCAATGGCCAATGTTCCTGGTTTCTTGCTAAAAAAGTATGCCCCCCTGGCTTTATCTCAAATATTGAATGATATGCCACAGGACTATCTGAAGATCTTACCCTGTTTTAATGGGGAAAATGAGATTGAAGCCCAAAAGCATCTTGAGGTCTTCTGCTCTTTTGCAGAGAAATTTAATGTGGAACATATAGACATGGTCTTAAGACTGTTTGTTCAATATTTGGATGGAGAAGCCAGAAATTGGTTTAAAACTCTGGGGGATCGTTCCATTACAAATTGGGATCAGATGGAAAACTCCTTTCTTATAAAATGTGGAGAGAGAAAGGATCATGGACATTGTCTCACTGAGTTTAACACACTCAAGAAAAGACATAACGAAGGGGTGTCAGAGTTTATCAAGAGGTTTAGCAAATTGTATTTAAGTCTTCCTGCTGATATGAAACCTCATTAAACTGCTGCTAAAGTCATTTTCATAGCAGCCTTTGACTCAGAATTCAGTTTCTCTCTGAGAGAGACAAAGCCTGCCACCCTGGATGATGCTCAAATAGATGCACTGGAGCTGGATGAAAATTTCGCCTCCACTGGTAAATCAAAGGGAAAGTCAGATCAAGATGCCAAAAGAAGAGGCAAAAAAGAGGTGTCTACTTCTAGCCAAGACAGAGACTCAGCTGATAGCAAAATTGAAGAAATAAACAAAATGATTAAAAACCTTTCAAGTAAGATGGTCAAACTTGAACTGGAGGCCAAGAATTCATCCTCCAAGAATTTCCAGAATGCTCCAAACAGGGGTTACAACCCTTAGTATAGGAAACCACCCCTGTAGATACTACAAAGGGAACGAAAGGAGAAATAGGATCAAGTACCTCACCCGATGTACTTGGAAGGTCAGGTAGAATACCCTACCGAAGACATCGCTTATGAGCAAGATGATCCATATCTTGCTTATTCAAATAGTGATGAAGTAGAATGTCCCCTGCAAGAAAGTGATGAAGTGGAGATTCCATTACAGGAGGAAGAAAAGGTCAAAGAAAGCACCAAAGATCTTGATATCGATGACTACTGCAAGCAGTTTTTCAATTTCATGCAAGCACAGTTTAATAGAAGATATGACGTCAGATATTCTAGGAAAAAAACTAGCACTTAGGATCAGGAGGAAGACACACCTCAGAAGGAAGCATCTGCTCAGAAGGAGACAACAATACAAAGGGCCACAGACAAAGGTAAGAGGCCTCTTAATGAATCTTTGCAGTCTGGTGATCAAATTCCTTCCTCTTCACAAGTGGCCACTCCCCCTAATGTCAAGTTAGTCACAAAATAAGTCAAACCCCTAGTCCAAAGAAAAGAGTCAAAGGAGATTATAACAGAAAAGTCCTCTTTTGCCTTTAGTTTACAAAAGGAGCTTGAGAAGGTAAAAATCCCAGTTCCCTTGACCGAATTGTTGAAGAATCCTGCATATCAGTCTCAGGTCACATCCTTTATGCTTCCCATAGAAGTAGCACATATCCCAGATAGTCTGGACCTTCAAGAAGAAAGAACCATGGTTGTATTTGGTCCACATGTTGAGGAATTAGATGCCTCTACTCCCCCCTTTTATGTGTCTTTAGTAATTCATGACCTGCTGTTACATAATTGTATGTTAGATTCAGGAGCTTCCCATAATCTATTGCCCCTATCAGTCATGGAACAACTAGGATTACAAATCTCCCATCCATACAAGGATCTCTATTCATTTGATTCCAAAAGAGTTAAATGCCTAGGTATGATCAAGGATTTGGTGGTCAATTTGGAGCAGATCCTAGCAAAAAGTGTGGTGATGGACATTATGGTGGCTGACATCCCAGCTCGCTTCGACATGTTGCTGTCAAGGTCCTGGGGGACCAAAATCAGTGGGTCGATCAAGTTGGAATTAACATATGATACTATCCCGGTTTTTGGTGGCCAGGAGAGGAGGTTGTATAGGGAAACAAGATTTGTCAAGATGGTTACTAAGGCTGACAACTCGGTTAATTCTCTAGTCTATAGTAAATAGGGAGATTTCTCATGTTTGATGTTGGAGGAAGACCAATATTATGCTCAAGAACCATCGTTCTATCAGATCAAGTCCGAGTAGTCCTTAGAGAGCCAGGAAGCAGGAATCTGGACACTCCACTTTGACGGAGCAAATTACAGAGAAGGTAATGAGGCTAGAGTACTATTGATTTCTCCTACAGGCCAATGGGTCCCATTGTATTTCAAGTTAGAGTATGAAGCTACTAATAATGTGGCCGAATACGAAGCACTTCTATATGGGTTACAGACAACCAGAAGCATGAATATACAAAGTTTAAAAGTTCTGGGAGATTTAGAACTGGTGGTTAGACAAGTGAAGAATCAGTGCCAAACCAAACATCCTAGGTTGAGGGCTTATAGGAACGAAGTTTGGGATCTAGTGGAAATTTTTTTCTTGGCATTTAATATTCAGTTCATGCCTAGAGAGTAGAATACGATGGTAGACTCCCTTGTAGTGGCTGCTAGTACGTTCTGCCCACCTCAGAACCCTCACTTAAGATATGAAATTGAGGTGCATTATCGACCATCAATCCTAGATAACATCAAGCATTGGCAGGTGTTTGAGGACGAAGACCAAGTGAAAATATTTCTGGAAACAGTTGGGGAATTCTCAAACATGGAAATTGATGGTTGCGAAGAAGAAGAGGTTGAAGACATTTCAGAAAATAAATGGGAAGAAAAGGTGGCCGGCCATAAATTTTTGCAACTAAAAGGAAACGTTATACCTAGAGGACTAGTACCTCTAGAAAGGTTGTTCGACAGGAACGATGTCCCACTACAACCAAACAATGTGGTAGAGGAGAATCAAGTAGAAGATCTTAACCTTGGTACTGATGCTGACCCCAAAATTGTGAAATTGTCCAAGAAAGTCCCAGAGGAATATAAAGAGCTCTACCAGAAATTATTTCAGTCATACAAAGATGTGTTTGCGTGGTCTTATCAGGATCTAAAAACCTTCAACATCAGCATCATACAGCATAAAATTCCACTAAAGGGAGATGCGAAGCCACATAAATAGAAGCTTAGACAGATTAATCCCCTGCTGCTCCCCTCCATAGAGAAAGAGATTAAGAAATTTTTGAAGGCAAAAATCATTGTACCATTGAGGTACTCTGAGTGGGTGGCAAATTTGGTCCCTGTCCGGAAAAAGAATGGAGAGATAAGGTTGTGTGTTGATTTCTGAAACATAAATCGAGCATCCTTAAAAGATAATTACCCACTGCTCAAGATGGATCATATTCTACAGAAAGTGGTGGAAGATTCCTGGATGTCGATGATGGATGGATTCTCTGGTTACAATTAGGTGGTTGTACTCCCAAAAGATCAAAAGAAGACTGCCTTCACCACACCATGGAGTACATTTATGTATGCCAGGATGCCTTTCGGGTTGATTAATGCAGGGGCCACTTTCCAAAGGGCCATGGACATTGCCTTTGTTGGGGAGCAAGATAAGTTTGTGGTGGTCTATCTTGAAGATATCACTGTGTTTTCAAAGGATGACGCAGAGCACATTGAACACTTGCGTAGAACTTTCGAGAAGTGCAAAAGGTATGGTCTCCCTCTCCATCCACAGAAGTCATTGTTTGCATTGGAAGAGGGTAAGCTTTTGGGACATCTTGTGACCAAAGATGGGGTAAAAATAGATCCTAAGAGAGTAGAAGTTATAAATGGCATTTCTCTCCCCAGAAATAAAAAGTAGGTTCAGGTGTTCCTTGGGCGCATTAAATTTCTGAGAAGGTTTATCCATAACTATGCAGAGATAGTTAGGCATATAAATGACATGCTTAAGAAGAATAATGAGGTGAAATGGTCCCAGGAATCAAGAGAGGCCTTTTCCAGAATCAAAAACACCTTTTCAGAAGCCCCAGTGTTAGCTGGACCAGACTATGCCAAACCCTTCATGATTTTTTCATTTGCATCACCTCATACAGTGGCAGGGGTTTTATTGCAGAAAAATAAAGAGGGATATGAGCAGCCCATCGCTTTCTTCAGTCAAGTGCTCTGTGATGCAGAGTTGAAGTATAACATATTAGAAAAATAGGCTTATGCTCTGGTTAAGTCTCTTAAGGCATTTCATATGTATGTCTTGCAATCACACATCACTGCATTTGTGCCCACAGCAGCTGTGAAGGACATCCTTATCCAAGGAGATAGCGAAGGAAAGAGGGGGAAATGGATTGCCAAAATACAAGAATATGAGCTGGATATTCGCCCTACCAAATTGATTAAGGGACAAGGATTAAGTAAAATCCTCTCTAAATCAAACTGTCAGGCTCTAGGTATAAATCTATCCATGATAGCTAATAAGGAGTCCGAGAAGAAGGAAGAACAACAGGGAGTAGAGATAGCTACTCAGAATACGCATATGAAGTATCTCATCAGCCCATTGTATAAGGAGATCATGGAGTATCTTCTGACCCTCAGCTGCCCTCCTAGCTGTGACAAAGCTAAATACATAACACTAAGGTTGAGATCATAGAAATTCGTTGTTTCCAATGGTTGGCTATACTGGCGAGATCCCTCAGGTATTCTGCTCTTGTGTCTCACAGAGGATGAGGCAGAAATTATAATGGCCGAATTTCATGAAGGAATTTGTGGGGGTCATTATAGCTGGAGGGCCATTGCCCAGAAAATCCTGAAGGCTGGTTTCTACTAGCCCAAACTCTTTGGAGATGTGTTTTCCCGAGTCAGAGCTTGTGAGAAATACCAAAAATTTGCTGAAAGATGGAAGTTGGCACCTCTACCCATTATCCTTGTTCATGTGGACAAACTATTCCAGCAATGGGGGATTGACTTTATTGGTGAAATACATCCTACGTCGAGTGGTTAGCATAAGTGGATATTAACTGCTATAAATTATTTCACAAAATGGGTGGAGGCTTTACCCTCGAGGAATGCAACAGATACTATGGTAATGAAATTTATGGAAGAAAATATTATATCCAGATTTGGCTGCCCTGCCAAGATAGTGACTGACAATGCCCAGGCCTTTAAGTCTGCAAAGTTCGTCATCTTCTGCCAGCAGTATAACATTTCATTGGGTCACTCCACAGCCTATTAACCACAAGGAAATGGCCTGGAAGAGTCTTCAAATAAGGCCCTGGTGAGAGCACTGAAGAAATCTATCAACGAAAATAAAAAAAATTGGGACTCCCAGTTGAAATTTGTTTTATGGGCCAACAGGATCACCAGCAAGAGATCAACAGGGAAGTCCCCATATGAATTATTATATGGGAGGGAAGAAGTATTCCCCATACAGTTAGCCTTACCAGTAGCTCGATTCATGCAAGAAATCCAAGAAGAACCTGATGATGTAACCAGGAGAATCGATCAGCTGGTAGAGTTAGAAGAAACACGAAACCAGGTAAGTTAGAGGCTAATTGAATACCAAGATAAGATGAAGGATCTTTTTGACCAACATGCCAAGGACAAGAAGATGTAGGTTGGGGATTTAGTGCTCAGATGGGATATTCGAAGAGCTGATAAGGGGAAACATGGTAAATTTGACCCATTATGGTTCGACCCTTTCAAAATTGTGGAGCAAGGGGGCAACAACACATTCAAGTTGGAAAATATACAAGGAGACTTGCTTGATGCCCCTGTAAATGGTCAGTTCCTCAAACCATACTTCTAGTGCTGATTCAGGCTGAGAGAGCCTGATGTATTATACTGTACATTAGTTATCTGCTTTCATCTTTGTTTTAATGATGTTTGTCGTGAAGAATCATGAAGAGAAAAAAAAAAAGTGTAGAAGAGTGGTGTCTACATGAAAGAGTAACAAGTGGTCTGTGAAGTTCTTGACACGCCCAAGGATGAACGTGCCACCCTAGGTGGAGCCAATGTTGATTATATAGTTTACCTTGAACATTTTTATTTTTGGGCCTTGAGTAGCAAAGCATCAAACAACACTACTCGTGGTGAATATTTAAAAGATGGCTAGATAGAAGCGGCGCTAAGCTAAGTCACGTGCCAAATAAATAAGCGCATGTCTATAAGGGGGTGGAAAGACATAAAGGTTTCAAACATTAACCAAACAAAGATTTAAAGGGTATAAAGCGAAGAATGTTGAAACAAGGCCCACCTTCACTTTATGTACGCTGGTAAGAGATTCCACATGTGCAATTCCGGGGGGTTCACGGAGCAGAGGAGTGAGGCAGAGCCATACCCCCACGGAAATTTGGTGACGTGTCACGAGGGTTGACATGAGGTGAGGGTTATATGGGGAGTAAAGCACGAGTCTTAAAGCCGTCGTGCTATGTACTTCACGCTCCACGAATATTATGTTTGAGGACAAAGTTATCTTCCGCGGCGGAAAGGTAAGGTAAAGTTCTTAGGATATCTGGTACTAAGGCCTGTACTAGTATTTAAACCAGCACGCGATGTTTACCTACCTGAATTTTAACACCCAACCCCTACACGTTGCATGCTTCATTTTCAATGTCCTTACGATGCTTATCCCACTTGCTTCACCATTCCGCCTTTTCTCAAGAACCCTCAGTTCTATATAACGGTCCCTTGTCTTTTACTGTAGTAAAAATTTCAGGTATTCGACTATGGTATAAACTAAAGTGGGATCCTAGTGCCAAGTCCACCCAGTCACTGTCAGTACCCCCCGCATCGCTTTCTTGAGCAGATTTCCTATTGCACATGTATTCCGTCCCTCATATCCCCTCTAGTTTCCTTTTGTTTTTAAAATTTTTTCATATTAGTCATGGGAAAGGTCACCACCAAGAAGACAAAACCAGAGACCCCTCAATTCCGTGAAACTAGAAACCCTACAGGGTTTGAACCTTTCTTGGACCTGCAAGCCAAAAAATGTGACCCGCAATATCCATTTCCCATCAGCAGTATCAAACCTGAGCTTTTTAGGAGACATGTCGAAAATAGAGATAGATATCGGGTGGTTCTATCAGGTCTATACCATCAAATTACCCCTCCAGTTTATCCAGTGGTCGAGTTTATCTGGATGCTCAAAGATGCCTACAACGAACGTCGAGGCATGTTTCTCTCAGTTCAAGGGAACATGATATTCACTATTTCCCCCAATATTATCAAAAAATCCCTTTGTTTTCCCACCAGCGCAAACTACATCAGTTTCAGTGAAATTACTTTAACCCTTTAGTTTGCAAAATTGCCATGCGAACAACAAGGCAATTTCATCAGCTCCATAACTAATGACCAGACCACATCCCTTCCTTCTGCAGAGCCTTTCCCTTTGAGTCTGTTCAAAGAATAAGTGCAGCCCATCCTTGCTCTCATCGTAGGTTTATTAGGTGTGGATGGTTTGGGGAAAACCTCGAGGGCATGTGTTGCTTTCTTATGGTTAATGTCTCAAACTGGGGTCGTTCTGGACATTCCTGGTTTCCTGGCCTTCAACATTCAGACCCAGTTCCAAGAACTCTTAGAAACTGGTCGCTTCCACTTTTTCTCTATGGTTTTCTACCTCTTCCTTTATTAGCATGCTGATAAATTTGAGGGTTTGGGTTTAGATAAGGTGTACAAGGTAAATTCTCAGCCCAGACCAATTCTCGACTGGAGCTTTGTAACACATCAGTTACCAAATGGGGTGGGCTATTCCAGGTTTCTAAATGAGTTCATGCATATTGCCTACACTATCATCCACGACTCTCTCTCACCTAGGGTTTTTCCTGAGATGAAGAGATGGTTACAGTATAGTCAAGCCCAAAGTACTGGGGATTGGTACCTGTTTGATAACTACACCGAAATTCGAGTTTATGGAGCCGAAGTTCCCCCCTATCAGTTGCGTGTGTTCCCTGCCCAGCGGATTTATGCCTTGGAGTACATTTGGTAGACCCTGAAATCTGACCAACTCCACTTCCTCCCTACAAAAAAGGGGTTTATCCTTAAACTTCCCATTACCATTGGCCCTTTTGTTGTCAATTCAAGGCACGCCCTCCCTATTGTTGAGAAGTTGCTTCAAGACATGGATTTTAGACAAGGGAAGGTTTGGCCCTACGATCTGAGGGGCATCATCTCTAACAGAAGGAGAACGAACAAATCAAATCCTTATGTGCATGAAATGAGACTGTTCATAGAATGGACGTCTAATCTTGAAAATTGGCCTTTTCTTTCACAGATGGAGACAGATTCATCTGCGACAGGGGAAAAGGAAAAGGCACCTTCAGGAAGAGAAGCTGGTAAAAGCCAAGAAGCAAAGGAGGTAGGTACATCAGGAGCATGTTCTCCCCCTCATAAAAGGCAGAAAACAGTGACCAGTGAAGCAGAAGTTATTGGGGAAGAACAGTTGCCCGAACAGGAAATACTATATGGGAAACCCGATGAGAGCAAGATAGGGCTCAAGGTGTTACGAGATAGTGTTACATTTTCCGACTACTTAGAGGTCTCACAGGCTATCACAGCTGACACTTCCTAGATCGCAACCGAAAGAAGCCTGAAAGCCAGAGCCATCAGAGATAAGCACAGGGCAGAGCTAGAAGGATTCATTGAGAAATACCACACTAGAGTTTCAGCCTTAATGAACCTGGACACAGAAAATTTAGTGAAGGCCATGGCTGAGGCCATTCTGGACCCAGATGCAGGTACTACCAGTTACAGAGTGCTAGAGTACATGGTTGACATGTCAAAGGTGCCGGCAATTGATAAATGCAACCTATTTTATGTTTTTGGTGATATGCTAAAGGATGAAGTGATGCAACTTACGATCACTTTAAAGAAGTTGGAGAACAAGCATGCCCAAGTGAGGGAGAATTTCATAAAAGAACAGGTAAATTCCCATTCCCTCACGAATCAAATACGTTCTCTCTAGGATTTGATTAAAGGAAAAGAGACCGGTGAAGCCAACCCACAGCATCACCTCATCGAGGAATTGCAAAAGGAAGTGGCATCCATGAAAGGAAAAATTAGCATACCGGCCTCCCATCATGTACAAACAGCCGAGTTAGCCCAGGCTGAAAAAGACAGAGCAGAATTTGTTGATTCTCTTGCAAATTAGAAGGAAGAAAAAGAAAATATAGCAGAAGATATGGCTATTCTTCAGGGCAGGCTAAAGGCATTATAGACAACTTGGGATACACATACGTGTGCACCACCTCCAGCCCCACCGGAAACTATTTCTCTATTCGAACAGTTGACTACAGCAGTGGCTACAAATGATGCATTGGAGAAACAGGTTTCTATAGTGAGACTAAGAATCAGTAAGCTAGAAGCTATCTTGGTTGAGAACTCCAAAAGAATCGAGGCCATGCGGAAGGAACTCGAGTAGGGAAAGAAGGAGAAAGCCGACCAGCAGAAGACCATCGACGAACTCAACAATCACCTGAAAGGTAATATCACCCTCAGGGAAGCCAGACAAATAATCTTGGCAGAAATTATTACAGAGGTAAAAGGGCATTGGGATTTTCTAAAGGTCATTGAGGAAGTAAAGTTGTTTGTGCTTTATCTCAGAAGAAAGCTTCATGAGGGGAACACTGATACATCCAGCAGAGCGCAGCACTCAAAGAGTTATATCTCTTTCTTGAAAGGGTTGAGGCCTGAAGAGGTGGAGAAACATGGTATAGCGAGTAGGTTCAAGGAAGTCGTTGAATGTCAAAAAATAATTGATAAGGAGTCTGCTCGCAGTATAGCTTCAAGAACCTTGGAAAACGTGGCGGTCAATTTGGAATGGTTTGAAATGATTTGGGCTGATATCACAGCCACAGGGCTTCCATCATGCTGGGGTCCTACCCCTGCCGTGTTAGTGCCATTACCAACATATGAGGCACGTCTCAAGGAGGAGATGAACCAGACAGATGTACTTTTAGATAAATCCACTCGGCTGAAATCCGAGACTATAGTTTCAGCACTCCGCCAAGAATTTTCCCTCCTGCACCTGGTGAAGCACAAAATTCCTGCCGATGCAAATTTCGATGATCTCACTAAAGCTTATATCAGAGTGGAAAGTTTCGCGTCAATGCCTGAACCTGAAGCAGACAGTCAGCTAAGGTGCACCAAGTATGCCATCCTGTTAGCCAGCTCATCAGCAAATGTCCTGCCACCTGTGTCAGCAACCGCATCAACTCTGTCGCACCAGTGAATGTTTTTAATTCATGATTCGGCCCTAGTGGCCTTTACTTTTACTTTACTTTGTTACTTTTAAATTTCGAGTGGAATTCACATTTCACTCCTACATTTTAATTCTTGTTAAAGACATTTTTTGAATATTTTGTTTTGAAACGGCTGTGAGCGTAACTGTAAATGATGAGATGCCCCCATCTCTCATCATGAATTTTTGTTATTTTTGATTAAGACCTCAAATTTATTACTAGCACACGGGGAAGATATTTTTCCCAAAAATATCTTCCCGCTCATGTTTCTGAGGGTTCTATATAATCATCAACCAAATAGGAAAAAGGGTTCCAAATTTTATGAAGAATATGACGTGAAAGAATTTTGTATGCATTCTGTCGAATCTTTAATATAAATGCGAAGAGCCCGTTGGGTCTCAGTGATAAGGAGTTCCATCTTAAATGAGGATTCTGTTCTTTGTGCTTTACAGTATGTAACTCTTCCTTATGTGTTATAGCTTAACTGTTCATTTCGTTATATCGATTTCTCTTGTATCATGTTCTGGAATGCGAGTAGCTCACTGTTTCTGGTATGAATTTATCATAGTTGATACTTATGCTAAAACCTGTCTAGCACTTTAAATATGGCTCAGTCATGATATGCTATTTCATTTTCCACTTCAACCGCACTTCTTCTATATTAACAGCTATGGAATGTTATTTTTAAAGGTTATTGTCATGTATGGATTCTTATTATCATAAGCCCATCACATGTTAATATTTGTTTTTGGATTTCATCTAAGTGACAATTAGTATTCTCCCTATATTTCATACATCAGCAAATGCCTTCTGATTTTTCATCTCTGTGAAGTATTTTTAGAATCCAGCCCTCCTTATAGAAAGTTGCCTTTGAATTGTCTGATACATTCATATTGGGAATTCACACTTTTCCTCTGCAGTATCGCTTTCTGTGTGCTGAATTTATGAGTATTCTGGTTCCATCCAAATTGAACTTTCCTATTTAACTGAAATAGCACAAGAGCCTTGTTCTGACAATTCTCCATGTTATATCATATGCTCCTTGCTATATAAGATGTCCTGGGCACTGGTCTTTCACAACTCAAGGTTTTCTCTAGGGTTGACAAAAAATTCCATTGAGAAAGAGCTCTCACTCACCTAAAAAGATAACCTCAGCACTCTTAGCATCAAATAAGACTCCAAAGATGTAGTTTCAAGGTGCCACGCTACGTTTTGGAGTTTCCATGCTCCACTTTCACTAGCATTTTGTGTTTTCTCTCCTACGCTATGTTTTCCCTCTCTCAGTGAAAAATAAAGCTTCAAAGGATTATATATAGAAATTCAAGTCTTCAGCAGTGTTCTACAAGTAAGTTAAAGGCTGGGAACTCTTCCTATCAGTTTCTTTCCTTGTTTTGGTAGTGCAATTGTCCATTTTGTCCCCACACCGCTTTTTTGTGTTTGAGGCTTTTTTTTCACATTTTCAAGGTGTAAATATCTATCCCTAGCATACTACACTCTCCCTCAATCTCAAATATAATTCCCATAAAATTTTTATTCCCCTACCCCCATCTCCCAATTCCCAAACAACAAACCCTACCTCCACGCTACCTTTTGGGCAGATTCAAGGGTTCCGACTATGTTAAATTTCCCTAGCGCATTACTTATACCTATTTCACCCTACTCCACTTCCCAAAACTCCCTTAAACCCCTGCCCACTTCCGTAAATTTCCCCATCCTCATAGCCCTTCCCTAAACTCTTCATCCCTTCCCATCACTCACTACCCCTGTTGTTTCCCACTAGGGTTTACCTTGTAAATTATGAAATATGGAAGGAGAAAAGAAACCTTATAACACGGGAGGCCACATGTCAAGACATGAACCACTCAACACACATGAGAGGATGTCCTCTCCACTTTCCAATTAGTGCTTTCAGAATGTCGGGTGTATGATATTTTGTGAGTAAGTTCAAACAACCAAATATCATACCAAGCTCACAAGTTTGTTTTCCACTAATCTTAAAGGAGACAAGGTCATAATTGCGTGGGTGAGATTCATAATATCAACTGAATCCATATCTACAGCTACAGGTATACCTAATAGTGGTTAAAAAATGTTTAAGATCATACCTAATAGTGGTTAAAAATGGTTTAAGAGCCTTGATATTGATGTGAAAAACTACAAATAATTCATCAAAGGTCAATTCAAAGATGCCATTAAGAAAGTGTTTCCTTTTGGTCAAATGTTGGATATGTTTTCTCCATTGATGAGGGTAATTATGAATTAATTTACATGTGAGGTTAGATAAGTAGGTATGAGCCCACCAAATTCCAATAAGCCATAGCTTCACCTTACCAAGATATGGGTTGCCTAGGGTTTACATTGCACACATGGAAAGTTTTGCTTCAAAATGTGTTTCTGAGAAAATAAAGATGAATTTGAAAAAAGTGAAAGTGGATTTTGTCCATCATAGACCAAGGAATAAAACCTCCTTCAGTCTATATACAAGTATTTTTATTTGGGAAAAATTCCAAAAATACAATTTCCATAGGAGGTTTTCTACACTTCTGGACATCTGGACTTCAAGACCATTGTTTAGGGTTTTGAAGAAGGTGTTTTCAGTTATTTATGACTCTATTATGTAGCAAAAATTCTAATATTTCCAAATGTACCTTCATATCATGGTTTGGACCTTGGAAAAGCCTCCAAAAGTCACTTTTCCCAAGCATGCTGCGTTTTACCAATTTTTGAGTGATCAACTATAAACTTTGATTATAACCAAATGGAAGAGTATTTTTTAAACCTGGATGACATGTGGGTTCATAACATGCCGAGGAACAAAAACCTCTCTCCATTTTTCAAAAATAGTTATGGTTAGAGAGATATTTACTTACCTTTCAGCCCTATTGTTGCAGACAATTTCTGAGTTTTTGGCAGTTTTTGACATAGTCACTAGGTCAAAAACGCAGCGTCGACCACGCTGTGTTTTTGTTGGAGGTATATAAATGAAATAAATTCTAAATCAATCAATTCCTCTTGACCTCTACATTCATCCTAGAAAATTGGAGCTCCACTTCATCCCCTTCTGGCACGTAAAAAAGTAAAAAAACCTCCAAAAAATGACCTTTTTGTCCTCCTTTTTAAAGAGCACACTGCGTTTTCAGAGTGTCTGTGGGGGAATGAACTTTTGTGGGGATAAATTAAATCAAATTCAGTGCTTGGAGACTCCATCATGTATCCAACTAGAATATCTATCTCTATCAATTTTCATATCAACATTTGGACTCCGAAAAGGCCTCCCAAACTTCGGTTTCCCTCACACACTATGTTTTCTCATGGGATGCTACATTTTCAGCAGAATTCACCGTGTTTTCTCTTGGAAGTCATTTTTTATAGTTGACTTGGTCCAATTTCACTTTTACTCATGTAATTTGTCAATCATGATGATGTAATGATGTTTTTATATGTAATTAAGATGGTTAAAGGTAAATATGAGGTAGATACATGCTTGTAAATGTCGTTAATGGTCAAAAGAATCAATTATTCTATCTTAGGGAGAGTCTTGTTCACCTCCCTAATATTTAGGTTTTAGGTGAGAGGATCAAGTGATCAGTTCCTTCACTCAAGGATTGAACCCCCGAAAGAGGGAAAATGATATTTTGTCTATATGTGTGCTTTTCTTATTCATTTGACTACTTGGACATCAGAGGTTTGAGACCATTGTAGCTTGTCATTTAGCTACAATTCATGTGTAGTTAGTTTTTGATGTTGTATTTTCTCTGTTATAGAATTTTATAAATGATATATATATATATATATATATATATATTCTCTTTCAATGCCTTGCTTTCTTCAGTGATCTTCCTAAAATTTTGATAAGGAGAATTCTTCATAAGCTTTGTTTTGTTTGAGAACATCATTTCATGTTCATTTCCTTTAGTTTTAATGAATTCATGATGCATTCTCATTAATATCCTCTCCACTCTTTCAAACCCTACACTACACCGAAAAAACCTTAAACCCATCACTAAAGCATTTCTACCTTTCTCCTTTATATATCTGCAGTTGTAATGCTTTGATACATTTGACCTAGCTACTTGGTTTTCACCCTTGATCCAACAGTAAAACCATAAAACTTTCAAAACCCTAGAGCTGACGTAGCTAGCCTAAAATATGGTCCTCATCCAGTCAAACCCTTTGGTTGTGATCTCATAGAGAGAGCCCTCTTTGGTTTGGCAAGGCTAGATACCAAACTGAAATCTTGGTTAAGGTTACCTCCATCGACATCCATTCATCAACCTTGGGACGTTGTGGAGGCTAACAGATTGTTTGAGATAACTATTGTTTGTGGCAGCTTGCACAAAATCCAAAATGAGCAATTTTTTTATCCTTTGGCCATGATAATTCTATTAGAAGTCTTGTGTGTTAAATGATCTGTGCAATTCTGAGTTTGAAAATGATCTAAGGATCTAGACATATAGTTGTACCTAATAGTGACATACTGTATGATGATGGCCTTGTTGTTTTGATAGCCACCCTTGATACATAACCTAAATGATGAGAATGAACCGAAGTATGTGACCTTGAAGTGTAACAACAATGGAAAAGAGAGAGAATGGAGACCAAAAGTGATCTTAACAGAAGCCGATAATAGTCGGAGTGAACTATGTAGCAACCTTGATTGACCTTCCTCTTATGATAGATGACCACAACTACGATGATCTCTTCTTAACCATGATGATGAGTGTTTGATTGTGATGATTGAGATGACATTGTGATAGTGATAGTGATGATGTTGTATAACAATGATGACTCATTTGAGACAAAAAAAAGTGCAGTAGAGTAGAGGCAGTGAAGCAGGGGGTGAAAAAGATTGTATAAATGAAATAGAAGTAATCCTATGTGGAAATAATCTACAGATGATAAAGGTTCCCTGTTACCTTGATAATTAGTCTGTGGAAATTGTGATAAAGATGATGTAGTGGTAAGTGATAGACAAAGTGGATTGTAGCAAGTAGTAATAAGAAGACAATGGAAATAGATCATGTAATATTCCAAATTTTCCATTATTTGATTGAAATATTAGAGTTATTACTTTTCTTATTTAGTAAGTAAATAAAATGGTGGATGGACCCATAAACCGAGTAGATGAATAAAATCCACTTCTATTGTGTGAATGTGGGTTAATTGAATAGTGAAGTAATACTATGTTGTAGTGGAGTAGCATAATAATGAAGAAAGAGTGGAGGTCATAGAGAAATAATGAGAAATATGATCGAGATAGTGGAGGAATAAATGCAAGATCATGGATAAATAATGATGAAGTGATGGAGAAAGTGGTTCATTAAATTCACACATGATGGAGGAAGCAGAGAGTAATTGGAGTAGTGATGGAGATCATGGAGGACAACAAAATATTTATGGAGGCTAGTGGCCACATGTGCAGAGAAGTTATGAGGTGGGCCAAGGCTAGGAAAGGCTCACAACCATAAAAGGAATATGAGGGCAGAAAAGGAAGGGGAGTCTGGATTTTTATTGTTGAGTGTCATAAGACATTTCTTTACATGCTTCAGTTGTTTAGCCAAGCCAGTTGTGTTGTTTAGCACTGGGTGTTACTGAGCGGGAATCCCACCCTTACCCATGGGGGACTTCAAGTGCCTACTTTGGGAAGGTTTTCTTTGGGCATCCATTCATCATCTGGAAATAGTGCCACGTTCAACCCCTCTCTTCAACACTTTGAGTTACAATAATTACACATTCCTACACTAGGGTTTGAGAGATGGAAGGTAGTTCTCAATATTTCAGCTGGGAAACCTATGGATGGATAATCCCTTCACCTCATGCATCCATTGCAGTCTTCCAAGAGAATAATTGTTACATCTGACATCGGGTCATCATTCTACTCCTCTATGCAGCAACAGTTCCTGCAGGAATTACACATTCCAGCAACATAGTTTGAGAGGGGAAGGAAGTTCCAAGCGTCTCGGCTTGGAATCCTGTGAGGGATCAACCCCTCACTTGGTGAGATCATTTCCATCAGTTGTGAGAAAAATTTCATCATCTATCAGCAGGCTACAACATCATCCCTCTTGACAATGCAGTAACTTACAATAGTTGTGTAGTTCAACAGCTGCAACAACCTGAGAGGAGGAGCTAGAACTCAAGCTTTCAGCTTGGGAATTAGGATAAGGGGCCAACCCTTCATGCATTGAGTTGATTGGGTGATATTACAGTAGTTATATTATCAATTCAACCCCATATTAGTAGTTACCTAGGAGGAGTGTGTAAGTCAGCCAACAGGGGTGCAGTTTGCAACCCAAAAAGGGCCAAAATTCCAAACTTGAAATCTGGCCAAACCATTTCTGGATGATTCTAGGTTTTTGGAGTTGAATTTGTGGTTAAAACCCTGAATATTTCAGAGCACTCCAACAACCTCTTGCACATAGATCTTCCCAGAAGAAGGAACAATTTTTACTTTCCAGTTCTAGTTTCCAGTAGAGTTGTTTCAACCATCTTTGGATGGGTTGAGTGCATCCATTTTTGGAGCACTGTATATATTCATTTGTTATTGATACATAATGATATGGCACAAATATTTATGCTCATATGTATGTTGTTCTAATGTATTCCAACATTTTTCTAGTTATATATGTTTTATTCTTATTTGGAATTGTGCATATGTTCTATATTCATGTCTTTCCCATTTTGGGATATTACAGTGGTATCAGAGCATGATCTTTCGCACAGCTTTTCGGCACTACATTTCATGACATCATAAGAAGAAGCATAAAGAGAAGAATTCTACAATGGCGGAGGGATTTAGTTTTTACACACTTCTCTTCATATCTATGCATGATCTCACCATAGAGATTAAATAATTGAGAAGGGAAATGCAAAGGGAAACCTCAAGAGGGTTTCAGAATGGGGAACATCTGAGCACTTCCTATTAACAACATAAGCAACCATTAGTGCAGAAAGCTCCACAATACTTTACTATGTCCACCTTCCTTGCAGAAGGAAATGGATGGCATGGAGATGGAGGATATTTGGAGCATGAGACTCTGAGTGATTATCTTGCAGAGTACAGATCTCAATCTAGAGCATTCAAAGAGAATTTGACTTTCTAGCAGTTTTTCTAGATTAAAGAGAACCAGAGACCCTGTAACAACAATAGAAGAAGAGGGCACATACATAATAGATTCTTCCTTCCTACATTTGATGGGTCATCCACAATCATGACAAAATCTTGGATGAAGAAGTTAGATGATTTCTTCCAACTACATCCAGTAGCGGAAAAGGAGTCCATTGAGATTGCAACGCTACATCTTGAGGGTGAAGGAAATGATCGGTGGTTCACCAATATGGAGTATGCAAGAGTGATTACGTATGCAAAATTCACTCAAAGGTTGGTAGAGAGGTTTGATAGTGTAGAAATTTTGAATAACTGTTAAATTATTCACCAAGATTATCCTGATCACACACTATTTTAGCTTCATGCATAATACATAACCTCTTCTACTATTGATCATCAATTTGCGGAATTAAAAAAAATCGCATGCGCACATTAAAACCATAAACAATCACACATATAAACACAGTATTTATGGGAAAGATTAAAGCTGAAAACCCCCAACTATATGTATATTATAATGATAGAGATCATGTAATAATCATAGTAAAAACTCCTCACAAGCTCTCAACACTATCTCCAATTGTTACACACTACACAAGCTCAGATCATACAAGACACTTGCTCCAATCTGCTCCACCTGTTAGCCAGCCTCTACTGCGTAATCCAATATGGATAATCATGAGATCAAGGTTCAAATCCCACCAATATTTACTACGCAATCCTCATTGGCTTCTCAATCAATGTGTGTGCAAATCTCATGCACCAGTATAGTCACAACTGATAGTCACACTTGCTCTTTCACCTACCTCTTCACTGGTCTCCATTGAAACTGTCCATGCAATGAAGTTAACTGATATATTATTTAGTTGATTTATGAGTTAATAATTAGTGAATTAATTAATAATTAATTCACACCACTCTCACTAATTGTATCAACCAGTTAGACTAGATACAACTAGCTCAACTAAGTTAAACTGAACACAACTCCATTAACTGTCTCATCAACTCCACCAAACTCTGTCACATGAGTTCTAACTGAAGTCAACCATGAAATAGCTCCACTAAACCCTAGGAATAGCGTAATTCCTTCTATCAGCTGCATGTGCCACATCCGTGACTCGAACTGAAGTGCTCCAAGAGGATAAGATAATGTTTAGAGTCCAAATATTATTAAGAGCTAATAATATTCGACATATCTATTTTTAGAGTGGCAATCTAAAAATAGATTTCGCCCAGTATGTCTAAAAATAGAAGTCCATCTATTTTTTCCGACTTGACCAACCATCCACAAATAGCATCCTGCAACTCATAGAACATGATCCATATGTCTAAAAATAGACTTTGCGCCAAAAATAGCCTGCGGGCCCACTTAGTGAAGGCGAATCCTTTCCACTAAGCTCATCATCTTGTTGCAATCTCAACACTCCCTCTCAACAAGATATGGATTATCTGCAACCCCTATCCCGCCCCTGTGGTATTCGAATTTTCTCCTGGTGAGTGCCTTCGTCAAGATATCAGCATCCTGATCCTCCGTAGGAATGTATGAAAGTAACATGATTCTCCGCTACACACAATCTCTGATATGATGATACCGGATGTCAATGTGTTTAGATCTATCATGAAATACTGGATTAACCGAGAGTTTGATGCAACTCTGATTATCACAATAAATCACAGTAGGCTCTAAGTGTGAACCAAACAACCCTACCAGGATCTTCCTCATCCATATAGCCTCGCATGCAGCCAAACTCGCTGCCATATACTCGGCCTCTATTGAACTGAGTGCCACGGATCTGCTATAACGTACCAGAAACTACTATGGGCAAATCTTTGAAATCCCTCTAGATGTTCTCTTTACATCGGGTGGGCTCCGGCCCAATGTTGCATCCACGTAAAGCCACATGGCTTCACCTCATCTCATCCTGTCTGCACCACGATCCATATCCCGATGTGCCTCTGATATAGCGCAATACATGCTTGCCTGCCTTCCAAAAGAGCTTGGTAGGCTTAACCATAGCTTGCGAAAGCTGGTTAACTGCTTAGCATATATCGGGTCGTGTATTGACCAGATACATAAGCGACCCCACCAACTGTCGATAGACAGTGGCATCCACTACCTCCGCTGAAGTAGCATCCTCCTTCCTCCAACCACCGGGAAGAGGAGTGTCAACAGGCTTGCAGCCTTGCATGTTGAACCTCTCCAGAATCTCTCGGTAATACTTACCTAAGAAACAAAGGAGTCCACCAACAACATTTACTTAAGTTTCCAATCCCGGGGAAACAAACAGAAAGACCCAAATCCTTGCTCTAAACTCTTTTTGCAAGATCCTCCTTGCATGAGGAGTATCAACGACTCATCACTTGTTAAAATCAATCTGTCTACATAAAGTACAATGATCAGCAACTTACCCTCCACCACAATCTGGTATAGGTTAGGATCCGCCTCACTCTTGGAGAATCCAAGTTCAGTGAAATAATTGTATATCCGTGTGTACCAAGCACGAGGTGCTTGTTTCAACCCATACAGTGTTGTCTTGAGCCCGCACACATGCGACTCGCTGTTGAATATCTCAAAACCTTCGGGCTGCTCTATGTACACCTCCTCCTCAATGACTTCGTTGAGGAACGCAGTCTTCACATCCATCTGATGAATGTGCCACCCCATCTGCGCTGAGAGAGCAAGAATCGTCCGTATGGAAGAATACCTTGCGACAGTGCAAAGGTCTCCTCATAATAGATCCCCTCAATCTGTGAAAAGCCTCGGGAAACAAATATTTCCTTGTACTTCTCCACACTCCCATCAGTTGTTTGCTTCACTTTGTATATCCTTCTCGAACCCACCACTGATTTCCCCTCCGGCCTCGGGACAATCTCCCATGCACTGTTTTTGACAATTGAATCATACTCTTCCACCATGGCATCAACCCATGTGGGATCCTCCACAGCTTCCTCGAAAGAGGATGGCTCTATCATGATACACTTGCTCATAAGAGCCATGTATCCAGTGTACCGGTCAGGTCACTGTTTCTGTCTGCGCTGTGATGTAGGTGCTCCTACAACCTTCTCTACATCTTGAGCCAGTCGCTCAACTTCTGTAGTGTGCTTTCGCCCTCTGATGGTTGGCGTTGCATGAGTGATATCTTCCACTCCATGAACTTCATCTTGTGGCTGATCCACATCTTGAAGCTCATCCTTAGGAACTAATAGCTCCTCATCTCCATGTAAGTGTGGCTCCCTCTCAAGCGAACACTTCATGGCTTTCTCCTCTGAATTTTGATATCCCGTCATTACAACGAGTCTTGCGACGCTCGGAAAATACACATGATAGTTGTGGGGCGTATCGATTTGTACCCAAAATATCCAAAACCCTACTTCGTAACTCAGCTTCTTCTGCATCTTCATCACATGAATGTAAATGGGTGAACCAAAATCCTCAAATGGAAATATAGACTAACCGGAGAACGCCTCCTTAGGTGTACTCATGCCAAGTATCTGTGGACAGCAGTTTGCACATATCTTTGCGTCTTGTGCCTCATCCCACAAGTGTATGGGTAGGCCCTGATCATGCAACATCGCCCGTGCAGCACCCACGATCATTCTGTTCTTCCACTCAGCAACCCCGTTCTGCTGTGGGTTATTAGGTGCTATGAGCTCTCTTCGAATTCCTTTTGCACTACAAAAGTCCTTGAACTCGCTAGAGATGAATTCGCCACCATTGTCGCTCCTAAGAGCCTTCACCTACTTCCCCGATTCTTTCTCAACCAATGCCTTGAAATCACAGAACTTTGAGTGTGTCTCGCTCTTCTTCTGCATGAAGAAGATCCAGAACTTACAAGAAAAATCATCAACAAATATCACATAATACCTGTGCTTTGCTGTCAAAGCCACTGAGAAAGGTCCACACACATCTGTGTGAATTCTCTCAAGGATCTTCGTGGCGTGACTATCCTTCTCGTGAAAGGTGGCTTTCACAAATTTTCCCAAGGTACACCCCTTGCACTGATCTAACTACGCAAAAATGCCTTTAGGAAGCCCAGTAGAAATCTGCTGCAGTATCTTCAAAGATCCATGGTGAAGGTGGCCCAATCTCCTGTGCCACAACTCGCCATCATCCCAGCTCACCACTCCTTCTGCCTTGCCTGCCATTTTTGTGCAGCCATCTACCTGCAATTGATAAAGTTTCTTAACTCGAACCCCTATCCTCCGGGTCTCACCAGTTGCCTTACTGTGCAGGAAAGCCTTTCCTTCGCTAAAGACAACATCATATCCCTTGTCTTCTAAAATCGCCACAGAGATAAGATTCTTCTTCAATCTTGGAACATGCATCACTTCCTTCAATATGAAGGGTTTACTAGACTCCCTCTCAAAGGAAATGGTACTGATACCGGTCGCACTATATCTACCATCATTGCCCATCTCGATGTGCACTCCAAGATCTTTCTCATCCAGATCAGTAAACAAATCTCGATCTCCTGTCATGTGAAAAGACGCACCACTGTCCAGAAACCATACTAATCCTGCCACACTTGAGACCAAGCATGCGATCAATGAAAAATCCAGCTCAAACTATGAGGCTAAGGCCTCTCCAGCTGCAGATCCAGCAACCTACTTATTTTTCTTCTTCTGCAGACAATCTGTGGCATAATGTCCGTGTTGGTGACAGTGAAAGCACTTCACCTTGGACATGTCCTGCTTCTTGCCTTCTGCACCGGAATGAGAAGATTTCTTGCTCTTCCCCTTATTTGCTTTGGTAGCCAAAGCATAATTCTCTTCATCAGAGTTCTTTGATGATGATCCTTCCCTGGTACTCCGCCTTATCTCCTCTTGCACAAGATCTGACCAAAGTCGCTCCCATCCTGGCACTTTCTCCCAACCATTGACAGAGTCCTGATAGGAATGCTAACTCTTCGGAAGCCCAAGGATAGCCAAGCTCACCAAGTCCTCATCATCTACAGTCACCCCCACACTTCCCAACTCATCCCTACATTGGATGAACTTCATGAGGTACTTGGGAATACTGTCGCCTTTCTCCATCTTTATGTTTCTAAGTTTATCCTTGAGCGCCAACTTCCTCTGGTCACTCTTGCTTTGGAATAAATCTGTCAAGGCTTTCCACATCAAGAATGGAGAAGCCTTACCATGCAGGCTGGACACTATGTGATCCTTCACGCCCTCCAACAAAATCCTTTGACACTTTGCTATCTTCTTTTTCCAAGCCTCAATTACGAAAGCATCGCTAGAAGTAGGCTTTGGTACTTCTGCATATATGAACTCCTTCAACCCATTGTCATTTAACACCGCCTCCATCCTGTCCTTCCATGCAATATAATTCGAGCTGCCCTCAAGGTCATACTCCAATCGCAATCCATTGAAAGACATCTCAACTTAAGCACCAAGAAAACACTGCTGCAAATTCGAATTCCACCAGCACAAAACTCAACCGTTTCAATGTTTTGCAATTGCTCCAATGATCAATACTGCTCCGATGCCATGTAGAAATTTTGAATAACTGTTAAATTATTCACCCATATTATCCTGATCACACACTATTTGAGCTTCATGTATAATGCATAACCTCTTCTACTATTGATCATCAATTTGCGGAATTAAAAACAATCGCATGCGCACATTAAAACCATAAAAAATCACACATATAAACACAGTATTTATGGGAAAGCTTAAATCTGAAAATCCCCAACTATCTGTATATTATAATGATAGATATCATGTAACAATCATAGTACAAACTCCTCACAAGCTCTCAGCACTATCTCCAATTGTTACACACTACACAAGCTCAGATCATACAAGACACTTGCTCCAATATGCTCCACCTGTTAGCCAGGCTCTACTGCACAATCCAATATGCATAATCATGAGATCAAGGTTCAAATCCCACTAGTATGTACTACGCAGTCCTTATTGGCTTCTCAATCAATGTGTGTGCAAATCTCATGCACCAGTATAGTCACAACTGATAGTCACACTTTCTCTTTCACATACCTCTTCACTGGTCTCCATTGAAATTGTCCATGCACCGAAGTTAACTGATGTATTCTTTAGTTGATTTATGAGTTAATAATTAGTGAATTAATTAATAATTAATTCACACCACTCTCACTAATTTTATCAATCAGTTAGACTAGATACAACTAGCTCAACTAAGTTAAATTGAACACAACTCCATTAACTGTCTCATCAACTCCACCAAACTCTGTCACATGAGTTCTAACTAAAGTCAACCATGCAATAGCTCCACTAAACCCTAGGAATAGCGTAATTCCTTCTGTCAGCTACATGTGCCACATCCATGCATCAAACTAAAGTGCTCCAAGAGGATAAGATAATGTTTAGAGTCCAAATATTATTAAGAGCTTATAATATTCGACATATCTATTTTTAGACTGGCAATCTAAAAATAGATTCCGCCCAGTATGTCTAAAAATATAATTCCATATATTTCTTCCGACTTGACCAACCATCCACAAATAGCATCCTGCAACTCATAGAACATGATCCATATGTCTAAAAATATACTTTGTGCCAAAAATACCCTGCAGGCCCACTTAGTGAAGGCGACTCCTTTCCACTAAGCTCCTCATCTTGTTGCAATCTCAACAGATAGAAGAAATCCAGAGGCACTTCCCATTGAGACATTTTCCGACATTGATGAGGAAGTATATGAGGAGAAAAAGGAAGATGTCAGCACTGTTACTCTGGGAGAAAAAAAATTACCACCACCACTAGCTGCAGTAGAAGTAGTTTCATCAATAGGATGGGCACTTTCATCTTTGCAAGATGGTCCTGAGCATTTGAAATTGAGAGTCGTAGGCATGATGCAAGAGGAAGAGGAAGAAGATACCAACGTTGGTGCATTATTAGAGGAGCAACCATCACTATCACCAGTAGTTGGAGAAGCAATTTCACTGGTTGGAGGAACTCTTGTATCTTTGCAATATGTTCCCAAGCATCAGCTGATCCAAGGTATGCAAAAATTTCCACCCCAGATTGTCTCAGCACATCATCTTGAGATTTGTGGGGTCATGCTATCAGGGAAATTGCATGACCAAGGGTTAGAGCACATTGCTGATTTAGAGCAACAAACTATCACTGCATAAAGGACCCTTAACTAGATCAAGGAGAAGATGTATAACTATCCCAATTTGACATTTTTGAGCTGCACACAACAATTTGTGTTGGAGTGTGGAGTTTTTGAGGATGGTATTAGCACATTCCTAATGCAAGGAAGCTACTCCATAGCTTTAGAGAACTAGAAGTTACTATCGCATGAGTTGTTGTATTCTATTTACGACAAAGAGTTATTCGTCATTTTTCATGCATTGGTCAAATTATGGTAGTTTTTTTATTGGCAGTAGATTTCGGGTGAATACCAACAACCATAGTCTCCAACATCTTTCTGAGAAGGAGAAACAACTGTAGAAGAGGAAAAAATGGTGGATTAGTACAATGCAAGACTATGAGTTCAACATTGTGTATGGAGAGGGCCATGAGACAGCAGATGCACTATCATGGAGATCAACAACGCTACCAATGAGGGACATTGATGATTTTGTGGATCAGTTATTATTTGATAATTCCGATGATCACTTAACTTATGAAGCATTGGATGGGAAGATGGTAGATGATAGACATCATGTAATGGATAGCATCTTCCATTATCAAGACATGGCCTTCTTGATGAGCACCTCACAACTCAAAGAGAAGTTTCTGCATGCATCATATTCATAACCTCATAGGTTCTACTAGGCAATCAAAAAGAGGTTCTCATGGATAAACCTAAAGGAAGATGCACTTCGACATATCGCGGAGTGAAAATATTGTGATCAGATTGTGGAGGATGCTATTTTTGACATTGATCCGCTGTCGAGGTATGCACATTTGTTCGACATTTTCACACAATACATATCTTCACCCATTACCAGATTATCTTTTTGGGATGTCTTCATGCTTCATGGTCTTCCAAGGCCATAGAAAGTGATGGGGATAGTTATTGTATGAGCAGGTTTTGACGAGAGCTTCTCCATTGGGTGGATACTGAGCTGGTGCATGATATGAGTCATCACCCACAGTTGGATGGATGGATGGAGATGATGAGCAAGTTACTGAAAAGCTACTTGCAGATCTATGACATGGGGAAGTAGGAAGCATGGTTGTGCTAGCTGCTCTTGGGTGAGTATGGTTACCACCCGACATTTCACATTTTTATGTTCCATGCCTTTCACAGTATTGAGGTGATGCAACAATGGGAGGCATGGCTGCGCTAGATACTCTTGGGAGAGTATGGTCAAGACATTGAATTTTATATGTCCATTGGTATATCACTATTTCCTACTTTGTACAGTAGTGATGAGATGCAGTAGTTGGAGGCATGCTTGCATTGGTTACTCTTGGGAGAGTATGGCCACCATATGACATTCCACATGTCAATTGGGATGTCACTATTTTATACTAGGCATGATGATGTATTGTAGCAGTAGAAGGCCTTTTTCCATTGGCTTCTCCTGAGGGAGTATGGATACCATACTTGTTATGATGATGATGTGATGTGGCAACAAGAGGCATTGTTGCGGTTGATTCTCTTGAGAGAGTATGGCTACCATATTTGGTATGATGATGATGTGGTATGGCAGCAAGAGGCATTGCTGTGGTGGCTGTTATTGGGAGATTATGGTTCGACATTTCACATGTCAAGCCATATGTCTGTATTTTGTACTTTTCACAGTGTTGAGTTGATTCTTAGAGAAAGCAATGCCAACAGAGCCAAGGATTGGAGCATGGAGAGACACAACCTACTCCATGTAGCATGGGTTGGAGAGATAGTTTATGAGTCGGGACTTTCCACTTGGGGAAGGAACTACTACACTTCATATATATCATGTAGAGAAGAGGCTCTGGGACAGTAGATGGCTTCCACTTGGGGACTCATTGATGAGGATAGGCATCTAGCTACACAGATGGAGGCCATTATAGACATTCTAGAGAGGCAACTATGGGGTCGGGCATTCATAACAGATTGGAGCATATGGGTAAACCTTCCATATGAGGATTCCACTAGGGAGGGGGATGGATTTCTTGAGCATCTACTTTTGCAATTGCTTGAGGAAAAGCAACATTTTGGTGGGGAGGACTATAATATTCCAAATTTTCCATCAATTGATTGGAATATTAGAGTTCTTAATTTTCTTATTAAGTAAATAAAAGGGTGGAGGGACCCATAAACCCAGTAGATGAATAAAATCCACTTCTTTAGTGTGAATGTGGGTTGATTGAGTAGTGGAGTAGTATTATGGAGTAGTGGAGTAGCATAATAATGAAGAAAGAGAGGACATCATAGAGAAATAATGAGGAAGATGATGGAGATATTGGAGGAATAAATACAAGATCATGGATAAATACTGATGAAGTGATGGAGGAAGTGGTGCATTAAATGCAAACATGATGGAGGAAGTGGACAGTAATTGCAGCAGTGATGGAGATCATGGAGAACAATGCAGTCTTTATGGATGCTAGTGGCCACATGTGCAACATAGTTATGACGTGGGCCAAGGATAGGGAAGGCTCACAACCATAAAAGGAAGATGAGGACAACAAAGGAAGGGCAGTTTGTATTTTTATTGTTGAGTTTCATAAGACATTCTTTGCATGCTTCAGCTGTTTAACTAAGTCTATTGTGTTGTTTAACACCAAGTGTTCCCGAGCGGGAATCCCACCCTTAACCACGGGGGAATTCGAGTGCCTACTTTTGGAATTTTTTCTTTCAGAAATCATTCATCATCCGGAAATAGTGCCACATTCAGCCCCTCTCTTCAACACTTCCAGCTACAGGAATTACACATTCCTGGACTAGGGTTTGAGAGGTGGAAGGTAGTTCTTAGTTTTTCAGCTGGGAAATCTGTGGAGGGATAAATCCTTCACCTTATGGATCCATTGCAGTATTCTGAGAGAATAATTTTGACATTTGGGATTAGGCCATCATTCTAATCCTCTATGCAGCAGGAATTCTTGCAGAAATTACACTTTCTAGCAATGTAGTTTGAGAGGAGGAAGGAAGTTCCAAGCATCTTAGCTTGGCATCTTGTGAGGGATCAAACCCTCACTTGGTGAGATAATTTCCATAAGTTTTGATAAGAATTGCATCATTGAGAAGCAGGCTACAATATCGACCTTGTTGACAATGCAACCACTTCCAACAGTTGTGCAGTTCAGTAGCTGCAACCGGAGAGGAGGAGCTAGAACTCAAGCTTTCAACATGGGAATCAGGAGAAGGGACCAAACCTTCATGCATTGAGTGGATTGGGTTCTATTGAAGTAGCTAGATCACCATTTCAGCCACATATCAATAGTGTTGGCTTGATGGGTCCTGACCCAGGTTCGGTGTGCAAGGTTTTCCAAGAAACCCCTATACTACTGGACTTTTCGGCAACGACCTGCTTGCACAGGTCATAGTCTCACCCGAAGTAGTATGGGTGGGTGCTAGAACCAGGTTTTCACACCTTGAGAAAGTAAGGGTAAGACAAGCAGGGCTACATTCTGTTCAGATTACCTCGTCTCTGCGCAGGGTTAAATATGTATCTAATTGCATCCACGTGCACTAGATCTATAATTATATGCTTTCCATAACATCAACAAAACAGTACATAACCCGAACAGAACATATCTAGATTTACTTCAATATACATAATTTCACAGCATGATATAACTAGAGCAGAATAGATCTAATTATTCAAAACACAGACCTTCACAGCGCAAGGACAGAAAATGCATAACACAGTAACTATCAGAAATTCATTCAATAGTACTCACAGATTCAAATATGATAATCCCGCATATTCATTCATTCATCACCCTTACAATTCCCTTCCCAACCTGCGCACATAGTAGCAGGGTCTGCACACAACTGGACTAGGATCTCCGCACACACAGCTAGCAGGAGTCTGTTCCCCAAAACCCAAACAGTTCTCTTACAGAACAGATCGCATCAATAGCTCATCAAATCTAACCTCTTACAATATGAAATGCCTCTCTATTTATAACAATCTAGCTTTAAAATTCCTATGGTTCGCAACCCATGGTTTTTGGACCCCAAGTTTACCCTTTGACCCCATTACAATGCTTTCGGGGCTTTGACCCACCCCAAAACCCCTCCGCTATACTAAATATAACCAAAATAACCAAAATGGTCTGGTTTTGTAGCTTGTTATGAGACCTCGTTCCAACAGTCCCCCAACACAATCTTGTGACTCGTCCCGAGTCACTCCACTGGTGCATCACTGACTTGTGTTCTCAGAGTATTCAAAGAGCGGGCAAGCGGAGGGAGTATCTCCTGGCATTGAGACGCAATTTCCTGTGCGAGAATGACCATCTTTTTGGAAGGTGGATCGTCAGTAGCTGGGGTAACACTTGCTAATAACTGATTAAGGCACTTATTGGCGTCATTAATGTCATGCGTTAACTGGAGGGCCAAAGTATTCCAAGGCTTCAGGCGTTCTGTGACAGTGTGTTGTTTCTGTTGAAGCTTCGCAATCTCATCCTCGAGGTCATTTCTAGTTTTCAATCATGTGAAGCGTTGGGCCGGTACCAAAGTAAACAACGTAGCACTGATTTCATCCACAACCTTCTCATGATGGCATAATTCCTGATTGATTTCTTGAAGAATGGGGTCACGCTGGACCCAGGACCAAAGTTGTATTGCTGATTCCATCAGAGCGGTACCTTGATCTATTTTTCCCTTGATCGTTGTAGTGGCTTCTGTGATAAGTGTAGTATGCTGGGCATGGGCTTCTAGCAGGGTGCCAGGCTACAGTCTGTACTGCGAAACCTCCAGGCGGGAGACTTTGAGAGCAACCACCAGTTTTTCCACTTTACTTCTAGGTGGGTCCTTAGCCATGATTCCCTCGGTGAATTCTGCGCATAGCTGGTGGATGGCAGCCTCCAGCTCCGCCTGTTGTGACCGAGCCTAAACCACTGCCTGAGTCTCCCGGGCCAGGGTGTTCTAGGCGTCTGCAAGCCATTGGTTGGTGGCTTGAGCATGATCGTTAATTTCTTGGGAGACACTGTGAAGGAGAGACTCCAAGGCTGCGGGGGTCAACTGATCGAGGGCTAGCTAAATTTTGGTGCCATCCGGGAGCTACATCCCGATTAGGGCACTGGTAGGGATGTTCTAGAGTCGACCTGTTGTCCTGACCTGTGTCGAACTGTTATTGATTGGCAGAGGTGGTGCTTGTCTGGCCTGGGGTGCATATGGATGCATGTTGATTTTGAGGGTGCAGAGGTCTTCCTGAAGAGATGTAACCCCAGCTTCCCACTGAGCCCGGATAAGTGCCCATTGATCCTCGGTTGCCAGAGTGACCGCATCTATGATTTGTTCCAAATTCCCCCTGTTAATGTGACTGTCATGTCATAGTGCTCGCTCTGAGCTTGTTGCTTCATTCTTTTTCAGGGACCTAACGTCGGTGGCCCTGTTCTCTTAGTACCGGGAGGAGGAGGGGAAGTGGTAGTAGCTGCTAGGTTTGAGGCTGTGTTGGACTGCTGTAGCGGTTTATCTTTGGAGCCAGTTGTAACTGCTGTTGGGGTACCAGAGAGGCCTTTTTTCCACTCGTGGGGCCATAGGGAAATTAGTAGATCAATTTCCTCATCTTGTACCTTATATGCTAGCTCTTTCCAGGCCTGATTGGTGAGACTGCGAATCCGGACTTGATGCATAGTGATTTGAAATGCTGCGATATGCTTGTATTTGTCGTATATTGTTGGGGATAATTGGGGTCAGGATTTTATGGCAGTGGAGACACTACTCTTGAAAAGGACCCAAAAGATCTTATTATCCTCAATGCGTTGTTTATTCTTAGAGTCCCATAGGTGGGCATACCGAGCACCTTCGCACATCCTAGTGGTGAGCTCGGGGACTACCATCTCGTCTGGTTTGTCCTAGGTGACCAATGCGATGAGAAATAATAGCCATGAGTAGAAGAATGGGGTGCCATGCTCTTGATATTTGCAGACATTAGCGATAAATTCTTCACATAAGTATCGAGCCCAATTAAAAAACTCACCTTTTGCATATTTTCCAACCAGCTAGATGACATAAGCGAGGACAGTCGCTATCTGGCACCTTCACATGAGTTTGCAAGCTAGCAAGCGAGTGCCTAATTGTGTAGCGGGATCGTTGATGGTTTGGATTACAAACCCCCTTTGGTTGCACTGTACCACATAGGTCTTCCGGACATATGATGTGGTAGCAACTTCATACTTCTTCCCCACTTCTACGAGCGGGTGCGGTCCCTGTTTCGGAAGGCCTGTAATTTTTTGGATCAACTCAAAATCAATAGGGATTCTGTCATGAATCCATAAGATGTCATTGTGAATGAGGTCCAGTAGCTGGCATTCCAGTCGATCTGTGATGGTGTAGTGGCCAAATTAGGGCATCTAGAGCAAATTCAACAGTCCAGATCCTACCAAGCTGTAGACCCAGCATTGCGGGACCGTTGTGGTTCCGCCATATTCATGGAGCGTCTCGAAATATAACTCAGGGCTTAATTCGGGGAAGGCGTCCTGGTCCGCCACATTATGGTCATCAAACTTGACTTCATGGAGATGTCCACAGGGATCACCGATGATAGGGACTTTGCCGAGGGTCAGAGGAGTCTGGAGGTAAGTGATCAGGCCATCCAAATTTTTTGGTATCTCCATAGATGGTCTTCGTGGGCGGACAAAGGGGGGTAACCAATTAATTGGTTTAGCCAGTAGTGCCCCCTCCTGGGCATCAACAGCTGGAGGCTTGGGACATCTTGGGGAATTTCGGGGTTGTTTTGCCGCCTGAGGGTCAGTCCTCAACTTTTGAACTTTTTCCTTGCCTTTCCTTGTGGTTCGCGGGTGGGGGGGGGGGGGGCTTCTTTTAGCTCCGGATCATCTTCCAGAATTTCCTCCACCTCCTATTCCATCGAAGTGGAGGTTTCAGCCATAGTAGTCGGCATTCTTGGACGGAAGATGAATCCAGGCTCTGGTTGATTACTTTTTAATGGAGATGGTTGCTTAGTCAAGAGATGGTCGTTGTGATTGCAACAAAATTCGCTGTTGGATAGCTTCCACGAGATTTTTAAAGTAGGCTGCTTACCTTTGTGAGGCCAACCCCATTTTAAGGAATGGTTGTTGGATACCAGGGGGGGTATCTGACACAGGGCGGGATTCCCCAGGAACGGTAAAATCCCTCCATAACTTGATCGGCCAGTTGTTAAGTACTTGCTCTATTCAACGGTAATTTCTACTTTTTACCTGAGGTTATACTTCCAATAGCTAGATGTCTTATCCCTTGGAGCTCAGGTGTATTAGTTACGCTAGGGTTACTGCTTGGCGACAGTTGTCTGCCTTCCCCCAACACAGGCTTGCTTCCCAAGGGGCTTTTGGTACAAGGCCATAAGACCTGTCGTACATGTCTTATTAAGGCTTTAAGGGGGGTTGATGCTGGAGCCAAAGGTTTATCCCTTAGTCATGCCACCATTGTAAAGGCAGTCTGGCACATAAAATCATTAACCGTGGAAGCTGTATGTGACGTTGGGAACTCTAGTCTTGTGCGTGGATCGTTCAAACCCTTCCTGCAGATGATGAGGCCTAGATCTCCTTCCATCCTTCCCTTAGGGGTTTTAAAGAGGGGTTCCTTTATCATACAAATACATCGCAGTGTGGAGGCTTCCCCTAACCGGTTCTGCCATGCTTCTAGCTCCTAACTGGGATCCTCAATATCTTCCTAGTAGCCTAATACGTCGCCCTGGGGCAAGCTGCCCTTGCCTTGAACTGCCAGCTTGTAGATATATTCCTCCTTTGTTGGTGCAGGCTCTGTATATATTTTATCTTGAGTCCCTTGGCTGCCTACTATCAAGTTTTCCAGTAAAGTCTGCATAGCCCGCAGCGCCTGAGGATTGTGCAACAACCTTATGCATATTTGTAAGAAATTTTTAATATCCTTCGTTGGCTCCATATCTCCTTGGTGTGTGGCTGGCAAACACTTAGCCTCAAATAGGTCCCTTCATGCTTTTATAAATGTTTCCTTGATTTTACCCACATCTAATCCCTCTTGGCTGTCAACAGCCTTGCGGATTAGTGAGTCAGCTTCATCTACTTCCTTAGTTCCCCTAGTTTCTAATCCACTACGTGTTATTATATTGACTTTTGCCTCTTGACCTTGGACCCTGTGCTTCTTCTGCGCAGAAAAAAATTTATTTTCCTGTATCCTGGTTTTTAGGGCTGGGCAATCTTCCAGTGCATGGTTCCACTATCTACAATACCTGCAGGACTATCACAGGCAGTCTCTTGAAAAATGTTCCGCGTTCCCACAGTTATAACAGACCATATGGCCTCTACTCTGACGTGCGCTTTCCCTTCGGCTTTTATACCTCTTTTCATGGGGGAAGTCATCCTTACCCGAGGGGGTTGTCGGTGATGTAGGGTCGTCTTTCCTATTTTCCCCTTTGGCGTTGTCCTGTTTTTCATGGCCAACAGATCAAAAATGTTGGTACCATCATTGTTTTGGTGCGAAAATGGGGGTGACTTGCAATCTGGCTGCGCAAATTTCCTCACGCCAGTGCAGAGGCCCCTTTGGGCTCCCTTGTTCTAAGCTATGTGCTCCTGGTGCTGCTGTGTGATCTTGGTCTGTACCAGCCCCTCTTCTATTTCACTGCTGCAGATCCTGGATTTCCCGGTGCATTGCTTCTACTTGTTCCTGGATCCACTGTACCACTAGTGTAGCATCCTGAAGAGGTGTAGCTTCCAATCTCATAGCAGCTACCAAGGCCTTGTCTTGCGAACTAAAATTTTGGTGATTCATGGGCATATGTAGGTGAGGGAGCAGCATGGAAATAAACCACTCCATATGTTGTCTATCATCATACTAAAACCATCCCTCCCTAATTGCCTTCTTTAACCATTGATCCACCTCCCATACTGACTCTGACGTACCTTGTTTGAAGTCTTTTACGTTTGCTACTAGCTAGGAATAAGATTTTGGTTTTTGAAATGGTTGCTCTAGAGAACCCTTAATATCTTGAATGGAGGCGGTTCCATGATGGGAAATGTATTGCATATACCAGTCCAGAGCTCTGTCTTGAAATGCTAACGACAGCTGCTTCCTCTGTCATTTGCCACGTTCTGCGTAGTCCAGACAAAGTCCGCGACGAACCATAATCGGTCCATGTCCTCATCCCCTACCCCCTTGAAGGTGGGTAGTTCCAAGCACACCATCATGGTTCCTTAGGAGTCCCTTTCCAGTCTGCCAACACCCAACTCCTCTCTCAGCTCCCTTCCTGTCCCGGCAACAGAACCATTTGTTGGCTTGAGGGGTCCTGACCCAGGTTTAGTGTGCAAGGTTTGCCAACAAACCCCTATACTACTGGCCCTTTTGGAAGTGACCTGCTTGCGCAGGTCATAGTCTCACCTGAAGTAGTATGGGTGGGTGCTGGAACCAGGTTTTCGCACCCTGAGAAAGGAAGGGTAAGGTAAGCAGGGCTGTGTTCTATTCAGATTACATTGTCTTTGCACAGGGTTAAATATGTATCTAATTGCATCCACGTGCACTAGATCTATAATTATATTATTTCCATAACATAAACACAATAGTACATAACCCAAATAGAGTAGATCTAGATTTACTTCAATATACAGACTTTCACAACATGATATAACCAGAGAAAAATAGATCCAATCATTCAATACACAAACCTTCGTAGTGCAAGGAAAGAAAATTCATAACACAGTAACTATCAACAATTCATTCAATAGTAGTCACAGATTCAGATCTAATAATCCTGCATATTCATTCATTCATCACCCTTACAATTCCATTCCCAACCTGTGCACACAGTAGCAGGGTCCGCAAACAGCTGGACTAGGATCTCCATGCACACAGCCAGCAGGAGTTCGTTCCCCAAAACCCAAACAGATCACTTACACAATAGATCATTTCAATAGCTCATCAAATCTTACCTCTTAGAATTTGAAATGCCTCTCTATTTATAAAAATCTAACTTTAACATTCCTATGCTCTGCAACCCATGGTTTTCGGACCCCTAGTTTACCCTTTAACCCCATTACAATGCTTTTGGGGCTTTTACGCACCCCAAAGCCCCTGTGCTATACTAAATATAAAAAAAATGGTCTGGTTGCATAGCTTGTTAAGAGACCCCGTTCCAACAAACAGTTACCCAGGAGGAGTGTAGTTTGCAACCCAAAAAGGGCTGAAATTCCAAACTCAAAATATGGGGAAACCATTTCTGGGTGTTTATGGGTTTTTCAAGTACAATCCATGGTTAAACTCCTTCATATTTCTGAGAAATATATAAGCCTATCATACATAGATCTTATTCCAAATAATAGTAGTTTCCAACAGCAGTAGCAATCTTTACTTTCCAGTGCTAGTTTTCAGTAGAGTTGTTTCAACCATATTTGGATGGTTTGAGTGCATCCCTTTTTGGAGCATTGCGTAGATTCATTTTCTATTGTTACATATTGGTACGGATCAGCTATTTCTACTCAAATGTATGATGTTATGATGTATTCCCACATTTTCTAGTTATATATGTTTTATTGTTATTTGGAATTGTGCATACGTTCTATATTCCTTTCTTTCCCATTTTGGGATATTACACAACAGTTGTAGCAGTGTTCACTAATCTGTGGAAACAGTGACCGTGTGTGTGGTCGTGACAGTGAGAGGTAGCAGCGGTGGTAGTGTAGCAGTAGTAGAAAAAGTGGCATTGGAGTGTAGTAGTAAAGGTATTTTTCTTTTGTAGTTGAGAATTATCCCTGGTACAAGAGGCAAAATCCTTTTTAGGTAGTATTTGATTCCTTCCGTCATTGCTGGTAAAACCCCTTGGGAAGTCTTTCACTTCCTTCCAAACTTGTCTGGTAAACGTTTTATAGACATCATACATAACAAAGTTCTTAGTTGAGAAAAAATTTTTTTGTAATGATATTATGATGTGATGATGTTGTTTGTTTCTTTTTCTACTTTGAATGTTTAAGTAATTAATCTAACACATTGCGAAAAGTAAAGGGAAATACTAATTCAACCCCCTCCCTATATTTCCAACAATTGATATTAGAGCATGTCCTTCTTAAAGGCTTAACTACTTGAAGGCAAATCCATAGTATATGAGATGGGGAATTCAATGGATAATCATTAAATTGCAACTCTCAAATGCAAACTTGTGGAAGCTGACAATTGGAATGTGTCCAAATATTGCTTTTCTCTTAATGAAATAACCAGGCTGAAAAGAGAAGTTGCATTGCAGAAGAAGCACACACCAGAAAAGGATCACAGAATTGATCACTTCAAAAGTATGATGTAAGTGGAAAATAACAGTGAAAAACATCTTGAAAAAACAACTCAAGAAAAAATAAAAATGGGATGAAGAACTTGGTATAAAAGTAACTTCCTTGAAGAGGGAACTTGAAGAATCCAAAAGAATTGAGGAAACTTTAGGAAGCCAAATAAAGCAGAAGGAAGAGGATTTCAAAAAACATGAATAGAATATGATCATATTGAAAGAAAAATTAGACAAATTGACTCAAAATTTGAGGATCTCACATGTCTTCGATGACATTAACAATTGCAAAAGGTCATCGGTTATCAAGATAGGTCTTGCATATGTTGGTGAGTCGCCATGCTGCTGTGATGAAAAGGAAACACATGAAGAAGATAAGAAAAATGTAGATAAGCCACATGATGAAGAGAATCCAAAAGTCAAATTTCTACATAAGTCAATCAAAATCTAGAAGCTCGAAGACTAATGCCTCAATAAGTCAAGGTGATGCATTCAAGATGCCAAATTAGAAAAGAGAATTCAAAAGTGAAAAGCAACAAAACCTTGGATTTTATCAAGGGAAAGACACCTTCAGTAGATCTTCACCCTATACTCCCTGGTATTTAGGGACATTTAGTGGTTATTTTTATGTATTCTCTAACTATGGACATAGAGATCAATATTTTAGGGGATATAACAAGAGTATTGATAGAATCCCTAGAAGAAGATTTTTTGGAACATAATATAGAGTTCCATATTCTTATGATAGCAAGAGTTAAAACACTTTAACTCCATTATTAAAACACTATGTTGAGTGCTACCTACATCACAAATTTGTTCATTTTGTATGAGAATGTAGAGGTAGCTTAACATGGACCTCACAAAGGCATACATTCACCATTAAATCAAAACATGAAGACAAGACCACTAGGAAAAATGAAAATATCACAATAAATTCACACATAGTTAAAGGTCATGATAAAGTATCACAATAAATTCACACACAGTTAAAGGTCATGATAAAGTAGGAGAAGCATATTGTCAAGGGAGTTGTGCCACATGAGCATGTATCGGAAATTTTGTATCTATTTTATTATGAAATTGCACTTGAAGGATCCATCATTGATAGAAATTTAGAAAATACACATAGATTCAACTGATCTTGTAATATGTTAAAACAAAATACTTGAATCTATTCTACAAATTGAAGAAACCAATTACGATCGCACAATCACATAGACAAGAAAGAGAAAAAATCTCAATCGCATAACACAAAGATGTATTTGGGGAAAGCCTCAGCTAAAAACCCAACTATATTCATATTGCATTAAGTCAAGAATATGCAATAATATAATGATTCTCTGAGGCTTGAGAGATTAATGCACTATCTCTGATAGTCTCACTCTGATCCCAACAAGTTTGGTCCAATACTTAACCAGTTCCTTGCCCCTTTCTAACCTGCCTTGTCCATGCATTCCTGAGGGAATTGAGCCCTTATTAATTAGTAAATTCCCACTAATTGATTGTGAAATGCATCCAAGGCATCCTGATGACCTCATGCATGACCTATAAAATTTTCTATTTATACTATTGATAGTCTATTTCCATTTAACTCCAATCTCAACTAGGTCTTTCTTATAAATGAAATGCCACAACTACTTGGAGTGAATTATCAGTTATCATATTGATCATTGCATGTAAATTAAATCATATTTAATTCACTCGACCTCTGACTAGTTCATCCATAAGTTATAACTAATTGAACTTATTTTAAATCAAATAATTAAGTTCAACAATTTCAACTCAAAATAAAATGCAACTCGACCCCCTACAACATAGAGTGAACTCTACATGCCTCCAGTTTGACTCCCAAATTGAATTGACCGAGCTAAATAAGTCTTCCCAACTCAGTTAGCTCATACAATATTTCATGTGATGTGGAATTACAAGTTCATTTTAATTTAATTAAGGGAAATCAAATTAGAAGCCTCTTCTTGTTGCCAATTTCAACACTCCCCGTCAACAAGAAAGAGATTATCTGTTACCTCGATCGTGCCTCTGTGGAACTCAAATTTTCCTCTTGACAATCCCTTCATCAAGATGTCTACATCCTGCTCCTCCATGGGAATGTACTCTAATGACATAATCCTCCTCTGTACATGATCTATGAGTGTTGATACTAGATATTAATATGCTTGGACCTGTCATGAAAAATTGGATTAATTAAGAGTTTGATGCAACTTTGGTTATCACAATAAATGACCACCAGATCCATATTTCAACCAAAGAATCCAAAATGTATCTTTCTCATCCAGATGGACTCACATGCTCCCTGATTGGCCGCCATGCAATCTGCCTCTGCTGAACTGATTGCAACTGATATTTGTTTCCTACTGTACCAAGAAATTTCTACTGATCCAATTTTGAAGATGTCCCTTGATGTGTTCTTCCTTTAATATGGTCTTCTAGCCTAATATACATCTGTGAAGCCTTGAAGCTTCACTTTCTTTGTCTTCCTGTACAATATCCCAAACTCTCTAGTGCCTTTTAGGTATGTCAATGCATTCTTTCCTATCTTCCAAAAGAGATTGGTAGGCTTTACCGTAGCTTGAATAAGCTAGTTAACCTCATAACATATCTATGGTCATGTGTTAACCAAATATATGAGTGAACCCACAAGATACCTATAGACGACAACATCTACTAGTTCGATTGAAGTAGAATCCTCCTTCCTCTATTTTCTTGCTAGATGAGTCCCCATGGGTTTGTTTTCCCTTCATGTGGAACTTACTTAGAATATCATTGTCATACTTTCCCTGAGATATAAATATCTCCCCATCTCTTTGCCAAATTTCCAATCCCAAGAAATAGCGCAAGAGCCCTATGTCCTTCATCTCAAATTCTCTTGCAAGATCCTTTTTGCAAGACTTGATGAGCTCCTCATCACCTGTCAGTATCAAATCATCGACATAAAGTACAATGATCAAAATCTCACCTCCTACCAAAATATGGTAAAGGTTCACATCTAGTTCACCCTTGGTGAAGCCAAACTCGGTGAAGTAGCTATCGATCCTGGTGTGCCAAGAACGAGGTGCTTATTACTCCCATACAATGCTATCTTGAGTCTGCACACATGTGACTCTCCATCAAAGGTCTCAAAACCTTTCGGCTTCTTAATTTATACTTCTTCCTCAATAACCCCATTGAGGAAAGTTTTCTTTGCATCCATCTGATGTATCTTATCCCATCTGTTAGCCTCCATAATGTCCCAAGGCTGAGAAAGGATATCGACATTCAAACCAATATTTTAGTTTGGTAGCTAGCCATACCAAGCCAGAGAGGGCTCTCTCTATGAAAGTCACAGCCAAAGGGCTTTACTGGAGGAAGAATGGATTTTGGGATAGATGGATCAACTCTAGGGTTTTCAAAGTTGTACGGTTTTTCTTTTGCATCAGGGATAAAAACTAGGTAACTAGGTCAAAGTATCAAAATGTCACAGCTACAAGAGACATGGAGGAGCAAGATAGGTATGTTTTTGTGATGGGCTTAGTAGTTTGTTGGTGTAGTGTACGGTTTGAAAGTGAAAAAATATTTCAATGAGCATTTGCACCATTAATTCATTAAAAAGGAAGGAAGATTACATAAAATGACATTCCCAAACAAAACAGAGCTTTTATGAAAGAATTTTTCTTGTAAAAGTTTTAGGAAAATTACTGAAGAAATCACATATGTAAAGGAGACATGTATATCATATATATAAAACTATAATAGAGAAAATACAACCTCACAAACTCATAGCATGGGAATTCCTAGATAATAGCTGCAACTGGTCCTTTGATTTCATGAATAAAAAGCTGAAGTATAAGCTACAGGTGTTCCACCCTTTGATGTCTAACCATCAAAATGACTAAGAAATCCATACATATAGACAAAAGCCATTTCCCCTCTCTCAGGGGTCTAATATTAGAGTGGAGGAGTATTTCACATGATTTCCTCACCTAAAACCTAAAGACTAGGGTGGTTAACAAAAATCTCCTCATAATAGAAAATTTGATACATTTTTCCATGAGAGGCATTTACAAGCATTAATCCACCTAATTTTCACTCCAACCAACATATTTACCATTTAATACATCATTATAACATCTTAAAAGAGTAATTATTGAAAAAGTTAATCTAGACTGTCAAAACTGAGAAAATAGGCTTCGAGGCAAAAGCGCAACGAATTATTGGAAAAGCACAGTGTGTTAGAAGGAAGAGAAACTATTGTGTAACCAGCTCCAAAAATAGAAGAAAAGAGATATTAACTCCTTAGAAATAAGCCACTTCAAGAAGGAAACCTCCAATACATTACATAAATGAACAATTCTTGGATGATACATTTTACAAAACCTCCTTTCTATATATAGGAGTCCATGGGGCTATAATGTAATCATAGTGGGGCCACAATGTAATCCTAGCCGACCTAACAATAATAATTTAAGGGCACAATAATAACAATATGGGGGTTACAAGGGTACAATAATAACAATAAGGGGGTTACACTAACAACAATAACAGACTATACTAGTAATATAGGGACCTGACATGCCCCTCTCCTTCAAAAAAGTGTTGTCCTCAATTGTTGAGTAGCTCTGGGTGCTTCTGTATAAAATTCTCATCCTCCCATGTAGAATCTTTAGGGGGTAAGTTCTTCCACTTGATGAGATACTTTGAAATTGATCGATTCCATAGTTGTCGAGTTCTTGTTTCTGTGACCGCTTCAGGTTCCAATATGATTTTTACTTCCTCATCAAGTTCTGGCAATATTGTTTGAACTAGAAGATTTTCACCTATAACCTTCTTTAAGCATGAAACATGGAAAACTGGATGCACTCGTGAAGAAGCAGGAAGCTCCAATTTGTATACCATAGTACCAATCTTTTGCAACACCTTGTAAGGACCATAGTACTTTGGCGATAATTTATTATCCTTCTTAGCTTGCTTGAGGGACATTTGTTTGTATGGTTGTAGCCGTAAAAATACCCAATCTCTTACATCAAAACTTCTCTCGCTGCGATGTTGATCTGCCTGTTGTTTCATTCGATTTTGTGCCAAATTCAGGTTATCCTTTAAGAGTTGGAGAACTTCTTGCTGATGCTCGATGTGATCTTCCACTGCTTGAACCTTCGAATTTTCCCTTAAAGATGATGTGATGGATGGTGGATGATATTTATAAAGTGCCATAAATGGGGTCATTTTTGCTGCAGTATGGAAGGAAGTGTTATACCACCATTCAGCGAGAGGTAACCACTTGACCCATTGTGTTTGTTTATCAGATACAAAGCAACAAATATACCCTTCCAAACATTTATTTACTATCTCAGTTTGACCATCAGATTGAGGATGATAAGACGAGCTATGAGCTAATTGAGTACCCAAACAAGAAAATAACTCTGTCCAAAAATTTCCAGTAAAAATGGGATCTCTGTCGCTCACAATAACCCTTGGGCTTCCATGTAGATTTTGAATTGTGTCCATAAATGTAGTAGCAACTGTACTTGCTTTAAATGGATGAGATAATGCACAAAAGTGTGCATACTTGGTAAGTCTATCAACTATCACCATGATGACACTCTTTCCTTCGGACTTAGGTAAACCTGTGATAAAATCCATTGAAATCTCCTCCCAACGTTGACTTGGAATGGATAAAGTTTGTAGAAGTCCCGGGGTCTTAATTGTTTCCACTTTATTCTGCTGGCAAACCAAACATTCCGCCACAAACTTTTGAATATCAGATTTAAGGCCATCCCAAAAAAATTCTTTCTTCACCCTGTGGTAAGTTTTAAAAAATCCCGAGTGTCCTCCTAAAGGAGAAGTGTGCAATTCCAGAAGAATCTTTTGTTTTAGTTGGGAATTCTTACAAAGATATAAGCGATCTTTGTACCATAAGGAATTATTTTTCCAACTAAATGTATCAGATGTACTAGGATCTTGCTGCAACTTTTGAATGAGTGTCCATACATCTTTGTCCTTCTTCCATTCATCTCTTGCTTCGGTTATCCAATCCGGTGGGATAATAGAAATGGCACAAAGCAATGCTTCCACCTCTTCATTCTTTCTTGAGAGTGCATCTGCAACAACATTAAGCTTTCCTTTTTTGTATATTATTTTAAAGTCATAACCCAACATCTTTGTGACCCATTTTTGCTGCTCTTCTGAAGATAGTCTTTGTTCCAAAAAGTGTTTAAGACTATCATGATCATTTTTTACCTTGAATTGTCTTCCCATTAGGTAAGTTCGCCATTTCTTTAGTGCATGCAGTATTGCTAACATTTCCTTCTCATAAATAGGTTTTTGTAAATACTTTCCTTTGATTGGACGACTTTCAAAAGCAATGGGTCTTCCTTCCTGCATTAAAATAGCACTAATTCCATTTCCTGAGGCATCACATTCCATAATAAAGGTTTTTGTGAAGTCTGGCGTAGCTAAGACTGGTGCTCGACACATTGCCTCTTTAAGATGTTCAAAGGCCTTAGTTGCTTCAAGAGTCCATGAAAATGCATCTTTCTTCAATAATGTTGTTAGAGGTGCTGCTATTCTCCCATAATTCTTAACAAACTTGCGATAATACCCTGTTAACCCGAGAAATCCTTGCAACTGCTTTATGGTTGTGGGGACTTTCCATTCCTTAATGTATTTAATTTTGTTAGGGTCTACTTTAACACCCTCGTGAGATACAATATGACCCAGATATTCCACCTCTTGTACTCCAAAGAAACATTTGGATTTTTTTGCATATAATTGTTTCTCCTGCAATAGTTTGAGCACCCCGTCAACATGTTCAACATGATCCTTCCAAGACCTCCTGTAGATTAGTATATCATCAAAAAATACTAGCACAAATTTTCTAAGGAAGGGTTTGAAAATGGAATTCATCAACCCTTGAAATGTAGAAGGTGCATTGGTAAGGCCAAAAGGCATGACCAAAAATTTATAATGACCCTCATGAGTTTGAAATGTTGTTTTTGGAATATCTTCAGTCTTCATTCTAATTTGATGATATCCTGAACGAAGATCCAACTTGGTAAAATAAATTGCTCCATGTAATTCATCCAATAATTCATCAATCAAAGAATGGGAAATTTATCTTTAATGGTGAGCTTATTGAGCTCCCTATAATCCGGACACATGCGCCATGATCCATCCTTCTTGTGTACCAATACTACAGGAGCAGAGAAAGAACTTTGACTAGGTTGAATTATACCCGCCTCTAACATTTCTGCAATCATACGTTCAATTTCTCTCTTTTGGATGTAAGGATATCTATAAGGCCCGATGTTTGGAGGAACACTTCCTGGAATCAAATGAATAGCATGATCATGATCACGAATAGGTGGGAGTCCTTTGAGAGTTTCAAACACCTTGGAATGATTGTCCAAGACTTGTTGGAGATCTGCAGAAATAGATGATTTTGATGTTGGAACTTCTAGTGAGCATAATTGTGCAATTACGCCTCGTTGTTCTTTCTTTATAAGCTTTGTCATGACATTAGAGCTTATTATCCTTCCTGGCTTCCCTTCAATACCCCGTAATTCGACTTCCTTTCCTTCTGAAAAAAATTTCAAGAAAAGTTCTTGAAAATTAAAAGCTACCGTCCCCAAAGATTGTAACCATTGCACTCCTAGTACAACATCAGCACCTCCCATAGGAATGGCAAGCATTGGACTAGTCAATACATATTCCCCCATGGTTAGCTTGATATTATGGCATTTTCCAAGGCAATTTATAGTTCCTCCATTTGCAACCATCACTTGACATTCTGGTGCTGGGTATAGGAAACAATTTAATTCCTTGGCTACCTTACAATGAATAAAATTATGGGTTCTACCTGAATCAATCAACACTATTACCTTTTTCTTCTTGATTTGTCCTTTTATCTTGAGAGTTTGAGGAGTGGTAATTCCTGCCAGTGCATTACACGATATGGTCGCATTCATTTCTTCCTCTTCTAGGGCTGGTTCCTGGTGTATATCCTCTTCTTGTTCATTTTCTTCTTCCTCTTCACAATCTATGTAAAATAATTTCTTCTCAGCACACTTATGACCTTTAGTGTATTTTCTATCACAACTATAGCAAAGCCCTTTTGCTGTTTTTTCTTCCAATTGTTGTGGTGTCAACCTTGTAGGTTGTGGAAATATAGGCGTAGCAACACTTCCTTCTCTATAGAAGTGAGTGGTATGCTTCCTTATCGCCATAATTTTACATTCAATTTTTCTTGCCAACCTAAATGACTTCTCCGATGAATCAGGTTCCAAAACGCGAACTTCATGTTGGATGTTACCCTTTAAAGTGCCCATGAAGAGATCAATCCTGTGTTCCTCTGGAATATCAGTTACCCTTATATTCAATTTTTGGAAGTCCTCAATGTGCTGCCCCACTAAACCCTTTTGTTTGAGATTTATCAATTGGCTAAAGAAGGTGTTGCTCTTTGTATCCTCATAATGTGCTATCATTTCTCCGTAAAAATTGACCAAGTGACAATTTTTTTACGGGAGCAAAGCCATCAATACCATACAAATGTATTTTGTTCTAAATGTAAAGTTGCAATGCGTACCTTTTGTGTGTTTTGCACATTATGGAGATCAAAATATTGCTCCATCTGTAGTATCCATGTTACAGGATCCTTTCCATCAAACTTCCTCATGTCCATTTTTGGAATATGGTGGTTCTTCCCGCCAACATTAGAGTTTATGAAATCACGATTAACATTTATTTTGTTCTCATCATGAGTTTCTTCTACTATCTTTTCACCATTATGAAACATTTCTTGTATCAACTTTGTCAAACCTTCCATGTCTGCTTTTAGATCATTCTTCATGTTTTCCATGTTTTCTTTCATGTCATCCATATTAGCTTCCATGCCAGCTTCCATGCCATCCATCTTAGCTTCCACGCCTTTCTTCAAAACTTCCATTTCTTTTTTTGTTGCTCTTTGCGAGAGCGAAATTTGGTGCACTCGCTCTTGTAATTTTGATAGATCATGTTGCAATTCTTCATCTTCATGAGTCATAGTAGAGCCTTCTGAAGGCTTAATAGGTGTTGAATTATTTTTACAGGGCATCTTTTAGAACCCAATACTGATATCTATTCTACAATATGCCCTTGGAATCAATTCAAATTGATTCTTCAAACAAGACTTATGCAATTCGGAAAAAAAGACACACCTTTTTCTTGCTTTTGAGGAGCTCGATATTGAAATTGGATTATCTCTGTGATTGAAGCACTTCAATATTTTAATTTTGGTACTAACGAAACCCTCTAAATTCTCTTTCGAATGCCACACGTCTAACCTGATTTGGATTCTCCAAGACAAAGTTGTGTCCAATCTCCCACAATGACCTAATTATGGACTGGTTTAGTAGAGCGAACTTGTACGACTTGCTACGTGTCACTGTTTCATCCTTCGGCTCTAAAATTGATATCAAAGAAACTAAATTTCGTGTAATTGTGACCAATTTTTATGGCACTCCAATCCGATGCTCATAGAGAGAGTTATGAATCTTTTCCCATGATCACCTCTTTGAGATGAAATTCAGGAGCCTGAAAAAGCACTACCTTCCACAGATCATATCTCCGAAACTATTGCGAACCTAGCTCTTAAATTTTTTGACAAGTTTCCTCAGGATTTTTTCTTCGCACCCTAAGAATTTCAGATTTTGAACCTTCGTAGAAAAACATTTATAGCGAAAATTCCACGATGACTTGTTTAGAGCAGCGAAACCCTAGAATCCAAAGCTCTGATACCAAATGTTGTGTAACCAGCTCCAAAAATAGAAGAAAAGAGATATCAACGCCTTAGAAATAAGCCACTTCGAGGGGGAAACCTCCAATACATTACATAAATGAACAATTCTTGGATGACACAATTTACAAAACCTCCTTTCTATATATAGGAGTCCATGGGGCCATAATGTAATCCTAGTGGGGCCACAATGTAATCCTAGCCGACCTAACAATAATAATTTAAGGGCACAATAATAACAATATGGGGGTTACAAGGGTACAATAATAACAATAAGGGGGTTACACTAACAACAATAAGGGACTATACTAGCAATATAGGGATCTAACATTAAGGGAGTATTTCACATGATTTTCTCACCTAAAACCTAAAGACTAGGGAGGTTAACAAAAATCTCCTCATAATAGAAAATTTGGTACATTTTTCCATGAGAGGCATTTACAAGCATGAATCCACCTAATTTATACTCCAACCAACATATTTACCATTTATTACATCATTAGAACATCTTAAAAGAGTAATTATTGAAAAAGTTAATCTAGACTGTCAAAACTGAGAAAACAGGCTTCCAGGCAAAAGCGCAATGAAATATTGGAAAAGCGCAGTGTGTTAGAAGGAAGAGCAACGTGCCAAGTGTAAGAGGCTTTTGGAGGCCTTCCTTAGGTCCAAATGAAGATATGAAATATGATAAATAAACATATTCTTGTCTACTAAATCATAGAACTCTCAAGCACTGAAAATACTGTGTCTGTCCCTCCAAAAATCAATTCACCCACAACTACTCCAAAATGGCAGTGAGATTCTGAAAAACATGGTAGAAAGGTGATTTTTAGGTGGTTTTTTTACCTTTTCACCCACCAAAATCTGTTGAAATGGCTCTCCCAAGGGCTAAAGTTGATTTATTGGTTAAGATAAATCTAAAAAAGTAAAGAGTTTTCCATTTGGATTCCCCCATAAAAGCGCGGCGTGAGGCTCGCTATGCTTTTGGACCAAAGACTGCGCAAAAATTGCCAAATTGCCCAAAAACACCAAAATTTGTCAAAATTTCTCCAAATTTGATCAAAATTGTTGTAGAATTTCTCCATGGAGACCTATGATGGTATGTTATGCTATGAGGGTGTGGAGATTCAACAAGAAATTTTTGGCACCCACGCCTAGTGCATTAAGCACCTACACTAGGGTGAGGGCCACATTGCTAAATTTGGTGCATGTCTATTTTAGCTATCCCTTAATTAAGATGGACAATAAAATGTAATATAATTTCAAAATTACTTGTAATAGTTAACTGAGAGTGATAAAGTCATAGCTCATGAATTTCAAGTTAGAGGTAGTTGGTGAGGCATGCAGAGTAATTCTAGTTGTAACATAATTCGAAGTCAGTGGTGCATTAGTTAATGCAGGTTGTAATCAGTTTAACTTAAGTGAGTTAAAATTAGTTGTTCTAGTTGTAACTTCTTGATACACTAGTTAGAGATGAAGTGAATTAAATATTAATTAATTCACAATAAGTGATCTCACATGCAACTGAGGATTTACTATTACTAGCTACATGCATGTCAGATCTAGTGGAGACCCAGTTGAGATCTAGGTGAAAGGGAAGCTGACTATTAGTTGTAGGACTATTGGGTTACACCCATGCAACCAAACACTCATTGGAGTGCCCATGATAATTGTGCAGTCAAGGAAGGCCAAAATTCCTATTCTTTAGGGATTTCATTCATCAAGGATTGCGCAAGCAAGGCAGGCTGTCTGGAGGCAGTAAGTTGGCTAAGTATTGGTCAATTTTATGTATGATAGTGTGAGAAAATTAGCTAAGTACAAGAGGGCTCTTGTGATAAGAGTTTGTGTAATTGTTTAATGATTCCATGCTGAATATACAACAGAAGATAGTGGGGTTTTGAGCGGAAATATTTCCCCGGGAAACTATTTGTGTTGTGGCTTGATTGATTCTTATTTTCTTCATGTGATTGACCATTGTGTTTTTAATTCCATAATTTTTTTGTAGAAGCGATTCAATATTTAACTTTAGTACATTGTTAGATTGGATTGAATCCATGATATACATGCTTTTTGTATAATTTATAAATGGGATCAGAGCATAGGAAATCACAATTGTGAAGGTGGAGCTGAGTTTGTGACTGGATGGAATTCGAATTTGTAGAAAGACTCTCTTGGTGCTACAGATGATTCAGGATAGAAATGGATTTCAATGGCTTGATGTTGGCTTATGCACTTGAGGGCAGCTCAAACTATATTTCTTGGAAGGAAAATATGGAGGTAGTACTCGAAGACAATGGCTTGAAGGAATTCATTGAAAATGATGTTCCTAAACCCGCTGTGACATATGCTGCGAATATTGATGCATTAAAAAAGAAAGTGGAAAAGGCAAGGAGGATCCTATTGGAAGGAGAACAAGACCACATTGTCTCAAGCCTCCATGGGAAAGCCACACCATATGCAATGTGGAAGGCTTTGATGGATCTATTCCATAGCAACAATGACCATAGAAATTGGCGCTCAAAGACAAACTCAGGAAGATCAAGATCGAAAAGGGAGACTCCATACGAAAATATCTAAAAACGTTTGTCCAAGGTCGGGATGAACTTGGGAGCATTGGTATAACTGTTGTTGATGATGATTTGGTGAGCTTGGCTCTCAGAGGACTTCCCAAGAGTTGGCATAGTTATCAAGACTCTTTCAATGGAAGGGAAAAGTTTCCAGATTGGGAACGAATGTGGTCGGATTTGGTGGAGGAGTTCAGACGGAACACCAGAGATGGATCTTCATCTAAGATTGAATATGAATAATATTGTGCTTTGGCTGCTAAGGCGAAGAAGGGGAAGGGGAATAAATTCCATTCCAAATACAAGTCTAAAAATGGCAAGAAGTAGGACATGTCCAAGATTAAGTGTTTTCACTATCACAAGCATGGGAATTTTGCTACTAACTGTCCACAAAAGAAGAAGAACAAGAAGGCTGGAGGATCTGCCGCTAGTGAGGCTTTGGCCTTGCAATTTGAGCTTGAATTCTCATTGATCGCATGCATGGTGTCAAGTGCATTAGGATCTATGTGGTATTTGGATAGTGGCACTTCCTTTCACATGATCGGAGACAAGGAACTTTTAGTGACTTGAAGGAGAAGGATCTCCAGATGCATATTTAAATTAGTGATGATGGGTGGTACAGTGCTACCAGGATTGGTACCATTACCTTCCAGAGGCAGTCAAGTAAAATATTTCAATTAAAATATGTAATGCATGTACCAGGTTTGAAGAAAAAATTAGTCTTAGGTGCAATGTTGGAGGATAGAGGCTATGATGTTGTTTTTAGTGAAGGAAAATATTTCCTGCGACACAAAACAACAGGACAAGCCAAGAGGATAGAGATTTGAGTTAAAAATATCTACAAGCTAGAGGTAGATGGCTACGTAGAAATGATGGGAAAGGTGGACAAAGTGGTGAGCCGGGATGAGGGTGAATTATGGCATAGGAGATTGGGCCATCTTCACCATGGAGCCTTGAAAGTCATGCAACAGATTTCTATTCGCCTTCCTAGGGGTACACTTGCACAATCAGACACATGCAAGGGATGTACTATGGGAAAAGATGTAAAGGCCACCTTTCATGAATGATAACTAAGCTTTACGGATTGAGAGTCTATTAGATACGTGTGGACCATTTCCGCGTTTCAACAAAAACATGGCACACGTATTTGTTGATGACTTTTCTCGTAAGTGTTGATCTTATTCATGTTAAGAAACAATAATAGACATTCTATAAGTGTTTGAATTTAAGGCACTGGTAGGAGAAAGAGTTGGGGAAGCAAGTGAAGGATCCTAGGAGCGATAATGGTGGTGGAATACATCTCTAATCCATTTCAAGGAATTCGTAGTAAAGAAAGAATTCAAGAGAACCGGTAGTGCCCTCATAACCCATAGCGTAATGGGGTTGCTGATGGGATCACTAAAAGAAGGAACATATTGATTATTGCAAGAGCGATGTTTCATGATCAAGGCCTACCGATGCATCTATGGGCGGAAGCATGCAACACTGCGGTATTTGTCCAAAACCATTGTCCTCATAAGATACTTGGCATGAGTACACCTAAAGAGGCTTTCACTAGTAAGAAACTTGATGTTTCACACTTTAAGATTTTTGGCTTATCTGTTTATGTGCATGTGACCAAAGACGCCATGAAGAAGCTGGAACCGAAAATTGAGATCGGGATTTTTGTGGGGTACACTAAAATGCCCCATAGTTATCGAGTGTATTTGGATAACAATAGAATGAATATTGTGCGACGAGATATAAAATTTGATGAGGTGAAATCCATGCGGTTGTCCCTTGAGAGGGAGTTGGACTTGCATGCAGAGGAGGAATTGTTAGTTCCCAAGGATGAGCCTCAAGATGTGGAGCAGCCACATGCTGAGGATCATGGAGTGGAGGAAAACACTCATGCAGAGCCATCCATCATAAATGGTAGAAGGTGCACCACAGAAGCTGATAGATTGAGACTAATATAGGAGCCCCTATTTCACAGTGCAGACAGAGACAGTCTCTTGACAAATTTACTGGATACATGGCTCTTATGAGCTAATGTATTGGGACTGAACCATCTTCCTTTCAGAAGAAGTGTAGCAACCAACTTTGGTTGATGCAATGGTGGAGGAGTATGAATCCATTGTCAAGAACAAGGCATGGGAGATTGTCCCAAGACCGGTCAACAACTGCTGGTTGGATCAGATGGATCTACAAGGTAAAGAAATATGTTGATGGGGGTATGTGTGGGGAGAAATACAAGGCTAGATTTTTTGCCTGTGTGATTCTCACATATCAAGGGGATCGACATGATGAGGCTTTTTCACTTGTTGCAAGGTACTTATTAGATCCATCCTTGTACTCTCAACACAGATGGGCTGGCGCATTTAGCAGATGGATGTGAAAACTGCAATTCTCAATGGGATCATTCAGGAAGAAGCGTATATAGAGCAGTCTAAAGGTTTCAAGATCTTCAACAATTAGTCGCATGTGTGCCGACTCAAGAGAGAACTGTATGGGTTAAAGCAAGCACCCAATGCTTGGTACACTCGGATTGACAACTATTTAACCAGACTGGGATTCACCAAAAGTGAAGTAGATGCAAACCTGTACCAGATTGTGGTTGAGGGTAAGTTATTGATTATAGTTCTTTATGTTATGGTGATGAGCAGATGATACACTCATGCAAGGAGGGTCTTGCAAGGGAGTTCTAAATGAAGGACATAGGACTCCTTCATTATTTCCTTGGATTCGAAATATGGCAGCGGGATGGTGAAATATTTGTGTCTAAAGGCAAGTATGCAAAGGAGATAATGGGTCAGTTTCGCATGGACAACCGCAAACTCATGGATACTCCTCTTCTAATAAATTGGAGGAAAGAGGATGCTACTTCTGGAGAGGTAGTGGATGCTACTATCTTACAAAAGTGCTAGTTGGTTCAATGATGTATTTAGTGAACACCTGCATCAAACATTTATACATAGTTAACCAGATGAGTCAAGCTATGGTTAAGACTACCAAGATATTTTGGAAGGTGGGTAGGCATGTCCTGAGATACCTGAGGGTCACATCAAAGTATGGTATATGGTACAGATGGACAGACAGAGTGAAGCTTCAAGGCTTCACAGATGCAGATTGGGCGGGCAGTCCATCAGAGATAAAACACACATCAGGAGGGATATTTAGCATAAGATCAACAACAATTTCCTGGTACAACAGGAAAAACCGATATGTGGCATGCAGTTCATCAGAAGCAGAATACATGGTAGAAAGGCAAAGAGCTACATGTGAGTCTATCTATATGAGAAAGATCTTGGTTGGTTTGTTTGGTTCTTAGATGAATCCGACAGTGATTCGTTGTGATAATCAGAGTTGCATTAAACTCTCGATTAATCTTGTGTTTCATGATAGGTCCATGAATATAGATATCTGGTACCATCATCTCAGATATTGTGTGCAGAGAAGGATAATTTTGCTTCAGTACATTCCCACAGAAGATCAGGATGCAAATATTCTGACAAAGGCGCTCACCAGGGGAAAATTCTAATACCATAGAGACAGGATCGGGGTGAAGAATAATCCCTTTCTTGTTGAGAGGGAGTGATGAGCTTCAACAAGAAAATTTCAGCACTCACGCCTAGTGCATTAAGCACCTACACTAGTGTGGGGCCCACAGGGCTAAATTTGGTGCATGTCTATTTTAGTTATCCCTTAATTAAGATGGAAAATAAAATGTAATCTAGTCTCAAAATAGCTTGTAATAGTTAACTGAGAGTGATAAACTCAATTAGCTCATGAATTTCGAGTTAGAGGTAGTTGGTGAGGCATGCAAATTAATTCTAGTTGTAACAAAGTTTGAACTGCAGTGGTGCATTAGTTAATGCAGGTTGTAATCAATTTAACTCAGTTAAGTGAGTTAAAATCAATTATGCTAGTTGTAATTGTTAGATACACTAGTGAGATACATCAGTGCTTGATAACCATAGGAGTGCCCATGATACTTGCTGCATGAAGGAAGGAAAAATTCTATTCTCGTATGGATTGCATTCATCGTGATCGCACAAGTAAGGAAGGTTGTCTGATGCGTAAACTGTCAAAGTATTACGCTTTTTGTATGAAATTGTGAGACAATTAGATGAGTATGGGAGGGCTCTTGTGAGAATAGTTGTATGTAATTGTTTCATGATTCCATGTTGGATATACAATAGAAGACAATGGAGTTCTGAGCAGCAATTTTTCCCTGGGAAATTATCTGTGTGTTGGTTAATTTGATTCTTCTTTGCTTCATGTGATTGGCGATTGTGTTTTTAATTCCGCAAAAGATTTGTAGAAGTGATTTAGTATTTAACTTTAGTGCATTTTTAGATCAGATTGAATCCAATATATACATGATTGTTGTATAATTTCTACAATAGAAGCATGATCAATTAAATCCAACTTACCCTTCTCCTTTTCCTTCATTAGGGTTTCCTTGAGTTTTTCCTTGAATTGCTTGATCCCTACCTTGGAGACCTGATTTTCGGTGCAGTAATGCATGGCCATGTGCATGTGTATGATTTTTTTCTTATTTTCCCTCTTTGGGAGTTTCTCCAAGTGACAATTAACTGTACCAAGCCCATATTCCCTATCTTTGTCAAAATTTTCCAATATGAGCTGATTGACTATCATTTGGGTCCTTGGTGAAGTTGCTTCTCTCTGTTGTTGAAGTTCCATTATGAGGCCTCTAGTCCTTAGAGTCTTCCTTCTTACATGTTCTTCCTAACAATATGACTCATCTATGTCAACTAATTCTTTTCCCTTTACATCTTCTTTGCTCAAATCAAGTCTAGGCCTATTCAACACTAGTTGATTTACCTTTAATTTCATATTTTCTTGTTCCATGAATGAAATGAAGAAGTTGTATTTTGATAATTTGTCCTTGAGTTATCTGATCTCAGCATATTTATCCATGATGACCTTATCTTTTGTTTTGTGCTCTTCATTCACATCCCCGTCTGTCATGTCTCTGTTAAGATGGAATGGCTCCTCACCTTGCAAAGGTGCCTCATGTTGTGATGATGATCCCTGTTCAGTTGATGTGGTATTTTCCCTTTCAAAAATCCTTGGTGAAAATGCAAACATTCTTCCGCTTTGATATTTTTGAGTTACCTCAGCCCTAGGTGTCATCTTTACTTAAATTCTGCTAGATGATCCAATCTCCCTTTGCTTGGATGGTGTTGACGGTGTTGCTAATTGTGTACTTTGGCTAGTAGGCTTCCTAGAAAGGGGAAAAAAGACAATGGACTAAATGAATGTCTCCCAAGAGATGTTCATTTGTGTGAGATGGTGTAAGAAAATTATTTTGATGAGGGCATGGTGGAAAATACTAGCTTGGTGATCACTCCCTTTATGCTTCACTTTCTCTTCCATTTCAGTCAAGCTTTTGTAGAGATAGTATGATAGGTTGAGAGTTTTCACCCCTATGAAGTGCATTAAAAATATGACATGATATTTTTACAACCTTGAAAATCTACCCTCACATGTAAAATACCTCATAATGGCCTTCATCAATGGAGAAAAATTATCATGCAGTTGTCGAAAAGTAAAAATCTTGATGGATTCTTTGTAGTGATTTTTAATGAAATCTTTGTAGTTGTGAACATCGAAATATGAGTTTTTAAACCACTTTTCCCCACTTATTGGTATCCTTGTAGCTGTAGCTATGGCCTCATTGTAAATTGTAAAGCTCAATCCAGCAATTGTGACCTTATGTATCCTAAGGTTTGTGGCAAACAAACTTGTTAATTTGGCATGATATCTCACTTGTTGGATTTTCTCACAAAACCCTAAACAACCTACATTCTAAAAACATTGTTTGGACAATGAGGAATACATCAAACTGTCACGTTAAGTGGCTCAAACCATGATATTTTACCTCCGATGCAGTGATTCTGCTCTAAAACATATCCTAGCATATAAAAAAATACTGCTTCACCATCATGAAAACTCTCAATAATTATTCATTAAAATCATAAAAATATTCAGCTCAAAAATACACATGAAGGAAAGAGAGCCACTCAAATGAAATACTGATATAAAAACATAAAAAACTCTTTGGCCAAATATTAGATTGGGCAGCCTCTTGGCTCTCGACCCTTCAAACCATCTCTCACTCTCACTGTACTCCTTACTTCTCTAACCTGTCCTTCATCCTCACAAAACCCTCCTATATATACATAAATAATGAATTTATTTCACTCCATAAATTCCTCCACACAAATCTCAACTTAAAATCTAATTTAGATTTATTCTAGTTTTGGACTCAACAGAGTCTCGTATATGGAATTCCTACTCCCTAGATTATCTACCTAATTCCATTCCACTCATATCCTTTAATTGTTAAAGAATATATATACAATAATCCTCACCTTTACATTTTTCTCCTAATTTATTAAAAATAAGCAATTTAATTAATAAAATAATTAAAATATCTCACCCCCCTTATTACATAATTAAATAATGAAAATTTGGCTTGGATGCTCTTGCATAACCTCCTTTCTTGTATGTCTTCTTTTCTCCCTCCATTGTTTAGAATAATTGCAAAGAAAAACCCTAAGTGAAAAACAACGGAAGTAGGTGAGGGAAGGGGATGAAGGGATTAGTGAGGAGATATGAGGTTAGGAAAAATTTTGGAGGTAGATAGGTGTATTAGGGAGCTTAGGGAAGTGGAAAATGATAAAATTAGTGAAGGGATTGGTGTAGGGAATTAAAACACAATCCTAACCATAAAACTGCCAAAAACGTAGTGTAGGAGCTAGGGTTAGATGTATGGGTTAGGGAAATGAGGGTGAGAGGGTATGAGGGCTGTGGGGAAGGGTAGAGTAAGTATGAAATTAGGTTTTTTTTTCTTACAATTTAAACTATGGAGATCACCCACCAAAAACGCAGCGTGGAGATAGTGGGAGAATTTCACCAATGAAATAATGAAATAGATGCTAATAGGAGGTGACAGGAGGCTACAATTACTTTTAAATAGGCTGATGAAACCTCCAATTTCCCCTGAAAATCATTTGAAGATGAATTTTTCCTCTAGGAGTGCAAATGCAGCGTGGTTACCTGAAAACGCAGTGTGGCTGCCTAGAGAGGGTGCCAATCACCTTTTGAGAGTGTCCTTCGATCCTTTTTGTGCTAATATGGTCTTTTCTGGTGAGTAAGTTCTCAAGGCCAATTAAATGAATGAAATAAATGGCTTGTATGGTCATTTTTAGCTTGTGGAAATCAAATTCTCTTCATAGTGGTGTGGTGGCCCACCATGTATTTTTTCACCTTTGACGTGAAAAATTTGTAGCTTTGGAAACTTGTGAAACATATTACATCCATATTTGAAATAAAATTACACTTGAAAGAAATTTATTGAGAAATTTCCATATTACTACTCCTTCAATACCAGATTTATTGGTGAAATGACATTTTTTTATGAATTTGACCCTAAGACCTAATGGTGACATGTCATGAAATGAGTTGAATGATGACCATGGTGGTATGTATGAGATGACAATGGAGACATTTCAATGGTGACTCATCCAAGTGAATGATGGAAATGACCAGAACATGAAATTTTTGAAAGGAGTAGTAACAAACCTAGACACACTAGCCAGTGACCAAACTTTTATTTGAAGACCTACTGAAACCATACAAATTTGACTTGAGACCCTAACAAAAACCTTGTAAGAGCACATTTGATCACTGGTGACAGACATAACTGACTGACACTAACATTGGCTCCAACTCGGGATGGTAGCTCCTTGGAGGTGTCAAGAACATCGTAGACCAAGTAGCCTTATCCATTGGGCATGGAGTCAAAAATCAATAGATCAAACTCAATATTCAAAACTGACTGACAAACTGAACCGACTTTGACTTAAAAAATAAAAAAATTGAACTCACTGAAACTACACTTATAGAACTTCTTGATGGTAGCATATAATCGAGACTTGAGGGCTTCCAAGTCTAATGACAACCACCCACCTACTGAAGACATGTGTACAATATGCGAAATTATCCTTCCAGTGTAACCAAATCCAACAGATGGCTACTTACTAGAATCACGCTCACATTATCCTTGATCAGGTAGAGAAAAAAAATGACAGGATACTCCGAGTGTCCATTGAAGATGTGCTCATAATCAATAAATACAAGAAAATTCATCTCCCTTGTTTACTATAGCAAATTAGTGTAATGATCCTTAATAATTTGAAATGTTACCTTGTCTTGAAATCCAACAAAAATACAAGTACTCCTTTCGTTTTGATCTGAAATAATACTTGATTGTTGATATTTAGGAAGGCATAGGGAAGTATGAGTTTCTACTACCTTAGTGTTGGCTGTAAATTCCTTAGTCATGAGAAACTCTGATTCTATCTCTGACATATTGTCTATCCTAGACTCATAATCCTCCAATTCATAGTCTAAATCATCCTTGAACAGAATTTTTTTTTCAAGATTATTAAATATGACAAATCTATCCTCTTCATGAAAGAAAACAATCTTTGTTAGTTTATCTCCTTGAAGGAAATCATCATCACAAATTGGCTTACTCAGAACAACTTCCTGTATAGTTTCATCAATCTCATGACTGTCATCATTTAAACCCAAATTTTCAATTTCAATAATGGAAGAAATTTCACTCACACATTCTTGACTATGTGAACACTATAAGAGATACAAACCTACATTAGCTTGGGTTGTAACACGAATATTTAGGAGCTGATCTATGTCAATTTTAGATAGAGGAGAAAAATGAGTTTTATAGCAGTTAACCTTGCCTTGGTGATTTTCATTTTCAAGTTGAGGAACATGTCGTTCTATGTTTTGGTCCTAGTTTATTTTATCCAAAGAGGAAGCTATTGATTCTTGTTGGGAGGACAAATCATAAAGGGCTTTTAACATCTCTTCTTCCATACATTCTTCATCCCCATACAAATTTTCAAGAAATTTAATGAAATTTTCAGAAATCTTACAAAAATTATCAATCATCGATAAGGAAAAATTATAGCTTTGATAATGTTAAAATAAAACTGAATGAAAATCCTTTAGAGAATATAAACTAGTCGATATTAGACCTTCATACCATGATCTCTATTTTTCCTCCAAGGTAGCGATGAACATATCCATCAAAAAATATTCATGAAAGGCAATATTTAGTATGTGAATATGAAAATGAAATTTCACCAAATGCAAACTAGCATCTTCTCCATCTTGACCTTTAAATTTTGGCAGCCCTGTTTTTCAATCTATACAAGTAATACAGTTTAGAAAACTAGGAATATGAGCTCGATTAATAGGAGAAAACCTTAGAGTGGTTGAATCCATCATGAAAACAGTGAGGTCACCAATAATTTCTTCAAACTACCGGTTCTTGAACAGTGGAGTCACCATGAAAATTCTGAACCTTTGGATTATTCGACACTACAGTCCCTAAGTGAAAGATGCACAAACTTCTTGTGCCTGATCATTGTTCATGATCAACAATCAGATCTAATCCTTTTTGTGCTTTCCCAGGGAAGATCTATCACCTCAGTCCATGCCAACAATGCTGGATATGTTAGCCTCCACAATTTCCTAAGGCTGAGAAAGGATATCGACATAGGTAACCTTTGTTGGCTCGAGGGGTCCTGACCCAGGTTCGGTGTGCAAGGTTTGCCAACAAACACCTGTACTACTAGCCCTTTCGGCAGTGACCTGCTTGCATAGGTCAAAGTCTCACCCGAAGTAGTATGGGTGGGTGCTGGAACCAGGTTTCTGCACCCTGAGAAAGGATGGGTAAAGCAAGCAGAGTTGTGCTAGGTCCTGTAAACCCTGATTACCTTGTTCTACGCATGGATAATTAGGTCTCTATTCACATCCACGTGCACTATATCTATAGTTATATGCTTTTATGACAATAACACAGCAATATATAAACATAACAGAATAGATCCAAATCCATAAACACACTTACGCAGATCTTCGTAGCTTAAAGACAGAAAATACACAATATAGCAATTGCCAACAATTCGCACAAGATTACTCATAGATTCAGTTCTCTATCAATCCTTCTTATTAATTCATTCATCAATTCTTCCTTACAATTCCCTTTCCAACTTGTGCACATAGCAGCAGGGTCCACACACAGCTGGACTTGGATCTCCGCGCACACAGCCAATAGGAGTCCGTTCCCCAAAACCTAAACAGATAGCTTAAACCACAACTTGCATCAATACCTCATCATATCCTACCTTACAATACAAAATTGGTCCTCTATTTATAAAAATCTAGCCTAAAATTTCCTATGGTCCGCAAACCGTGGTTTTCGAACCCTTAGTTTACCCTTTTACCCAATATAATGCTTTCGAGGATTTGACCCACCTCAAAACCCCTCTGCTAGATTAAATCTAATAGAAAATATCCAAAATGGACCAGTTTCGCAGCTTGTTAGGAGACCCTGTTCCAACAGTCCCCCAACACAATCTTGTGACTCGTCCCGAGTCACTGCAGTGGTGCGGCCATATAGTCCTTAGCCTGGTATGGTTTGAGTCGACTTCCATTGACAAAGCTAGGAATGAGGTCACTGTGCAAGGTAGATAGCTAGACTGCTTTGCCATTCATGATCCCCTTAACTATGTAGGGACCAAGCCAGTGCTTCCGGAATTTCCCTGGATGCTTCACAAATTGGCTATCATACAAAGGGACGATATCACCTTCAACAAATTTCTTTTGGCGAATATGTCGATCATGCCAGGCTTTATCGCGAGCCTTCTGAACTTGTTGGTGAAAATTAGCAATAAACCGATCTTCCTTCAAAGCCACCAGTTATGCAAGCTGCTCCTCTATGATATCGGGGTCCACCATATTGGTAAATGTTGCGATGCGTAGGCTAGGAACAACGTATTCAATGGGCATAATGGCCTCTTTGCCATAGACCATCCAGAAGGGGGTTCTGCCTGTTAGCTTTTTGTAGGTCGTTCGGTAGGCCCACATAACAGAGGGAATGCGAACATCCCAGTCACTACGATTGGCATTGCAAACCGTAGTTAATGTATGTTCCAAAATTTTGTTAAAAGCTTCAACCGCCCTGTTTGCCTGAGGGTGGTATGGGGTACTCTTCACATGGCGGATCCAGAATTCCTCATTCAAGGCTTGAATCATTTGGTTGAAAAAATGTGTACCTCTGTCACTCATTAGGATCTTTGGGCAGCCAAACCTAGTCAGAATTTGCTCAAATATGAAGTGCGCAACAGTATCTGCAGTAAAATCCTTCACCGCTTGTGCCTCAACCCATCGAGTGACGTAGTCAGTGGCGGTGATAATGTAGCGTGCACATGTTTTCTTTCCTGGCAGATTCATGGGTCCTATAAAATCAATGACCCATTTTTCAAAAGCCTGTAAAGCCACTTGAGGTTGTAAAGGCATCTCATCTCGGCATGAAGGTCATCCTGTGCACTAGTAGGTATCGCAAGACCTACATTAGGTGTATGAATCTTGATGCAAAGTAGGCCACCATAACCGAGCCCTACAAATATTTTGTGTTGTTTCACGTCCTTCATAGTGGCCTCCTACGACAGCTTTGTGTGCTTCTGCTAACACGACAGGCCGTTCATGTTCTAGGACATATCTGCGTAGTATTTCATCTGCGCCTAGCTTGTATAACTGACCAGCGATGATAGTAAAGTCTGCTGCCCAAGTAACCAATTCCTTATTATGTTGTATCGAATACCCATCTGGGGAAACGCCTGTAGTGAGGAACTAAATGATATCAACAAGGTGTGTGTCAATCACCTTAATGGTAAACAGTTGCGCATCCGCAAGGCTTCTTCCAAACTAGTAGGTTCTTCCCCTGTTTCAATGCGAGACAGGTGATCCAGGCCTGCATTCAACCTTTCGAGCTTGACGATGATCTCAAAATCATATTCCTGAAATAGAAATAGCCAATGGAAAATATTCCCCCCCAACATAGGCTTGTTGACCAGGTATTTCAAAGCTAAATGATCAGTGAACATTTTAAAGTGTCCACCTAGTAGATAGTGCCAATATTTTTGTAGCACGTAGACCATAGACAATCCTTCGCGCTCAGTGGTGGAGTAGTTTTGTTCTGTGCTCGAGAGTTTCCCACTCACAAAGGAAACCGGGTGATCGATATATCCTTCTCCAGGTCGAGTGAGAACAACTCCCAAGGCGATGCTTGACGCATCCACATGTACATGAAATTCCTTTGACTAGTCAATAAATATTAATATGGGGGCAAAGATCATCTTCTCTTTGAGAAGTTCAAAGCTCTTTTGACATTCATCATCCCAAAAGAAAGAAACATTTTTTTTAGTAGCTTTTCCATAGGTGTTGTAATCAGGGCGTACCCCTGAATGAATTTCTTGTAATAGCCAGTGTGTCCAAGAATAGAACACAACTGTTTCTCCATTGTGGGTACTACTAGGTTTATAATTACGACTACCTTCGCAGGATCAACCATCAATCCCTGTCGACAGACTATGTGTTCGAGAAGGATTCCAAATGGCACACAGAAGATGCACTTCTTAATATTCAAGGAAATATGGTGCTTCCAGCATGCATCCAACATTTTTCACAGGTTAGAGACATGTTCCTTTACTAAGCCAAAAACTATCCAGTCATCGAAATAAACCTCCAAGAACTTATGAATAAACTCCTTGAATACAACAACTACGGCCCTTGAAAAAATAGCAGGTGCGTTTTTTGGACAACAGGGAATGACTGTATACTGGAAGGACCCCCATTTAGTCGTGAAAGTAGTCTTATTGCGATCTTCAGGTGCAATTTGGATCTGATGGTACCCTAAGACCCCATCGGTGAAGGAATAGGCCTCCTGTCCGCCCACGCTATCAAGGATTTCTTCGGAGAAGGGTGTAGGAAAGGGGTCATGGACACAGGCGTCATTTAACTTGCGTAGATCCACGCAGATGCGTATTTCCCCCTTCTTCTTCTTTTCCTGGATGACCATTGGACTTACCCAATCTGACTGCTCAACTGGTTCAATGATACCTGCGGCAAGAATTTTATCCAGCTCTTCCTTGACCTTTTGCTTGTATTTAGGATTCAGTCGCTAAGGCAGTTGCTTGATGGGGCACGCCTCAGGTTTCAGAGTGATGTGCATAATATCGAGGTCCCCGATGATGCCCTTGAGCTCAGAGAACTTTGTCAGAAATAGGTCCTGATACTCCGTGAGTAATTCTGCGATTTTTCCTACAGTCCCTTCATCCCAATAGTCCCCAATCTTAGCAAGCATAGGGTGTTCCTCCATCCCAATATTAATGTCACGCAGCTTAAGAGGTTGTGTTACGTCAATATTCTGCAGTGATGGCCCCACGACAGTGCATTCTCCTTCAAATTCTGGGACAGAAATGTTTCGAGGATTATCTTCTTCCTCATCAATCACCAATCTCCGGAAATTGGCTATGTCTTGCATCTGCACTTCCCATGTTAGGACCATTGGGGTGGCATGGTGGGAAGAATTCTTAAAGACAAACACATCAATGTCCTACAGAGCTTTGTTGAGCGTCTCTATCCCCCCAATCAATTTGAATGTTCTGACAAAGTCCTCCTTTAGCACTTCCCAGTGGCGGGTGCGTTGGTGCAATTCGGCATCTAAGTACCAAGCGATTGGGATAGGACCTATTGTACCTTGAGAAACAATTCCTTGTTGTGTAAAAGAATCCGTGCTCAAGACATTATCTGATGATGTCACAAAATTATTATATATCTGTCTCTGTATTAGAAACCCTTAAACATTGATTCTGTAACCTTCAAATATCAAACCCATACATGTTTCTGCAATGCCATATTCCACTTATGTTGAAATGAATGAATGGAAGAAAATGAGAAGAGGATTTTAAACTGATATGATGTTTAACACAGAATCTACCATTTTAAAACCCAAAAGAATTATGTAAAGATAAAGTTAAAATAGAGGAGCGCACATTAAGGTTTGTTTAACTCTTAAAAGAGACCCGATGCTCAAATTACTCTATTTCGTTCATAGATATGAAAACATTATGTAAACTGGATAAACTTTCAACATGAATAGAATAATAGAAACTTGCATACTTCTTTCATTGATTTGCAATTCTCAGTACAAAATTTTGCTTCAAGGTTCAAAAACTTGGAACCTTCATCTTTCTTGAAATTGTCTTTAAATACAGTATCAAAAGACATTTTCCAGTAATGAAAATGATTCTGACTGCCCTAACTAATTCTAACTGCCTGAACTATTGACTGTTACGGAGGCACATACCTCAAAAAGGTTCTATTACATTTACATGATTTTGAGAAATAACATAATGAGAATTTGAAAACTTCTAATCTATGAGAACAGTTGCTCCTGAAGCGGTTGTTGAATCAACGACTACTTTTGGTTGAGCCATTGGGACCTCTTTTGTTGAGTCCATTGAAAATTTCTTGCACTTCTTCCATAGCTCCTTTTGAGTTGTCGAGGAATTTTTGAAACTTTGATATTCTATCCTAAACGCCACAATTTGACTGTGTGTAGGTTTTCCTGTAAAGAGAGTCTTCACCATCCATAGCAAATTGAAATGCCTATGCAAGAAGTTAAACATAGTTTCCCCTTTTAAGATCTGTGTCTTTTCGTGCCTATTATCTGCCTTACTTTTTGCTAATGTTAACTGGTCTTCATAAAACTTCCATGACATGATATTTCTTTTCTCAGTCCAGCATGAAGGTAAACCTGTTCTGGTCAATTTGTCAATTGATATATCAAACTTCTTTACTGTCTCCTTGATTCCCAGTAACCTTTTCTCTGCAACCTTCCAAAGATCATTCTTAATTATCATCTTATTAACTTCCTCAGCATAAAGATATCTGTCTTGTATCCCAATATCTTCTAATTCTTCTTCTGATTTGGAATTGATCAAATTTATAAACTTCCTAGCCCAATTTTCTCTTTTAATGGTCGTCTGCTTTTCGGATAATATCTCCTCTTCATGTTCTGAGATGAGGCTTTTCTCTTTAGAAACTATATTCAGGGAATTCCAATTTGACTTCATTTCTGAAATAATCTCACCCCAAATGATATCTTTAGCTTTTATAAGTGAGATATTACCTTTTAACTTCTCCTTGAGATCTTTAATTTCATCTTCAGCCTTCTGTAATTTCTGCTTATTCTCATCCGCTTTATCTTCTGGTGCCCGCATGATCTTGGTGGTCATTTCTAACTCTGATTGAGCCTGCTTTTGATCTCGTTCTGCCATCTTCAATTATGTGCTGAGCTGAACAATCTGTGCTCGAGGGTCTGCATTACCTGTAGGAAAAACAAATGTACAAGTATGATTTTCAATGTGGTATTATAATGAAATAGCAGTCTGCTTTACTTTAGTCAACTCTTCATCTTTCTGCAATAATTTCTGACGCAATTCTTCTTTCTCCTTTTCCACCTCTGCTACTTTTGCAGCCATTGAATGTTCTGCAGCAGGTAACTTCAGCTTTCTTCTTAGGGTGGATATCTCTATTTCTGCACTCTTCATGAGCTTCTGCACTGCAGCCTTGTCATTCGGATCCACACCAATATTCATGATAATATTTTTTAACTCTTCGTTTTGAACTGATAAGGCCCTTGAATTGGCCTTTTCCATTTTGAATTGTTTGATAACTTTTGCAAGAATGTTTTCAGCTTTAACCGATGTGGCATTAGTCGTGGTTAAATCATTAACAATTAACTATCCAGTCTGCATATGAAGGTTCATCTTATCCCACAGTGGGATCTTCTTGACATCCATAGTTATATTTACCTCATTGAAACTACTTGAAGATCCAAGGGACATCCCTGTTGGATGTGTTAGAGCCATTCTGAATTGATCCTTTTCAAGGTCCATTATAGTCAATAAACCTAGTCTGATCAGCAACTATATGATGCTCTGCCTGAGCCTCTAAATTAGCTTTTATTCTCTGATTTCTTTCTTCAATCTATGTAAATATTTGTTTGACTGAAGGCATCTTCTCTGAGTACAGTTCATGGCCTCTAGGAGAAGAGGGGACATTTTGTTCTTCATTGATATGGAAGGTAAAACTAGGTGAGTTTGAAGAATGATCTTCAGCCAATTTAGTTCTCTTTTACTCTCTCGGCTCTTCATCATCTACTTCAAAAACATCATCCCTACCTCTTTTATTTTCCCTTTCAGTTATAACAGGTGTTTGAATACTCATTTTTGATGTATTTAATTCGCCTGGGTTTGCCAGCTTCTCCTGATCAGGTCTTCTTACATGAGAAAATGCAGAATATCCATTCTCAATTCTTCTCTGGGAAATCACTCTATGCGGATCATATGACCATTTTTCTCCTAGTAGCAAATGTGTCTCTTCCAACATTTTAGAAACTTCATCAAAATCTTGCCTCATATTGACCACGAAAGGTCCCACACTCATAGGAAATTTATACATAAAACCTTTCTTCATGGGAAGAAAGTGCACCTGGTCCACATTAAGGCTCTGTCTTATGAATTCCAAGGCGAAAAGCCGCATAGGTACAAAAGTCGGGAGCCTATAAGGCTCAATACTATCTCCATACAATCTTATCTCTGAATATTCTTCAAACACAAACCAATCTCCGAATCTGCAACTAGGTCCTAACTGTAGAAACTCCGGGGCTTTTGGTATAAAACATGGAGGGACTCCATTCAAAATTCTATAAGCAATAGACATATAATGACTAACAAACTGAAATAACCCTACTTCATTTCCTTCTTTTCTAGTCATGTCAGTCCAAAATAAAACTGATTTCTTTTGCTTGTTAACATCAACTATATTGAACCCCAAACTCATAAATTATTCGACATTTTGATATAAAATTAAATACACAATCAATGACGGGAATTTAAAGAAACCTTTAAGAGGAAAGGTCATCAACTGAGAATTTACAATCTCTTGCCAGAAAGATGGAATGTCGAGAACAACCCCTGGTTTCATCATCAGCGTGTACATTCCCAATACTGATTTATCAACTGTATGATCATTGTCTTCGCCCAAAATCTCTGCAATGCAACTCAGAATTGGTCTATACTCAGCATTGAACACTTCAAAACTAAATTCTTCTCCTTCTAGTTGAGCTTCCTTTCAATTTGATCTCAAGTAGGACATACATTGATCAAATTCTTCATTTTAAAGGTCCTCAAAATAATGAGCCAATGAATCTTCAGAGAATTGCAGTGGTGACTCGTTTTCAGGAAAGCATAATGCTTGGTGAATTAACTACGTCGATACCTGCAAAACGTTTTCTCCCTACGAATTCATTATGAAACACTTACCAGGATACATTGAAGAGACCAGCCATGAGATAAACTCGGGAAAGAAATGGGATTTTGGGATACAGGCAGACAGTATACCGGAATTATTCATGGCGGAAAAGACCGGGGATTTCTCAGAATTTAGGGTCACTTGATGATACAATAAGGGATGATTTACAGAAGACAAGTATCCTAGACATCTTTTTCAGTGTCCATGAGGGAATTGAGGCTTGATGAACCAAATAGAGAGACTCATTTTGCCATGGCTTAATGGACAACTAATAGCAAACTTAAAGGTGACGGTGATACAGCTCGAAAGGGGGAAAATGACAGAAAGTACTTTGAAAATGGGATAAAAACAACCTTTTAAAAACTGCGCAAAGCCGTATTAAATGCCTGTAATGACATGTAATGTTGCTAACTTGGAGTACAACTGCTCGCATGACGTCACTGCGGGGGTTGCCAAAGTACGGCGGTGAATTTTGGGTTGTCCCCCCCGCAATACATCCACACCGTCGATCTTCATTTACCTCACGGTCAACAAGTCAACTGCGGGGGTGCTGGATTGAATAATGCACGAGCTCTTTTCGCCCCCGTAGTTGATCACCTGATTACGATCTTCAACACTTTGCCGCTTCCGCTTTAAAAATTGCCCGATATTTAAACATCAAACTATAATACAAGGCCAAGTAAAGTTTAATGATAAACTTAATTGGTAACGCACTTTTATTAAATACTTCTTTTTTATGCTATAGTATAAAAACATTATACCATAACATATATTTTTTGCGAATTTCAGATTTTTATTTTATTTTTTGATTTTCAAAATAAAATAGAAAAGGATATGCAGATGATCCACAACATCTGGCTCCACCTGGGGATAGTGTTTTTGCCACGAAACACTAAGAACCTGCAGATCCGTGCCTTCACCTCGGGCATGGAGTCAAAAATTGCTTGATGAAATATGTACAATGATCACACCGGATATATACAATGATGGTGAAACAGCTCTTTAGTGCCGGAAATAATGCTTTAGATATTGCCCATTCACAGGCATATCTAATACTTCTCCTTCAATATTTTCCAGCATGAAAGTATTATTCGTCCTGACTTCATTAATTTTGAATGGACCATACCACAAGGGATCAAATTTGCCGTGCTTCCCTTTGTCTTCCCTGCGGGTATCCCACCTCAATACCAGGTCTCCCTTCTGAAAGATGATTTATTTTTCTTTCTTGTCAAATATTGTCTTCATTTTTTGCTGATAAGTAAGAAAATTCTCTCGAACCTTATTTCTGTGTTCACTTAGCTCCATTACATTATTCATTCTTCTAATCATGGCATTAGGTTCTGCTTGAGCATCTTGAAGGAAGGAAATCACAGGTTTCACCAACTGGGATGGAAACAATGTCTGAGTACCATATACGAGCTCATAAGGAGACTTGCCAGTGGACCTCCTAGTGGTCATCCTTGTTGCCCATAAAGCAAAAACTAGCTTTGAATCCCAATCCTTCTGATTTTCATTTATTGTCTTCTTCAAAATTTTTACTAGCGTTTTATTAGAAGATTCTGCCAATCCATTTCCCTGTGGATGATAAGCTGTAGAATGAGACAATATTACACTATAATTCTGACAAAAATTAACAAACCTGAGTGAGCTAAAAACTTGGGCATTATCTGTCACAATCTTTACTGGACATCTAAACCTGCTAAAGATATTTTCTTCTAGAAACTTCATAACAACCAAACAATTTGCCTTCCTGGTGGGGATTGCCTCTACCCACTTTGTAAAATAATCTGTAGCAGTAAGGATCCACTTAAATTTCCCACTGGATGGTGGATTTATTTCTCCAATAAAATCCAATCCCCATTGTCTGAAAGGTTCTTCGACAAAAACAGGGAGAAGAGGTAAAGGAGCTAACTTTTTCTTTTCTGTAAACAACTGGCATTTTTGACAACTTCTGACTGTTTTATAAACATCAGAAAACATAGATGGCCAATAGAAACCTGATTTAAAAACTTTGTGAGCAGTTACCTTCCAACTATAGTGACCCTCGCACAAACATTCATGATATTCTTTAATTACTTCTGAAACTTCCTCCTCTGTCAAACATATCAATAATACACCAGCATGATCTTTCCAATATAGCTTTGCTTCAATTATGGCATAAGGTTGAGCCTTAATTTTTAAAGCTCTGTATTTAGTTCTATCTATTGAAGGAGGACAAGAAAGAAAGCATAAATAATGAACAATATCCTTGTACCAATCTGAGCACAGAAATTTATATTTAATTGCTGACTTCGACTGAACATCACCTATTTCTTCATTGGCTTCCTCTACAGGTGCCAATAAATTAATTCCCAGTGCTTGGAAATTTGACTCTGTTAACAATTTTTCCAGCCCCAATCCTTTAATCAACTTTGTTGGTTTAACATCCAGGTCATATTCTTGGATTTTAGCAATCCATTTTCCCCTTTTCCCGTCCACATCACTCTGTACTAAAACATCTTTTATAGCAGAATTAGGAACATATGCTAAAATCTGGGAATGAAGAACATAGGTTCTGAATGCTTTCAATGCTTTCACTAGAGCATAGACTTGTTTCTCCAATATATTATACTTCAATTCTGCATCTCAGAGCACTTTACTGAAATATGCTACAAGTTGTTCATACTTCTCTTCATTTCTCTGTAATAACACAGCAGCAATTGTTGAAGTAGACGCAAATGAGAAAATTTGAAATGGCTTCAAATAATCTAGACTAATTAGAACAGGTGCTTCCTTTAAAGCTTCTTTAATCCTTTGAAAATATTCTCTTTCTTCTTTGTCCCACTTCACCTTATCATCCTTTTTCAGCATATCTGTTATTTTCTTGACGATCTCTGCGTAATTAGGAACAAACCTTCTTAGAAAATTAATTTTTCCAAGAAACCTCTGAATATATTTCTTACTTCGGGGCAGTGGAATTGACTGTATTGCTTCGACCCTTGCTGGATCAATCTTCACTCCTTGTTTGGAAACAATATGTCCCAACAATTTACCCTCCTCCAGAGAAAACAAAGATTTTTTAGGATTCAACGATAACCCATACTTCCTACACTTCAGGAAGGCGTTCTGCAAATGCTGTAGATGTTCCTCATCATAATTTGAAAAAAATGTGACATCATCGAGATAAACAACCACAAACTCATCTCCCACAAATGCAATGTCCATCGCTCTTTGGAACGTGGCCCCCGCATTCATCAGGCCAAACGGCATCCTGGCAAACATGAATGTCCACCAGGGTGTAGTGAAAGCAGTTTTCTTTTGATCTCCCTTCTCCACAGCAACCTGATTATACCCTGAAAAATCGTCCACCATAGATAATCTGTAAGCCCCATTGACTTTTTGTAAGACAAAATCAATTTTCGGCAAAGGATAATTATCTTTCAATGAAGCTCTATTCAAGTTCCTGAAATCTATGCACAACCTTATCTCTCCATTTTTCTTTCTGACTGGTACAAGATTGGAAACCCAATCTGAATATCTGAGAGGAACAATTATTTTGGCCTGCAACAATTTCTTTATCTCTTTTTCAATCAGGGCCAACAACAATGGATTGATTTGTCTGAGTTTCTGTTTATGCGGTTTGATTGCATCTTTCAGTGGGATTTTATGTTGTATAATGCTCTGATCATAAGTCTTCAAATCATCATATGACCAGGCAAATTCATCCTCAAATTGTTTGAACAGATCTATGTACCTTTGTTTATAGTCCTTCTGAAGGCCTTTGAATAATTTTACCATTTTAGGCTCATATTGAGTTCCCAAATTACAATCTTCCACATTATCATCTTGCTGTGCTTTGTTCTGATTTACTGCCACATCATTAGCATCAAACAGTCTTTCAAGAGGCACCAAGCCTCTTGGCAAAGCATTGTCTTTCAACTGAATAATCTCCTGACCACCAATCTTATTTTTTAGAGTCTTACCAGCCAGCTCATCTTCATCAGTTTCCAAATCAATCTGATGATCTTCAAAATCCTCAATCATCAACAAAAATTGCTTAATCTGTTCATCATCCTCAAAGACTTGCCAATGTTTGACATTGTCGGGGATTGAGGGCCTATGTCTCATCTCAATCTCATACCTTAGTCTCGGACTAATTGGAGGTTTGAATGTACTAGTTGCAACTGCTAAAGAATCTTCCATTCTATTCTCTTCTCTTGGGATAAACTGTAGGTTAAAATCTTCAAAGTAGTTTTCAATTAAATCCCAGACCTCATTCCTATATGCTCTTAACCTTGGATGTTTAGTTTGACACAAATTCTTAATCTGTCTTATGATCAATTCAGAATCACCAAACACGTTCATAGACTGAATTCCCATTTGTTTAGCTGTTTGCAGACTAATGATTAACGCTTCATATTCAGCTACATTATTAGTAGACTCAAACTCCAATTTGAAAGAAAAAGGTACAAGATTACCTTCCAGAGATACAAAAATGAAATTAGCTCCAGTACCTTCTTTAGAAAACGCACCATCAAAATAACACTTCCAAAGTCTGTTTGAATGCAGCTTCCTATGTATAATGACTGAAGAGAGTTGCCCTTGTGATTCTTCAGTGAATTCTGCATCTTCATGTAGCATGAAACAAGAGAGGTCATCCTTTTCTTGGCCATAAATAGGTGAATTACCTGCATCATTTTTAGTGGCAGTTTTTTGAAATCTAGTTTCTCTATACAACCTCCTTTCTCCCCCATTAAAAACAGGAATGATAGCATATGTAAAATCCATCTTCAAAAATCCTCCAAGCTTTGCCCCCCAAGACCTAGATAATAACATACCAAATCTAGCTGGAATGTCTGCCACTACCACATCCATCATAATGCTCTTGGCTGGGATTTGAGCCAATGAAACAACCATATATTTAATAAGACCCACACACTTCACCCTTTTTGAATCAAAAGAATAAAGATCTCTGTATGGCTTAGTGATTTGTAAATTTAACTCTTTCATCACACACAATGGCATCAGATTGTGGGATGCGCTAGAATCTAGCATACAATTGTGTAAAACAAAATCATGTAGCAGAAGAGATATATAAAAAGGAGGGATGGATGAATCTACCTCTTCAACATGAGGCCTGAAGGTAACCACTGGTTTTTCTTCCTGCAGATTTACTATATTGCCCACTTCATCAGACTGAGATAAATTGATAAACTGTGTAATCTCCTTCTTATAACCAGGTGTTTTTATTAACTCCAGAAGAGGTACTTGAATTTTTACTTTTTCCAACTCTTTCGACAAACTGAAAGTTTGATTTTGTTTTGTCAACTTTTTAGGTTCTTCTTGATTCTTATTGGAATTCAGGCCTTGATTCGAAACAGTAACAACTTTCTCCAAAATATTAGGGTCCTTAATCTTCGTTTGAGAAGCCCCAACTTGCTGTTTTTCCTTCTCTTTTTCTTCATTCATGGGCTATTTCCCCTTATCTAATTTCTTAATCTAATTTTTACGTAACGGAGTCGCCATCAGAGCAGGTACTGATTTTGATTCCTTTTCCTCATCATCTTGAGTTCTTAACCTCTTTTTTGACCTCAAATCATATTTTTTATGTAATTCTGATTGCATGAAGTCCGTGAACTGTATGCAATAGTCATCCATCTCTTCTTGATCGAATGAAATATCAGTTTCTTCATTTTCTTCCACTCCTTCCTCTGTTTCTTCTTCTGTTTCATCGTCTTACATGTACACAGCCGAAATTCGAGCATCCTCCTCTTTCTCATCATCATCATCTGCTGAACGGGATGGAGCTACTTCTATATACAAAGGTGCTTGCACCTGATCTTGATCTTTCCTTTCTCTTTGTAGAATCTGCAGGGGCTATTTTTTAAATTGGGGATTAAAAAACCCTCTATTTTGTCTTGCAGGCTTATTATCTATTTCCAACTTCACCAATTTATTAGACAAATTTTTTATGATCTTAGTCATATCGTCAATTTTCTGATCTTGAGATGAGGCTTCTTATTTAGCTTTTCCTTTATCTTGAACTTTACCAGCAGCGGACATATTAGCCTCAATCTCCAGAGCATCAGTTTGAATCTGCTCCAATGTAGGAGACCTTATTTCTCTCAATGTGAAACTGAACTCTGGCTCAAATGCACCAGCGAAAACAACCCTTGCTCCAATAGGAGGAGGCTTTATTTCCGTAGGCAAACTATTATACAATTTGTTAAATCTTTTCAAAAAATCACTCATATTTTCATCAGATTTCTTCTTTATTGCATTAAATTCTGTCAAAGAATAACCGTGGTCCCTCTTTTCGCCCCACCTCTCGACGAAACGTCTTTCTAGGGTATCCCAATCATTTATGGTACCATTAGGCAATACTTTAAACCATTTCCCTGCCTCTCCACTTAGAGACTGAACAAAAAGTCTCATTACAACGTCGAAATGTTCAACATTTAAATTCTCAGCAAATGTGAAAAACAGGGGCAAGTGCTGCTCTGCAGTTATTTCATCTTCACTAGTAAATCTAGGGAGTAACTTGAGATACTCTTGAGGCATATCATGCAGTGGTTGGGGTAAATTTAATGGTGCATATCTATTCATCAAGAAAGTAGGGGCCGCCATGTTTATGCCCGGATTAACTGCTCCTTGAGCGGGGGTAAAATTAATACCAGTTGTAGGTGGGGGCGAATGAGGTGGAACAACTGATATAGGAGTTGGAGTATGAACGATTGCAGAAGAGCTGGTAGCTGTATGGGGCTGAGTTTCTGTAAAAGGGAAAGACACAAACTCCAAAGATTGCTCTTCTAACGTAGGTTCTTGAAAATGAATGGGTGATGGTGGGGATTCATTTTTAGAGAAAATGAGTTTCCTGGAAATATTCTTGGATGAAGGAGTACGTGAACTGCTACCTGGTGCAAGCAGTGTAGTTTCTGGTGTATCAAATATTTTTGGTTTCTGGCCCTTCTTCGAAACAAGCTTCTCAGGATCAGACAAAACAGGAACTTTTTGCTGAGAGGTATCTGACCTCGTGTGAGGTTTCTTTGGAGCCAGAGCTATTTTCAAACAAACATAGCTTACTATTTCCTCCTCTCTGAACAACTAGAGGAAATTTAAAACAAAACCCAGGGAAAATCTTTGAAACTTCGTCCCCGGCAATGACGCCAATTAATGTTGTACCTTAAGTGACAATTCCTTAGCTGTGAAAAGGATTGTGCTTAAGACATTATCTGTTTGAGTCACAAGTGATTATTATATATCTGTCTCTGTATTAAAACCCCTAAACATTGATTTTGTAACTTTCAAATGTCAAACCCATACATGTTTCTGCAATGCCATATTCCAATTATGCTGAAATGAATGGATGGAAGAAAATGAGAAGAGGATTTCAAACTGACATGCTGTCTAAAACATAATCTATCATTTTAAAATCCAGAATAATTATGTAAAGATAAAGTTAAAATAGAGGAGCGCACATTAAGGTTTGTTTAACTCTTAAATACACATGTATAAAGAGACCCGCTACTCAAATTACTCTATTTCAGTCATAGATATGAAAACATTATGTAAACTGGATAAAGTTTCAACATAACCAGAATAATAGAAACTTGCATACTTCTTTCATTGATTTTCAATTCTCAGTACAAAATTATGCTTCAAGGTTCAAAAACTCGGAACCTTCATCTTTCTTGAAATTGTCTTTAAATGCAGTATCACAAGTCAGTTTCCAGTAATGAAACTGATTCTAACTGCCCTAACTAATTCTAACTGCTTGAACTTCTGACTGTTACGGAGGCACATGCCTCAAAAAGGTTTTATTACATTTACATGATTTTGAGAAATAGCATAATGAGAATTTGAAAAATTCTAATCTACGAGAACAGCTGCTCCTGAAGCAGTTGTTGAATCAACGACTACTTTTGGTTGAGCCACTGGGACCTCTTTTGTTGAATCTATTGAAAATTTCTTGCACTTCTTCCATAGCTCATTTTGAGTTGTCGAGGAATTTTTGAAACTTTGATATTCTATCCTCAATGCCACAATTTGACTATGTGTAGGTTTTCCTGTAAAGAGAGTCTTCACCATCCACAGCAAATTGAAATGCCTATGCAAGAATTTAAACATAGTTTCCCCTTTTAATATCTGTGTCTTTTCGTGTCTATTATCTGCCTTAATTTTTGCTAATGTTAACTGATCTTCATAAAACTTCCATGACATGATATTTCCTTTCTCAGTCTAGCATGAAGGTAAACCTATTCTGGTCAATTTTTCAAATGATATATCAAATTTTTTTACTGTCTCCTTGATTCCCAGTAACCTTTTCTCTGCAACCTTCCGAAGATCATTCTTAATTATCATCTTGTTAACTTCCTCAACATAAAAGTATCTATCTTGTATTCCAATATCTTCTAATTCTTCGTCTGATTTGGAATTGATAAATTTTATAAACTTCCTAGCCCAATTTTCTCTTTTAATGACCGTTTGTTTTTCAAATAATATCTCCTCTTCATGTTTCTTCAAGAATTGCTGACGTAATTCTTCTTTCTCTTTTTCCACCTCTGCTACTTCTACAGCTATTGAATGTTCTGCAGCAGGTATCTTCAGCTTTCTTCTTAGGGCGGATATCTCTATTTCTACACTCTTCATGAGCTTCTACACTGCAGCCTTGTCATTCGGATCCACACCAATCTTCATGATAATCTTTTTTAACTCTTCGTTTTGAACTGATAAGGCCCTTGAATTGGCCTTTTCCATTATGAACTGTTTGATAAATTTTGCAAGCATGTTTTCAGCTTTAACCGCTGTGGCATTAGTCTTGGTTAAATCATTAACAATTAATTGTCCCGTCTGCATATGAAGGTTCATATTATCCCACAGTGGGATCTTCTTGACATCCATATTTATATTTACCTCATTGAAACTGCTTGAAGATCCAAGGGACATCCCTGTTGGATGTGTTAGAGCCATTCTGAATTGATCCTTTTCAAGGTCCATTACAGTCAACAGCCTAGTCTGATCAGCAGCTATATGATGCTCCACCTCAGCCTCTACATTAGCTTTTATTCTCTGATTTCTTTCTTCAATCTGTGTAAATGTTTGTTTGACTGAAGGCATCTTCTCTGAGTGAAGTTCATGGCCTCTAGGAGAAGAGGGGAAATTTTGTTCTTCATTGATATGGAAGGTAAAACCAGGTGAGTTTGAAGAATGATCTTCAGCCAATTTAGTTCTCTTTTCCTCTCTCAGCTCTTCATCATCTACTTCGACAACATCGTCCCTACCTCTTTTATTTTCCCTTTCAGTATAACAGGGGTTTTAATACTCATTTTTGATGCACTTAATTTGCCTGGGTTTTCCAGCTTCTCCTGATCAGGTCTGCTTACGTGAGAAAACACAGAATATCCATTCTCAATTCTTCTCTGAAAAATCACTCTATGTGGATCATATGACCATTTTTCTCCTAGTAGAAAATGTGTCTCTTCCAACATTTTAGAAACTTCATCAAAAGCTTGCGTCATATTGACAACGAAGGGTCCCACACTCATAGGAAATTTATACATAAAACCTTTCTTCATGGGAAGAAAGTGCACCTGATCCACATTAAGGCTCTGTCTTATGAATTCCAAGGCGAAAAGACGCATAGGTACAAAATTTGGGAGCCTATAAGGTTCAATACTAGCTCCATACAATCTTATTTCTGAATATTCTTCAAAAAAAAACCAATCTCCGAATCTGCAATTGGGTCCTAACTGTAGAAATTCCTGGGCTTTTGGTAGAAAACATGGAGGAGGGACTCCGTTCAAAATTCTATAAGCAATAGACAATAATGACTAGAAAACTCAAATAACCCTGCTTCATTTCCTTCTTTTCTAGTCATGTCAATCCAAAATAAAACTGATTTCTTTTTCTTGTTAACATCAACTATATTCAACCCCAAACTCATAAATTCTTCGACATTTTGATATAAAAATAAATACACAATCAACGACGGGAATTTAAAGAAACCTGTAAGAGGAAAGTTCATCAACTGAGAATTTACAATCTCCTGCCAGAAAGATGGAATGTCGAGAACAACCCCTGGTTTCATCATCAGCGCATACATTCCCAATACTGATTTATCGACTGTATGGTCATTGTCTTTGCCCAAAATCTCTGCAATGCAACTCAGAATTGGTCTATACTCAGCATTGAACAATTCCAAACTAAATTCTTCCCCTTCTAGTTGAGCTTCCTTTGAATTTGGTCTCAAGTAGGACATACATTGGTCAAATTCTTCATTTGAGAGGTCCTCAAAATAACAAGCCAGTGAATCTTCAGAGAATTGCAGTGGTGACTCGTTTTCAGGAAAACATAATGCTTGGCGGATTAACTGCGTCGATACCTACAAAACGTTTTCTCCCTACGAATTAATTATGAAGCACTTACTAGGATACATTGAAGAGACTAGCCATGAGATAAACTAGGGAATGAAATGGGCTTTTGGGATACAGGCAGACAGTATACCGAAATTCTTCATGGCGGAAAATACTGGGGATTTCTCAGAATTTAGGGTCACTTGAAGATACAATAAGGGATGATTTACAGAAGACAAGGTATCCTGGACATCTTTTTCACTGTCCATGAGGGAATTGAGGCTTGAAAAACTAGATAGAGAGACTCGTTTTGCCATGGCTTAACGGACAACTGATAGCAAACGGAAAGGTGACGGTGATACAGCTCGAAAGGGGGAAAATGACAGCAAGTACTTTGAAAATGGGATAAAAACAACCTTTTAACAACTACGCAAAGCTGTATTAAATGCCTGTAATGACGTGTAATGTTGCTGACTTGGAGTACAGCTGCTCGCATGACGTCACTACGGGGGATGCCGAAGTACGACAGCGAATTTTGGGTTGGCCCCCCCGTAATACATCCACACCGTCGATCTTCATTTACCTCACAGTCAACAAGTCAACTGCGGGGGTGCCGGATTGAATAATGCATGAGCTCTTTGCGCCCCCATAGTTGATCACCTGATTACGATCTTCAACACTTTGCCGCTTTCGCTTTAAAACTTGCCCGATATTTAAACGTCGAACTATAATACAAGGCCAAGTAAAGTTTAATAATAAACTTAATTGGTAATGCACTTTTATTAAATACTTCTTTTTTATGCTATAGTATAAAAACATTATACCATAACATATATTTTTTGCGAATTTTAGATTTTTTTTTAATTTTTCGATTTTCAAAATAAAATAGAAAAGGATATGCAGATGATCCACAACAGGCTGAATGTATACCATGAATAAGTTAGATTAGTATATATAAGCAAGAAAATAAGCTTAGCACTATGAGCATATTTCTAGTTTTTAGTTTTAGAATGCTGATCCAAAATGAAAAAACAAAAACAAAGAAAAGATGAAAAAGAGGGAAGGTTTGAAAAAGAGGTACAACCCCATACCCAAAAAAGAGTACTGCTAAAAGTGTGCAAGCCTAAATTCCACTACTTGTTCAAAAGGAGTATTGTTCAGTCATCTTGCCTAATCATGATTGAACATGTTTTCAATTTATTTCTGATAGGTTAGTGAAAGAGAACTTGTCAAAACATCTAAACTTGACTTTTCAGTAGGAATATATTAGGAAGAGAAGATATTGGTTCTCCATGTTGTTAGTGTTGGTATCTTCATCAGTGATAAAATTTCTCTTGTTGCACTGTATATTAGGTGTCTCATTCAGTCAGCTGCATTCCATTAGGAGCATGGATCATCTGACAACAGTGGCTTGTTTCTCATGTCCCTCATGTCCCCTACTTGTTGGCCTATTTCTGTTCATTAAAATCATTTGTAGTCATTTTCAGTCTCATAGTTTGCAAAAAGTCAATTTTAGGGTTTTAGTGTCATTAGGTCTAGGGTTTCATTAATAAGCTCTTCATAATCCTTAATAATGGTTAGCAGGCACATGAGAAAATTTACACAAGGTTTCAGTGCTAAAAATTTCATCATTATCTGCTTAATAACGTATTTTTCTTCAAAACTCTGTTTTGAAGAAAAATAGAGTTTTTCATCTTTATGTATAAATGTAATGTGATTTTAAAATTTTCTCATTTGTAATAATACTTTCAATGGAAACCCTGGTCACCTTTTTCAAGCTCCAGCCATCCATTCCCTGCAAGACAGACAAGAAAGTACATCATTCAGTCCAAAAAGCCAAAATGATGCAAAACAGAGTTTTTGAAAAGTGTCAAAGTCTGAAACATTACAAAGTGGGTTTTCCAAATGGAAAATTAAAATCCTTGGCATATAAAACATTTTCATCTTTCCAAGAATTCATTTGAATGCTAAGAGAACAGGAGTGAGCAGAGGAGAAATTGTGAGGAGCGAAGGAAGCATTTGAAGGCAGACTGTGTTGAAATTTCCTTGTGAGATGCATTGGGTGGGTATCATGACGCATTGGGCGAGCACGATGCATTGGGTCGGCTCCCATTGTGTAAAATTGTTCCTGCGTGACGCATGGAATTTGCGTGAAGCACTGGGCTTGTTGCGTGACGCATATGGCAACAAGCAAATTCATTGCCATTTCTTCCAAATCTTCAAATCGGCTCAGTCCCTCTTTGTTCAAGTAAGTCAAAGCAACCTCTTCATTGCCCATGAACATGTGTTTGGTGATATTTATGAGGATTTAAATAAAAAAAATCAAACCCTATTATCTTGTTTGAAGAATGCTCCCTTAGGGTTTTGAAATTGGTTTTGTGCTCATCATTTTCATTTCCCCCACCTTGTTATTCCCTCCTCACTGTCTATCTTGTCACAACACTCCATTTCCCTATTCCCTTATATCCTTAAAGCACTCATTTCCTATCCCATTCCCACTATTCCACATCCCAATTATGAATTTTCCCAAACCCCAAGGCTATCCCTAGAAATCAAGTGACTGTCCCTAAACTCTTCAATTGACAGATTTCACTTGGCCATATTCCATATTTTCCCCTATCCTCTCCCTCCATACTCCCTCACTTATTATCACATATTTGGCAACAAAACCAAAGACATCAAAATTCTCATATACATCCAAGACAAGATAGACTTTGGAAATCATGGAGAACGATACATCTTATGACCGAGACAGTGACTCCACAACTGAATTGCATGCACCTAGAAGACCCCATAAGAGTGGCAGACATGTGAGGGAGGAGCCCAATTCATTAGTTGAATTGCAGGCTTGTCCACTTGCCATGGCATGTTTTGAACAATAGTCTTGTTATCAATTTTGTGAAATGGTTGCTAGGGTCCATCACCATCAAGAGCTGGCCTGTTTGTTTGTGTTGCATTTACATGATGGTCAAGTCACCCTTGCAGGTGTGACATTCACTCTACCACCTGAAACTATCTCTCAAGCAACCAGAATACCAAATGTTGGAGAACAATGGAACAAAAGGCAGCAGGTTGATAGGGTACATTATGAGCCATATATCAAGCCTACTTTTGTGAGACAACTCAGTAGAGTGTTTCCCTTCTAGTTCCTAAAGGATTCATATGCTCCTCTGATGAAACTTATTATCAAATATTTCAGTTGTGAAGGCCGGTTTTCATGTCTTTATGCCTATCATAATAGGTTGCTGATGCATTTCTCCAGGGTGAGGATGATGAACCTCCCTTATTTCATGTGTCGGAATATTGAGAAGATGACCAGTCTCATGCAAAGGAAAAATCCTGAGCAGCAGTACAACAGTATCTACCACTTTGCATTTATCAAAATTGTCGTTACGCATCAGCTTGGCTTGCAGGGTATTTCATGGGAGGATTTCATTTCTAATGATTTCTTCACAGCTTCTCAGGTACCTTCGGAGGTTGTTCATGAGGCAGGTGAACCTTCATATCAGCATGAAGGTCATGAGACACAGATCACTAGTATGACGGTGTTCATCACTTATCAGAGAGGCACTAGAGGGTTATTTGCAGTCGCCAGGCGAGTATTATCTCCACCCGGGGTGTAAGGGGTATCGCTTCCGTCATCAGCAGCACAGGTACAGGTACAGGACAAGGGTAAGAGGCCCATGTAGGATTAGGGTCCATCAGGAAGCCAGGATACCGATTTCATACTCATTGATGAGGATTTGGGCTCTCCTGGCTCAAAGCTGAGAGAGGTTGTTCAGGAGCAGAAGGTGGAAATAAACACTTCGACCGTCAAGTTGAAAAGAGCTCAATGGATTATCAACTACCTTGAGCGGCGTAACAAAAAGTTGGAAGATCAGCAAACTATCGTGGAATTGCAAAATATAAGTGAGAACCGGCAAGCTGCCCAAAGGAGCCAAATCGAGATGGCATCCATTGAGTGAGAGATTGAGGCTGACCGAGAAAATTGGCTTGAAAGGGTCAATATTAATTTGGATAAGTTGTTGGAGAAGGACAACAAGGAAATGAACATGTTGAGGCACATGAAGAATCATTATTGGGCAAGAAATCATGTCTGCAAGGCACGAATCAAGATCCTGAAGGCTACGTTAAAGAGGGCATTAAAGCGTTGGAAAAGGCAAGATAGACTTCAAATTTTAGACAAATCTTCCTTGGCCCAGAATAGTGCATGATGGAGGACACTCAGCCCAAATTTCAAGAAATTTGGGACACATTTTGTAAATTTTGTTTTTTTTTGGCCTAAACACAGATTTTTCAGCTCGACGCATCGCGCCACTTGGCGCGCGCTTATGATTGGGAGCTCCTATTGGGTTAAAATTTGTATTTTTTTATTTTTCATGAAAAGGTATGCATGCATACACATGGAAAAGATATTTTGATAGGTTTTTTTCTTCCAGAAGGGTCAAAAACACCCTAAAAATGACCTTTCTGCCCCTTTTTGGACACACAGAAAGCAGTGTTGGGAAAAATCATTTTTGGAGGGGAAAATGGAAACCAAATTTAGAAATTATACTTGTGTGGGAAATTAGACAGGTAGAGCTTTCCAACGAGCTATCCTGCGCTCACTTTGGAGACCGGGAAGGCCTTCAAAATCGGCTCCAAACAGGTGCGACGCATAGAAAATTCAGGCACGGCACATTGGGGATTTTGGCTCAATTTTCACTCATTAACTCTGTTTTTCGCCTAGTTTTGGCTAGCTTGAATTTATTACTTCCACATGTAAAAATATTGATGTAATCTGATGTAATTTCATGGCTCTTGATGTAATTTTGGCAAATTTTCACTCATGAAAGTAGATTCATTCATCAAAAGGTGAATTGCAACTGAATGAATCAGTTTCCTATCTTATAGAGGCAAGCTGTTCCACTGCCTATTTTCAAATTATTAGTTTAGATCTTGTTGAAACAACTCCTAAAATAGTGAGCTCGATGCCTAGAGGCATGGGGATGAGTTATGCTTGTTTATATCTTGTAGTTTTTCAGTCATTTGCATGGTTGGACACTGGGGATTGCTTGGAGCTTCATTTTACATTTCATCTCTGCAGTTTGGCAAAGGAATAGACCAGGGTTTGCAGAATTCCTTGGATTCATGTGGCTCTTTGTTTTGATGATGTGTTTCTCTTTGTTAATGTAAGTTTACTGGTGCTTTATGTGTATCATCTTCCCTCTTATTTCTTCTTAAATTAAACAAACAAGGATAAAGGTGGAATTCATTTAATTTTCTATGTTTCCAACTGTCTGAAGAGGATTCTTGAAAGTCTCTTGCCCTCTTCAACTCCTCACTAGTCTTAGCTATCCATTTCATTCAAAATTGAAACATCAAAATAGTTTCCTACCTTGCCCCATTCAAATCCCTACAAAATTTCTCATTTCCCATACCCAAAATGTGCCTTTCCCTTTGATCGAAAAAACACCTTAAAAATTGAATCAAACTCTCTTACATATATACCTAGCCTAAAATCAGCCTTTATTAAAAGTCATCTCAAGCCTCACTGATTATTTTTGCTGAGATTGACCAGGAGAGAGCCCTCTCCCGATCTGGTCGGGCTAGCTACCAGATTAAGCGTGGTTTGATGTTATGCTAGACTATGCCTTTCTTAGCCCGAGGTGGATTTAGGCCATAACACATGCTCAAATTTGAACCAAAGAGAAAGATGAGGAATATTAAGAAATCATCAATCACAACCCTCATGATTTCTAGTTTTGTTTGTACAAAAATAATGTTTCTGTGCAGCTTGTTCCAATGCCACAACCCATGGTGAATTAGATTGCTTAAACCTGGTTCAAACCATGTTTTCAATTTCATGTCGATAGCTTAGAGAATGAAGTATATCATACAGCTTAATCTTGACAGTCAGTTAGTCTAGGTAGAGAATAAAAAGAGTTCACTAGCGTAATCTGAACTCTTGGAAGTGATAAAGGTAGAAGTAGATAGTTTGTTTTTGCTTTCAAAATAAAATAATGTCAAGGTTTTTCCAGTTCAAGTGCACCCAAGGAAGAAAAAATGTTAGGCAAGTAGGATGGGTAGGTAGAGATGAAGTTGAAGTAATCATGCTTTTCAGATTCTTGAGATCATGACTTCAAAAGAAACATGAACAAATGAAAGAAGAAAAATCAGCCCAATGGATGAGGCACTGGTCTTCATAAACCCAGATATCTGAAGTTATGGACACCTCCTGAAAAGGAGTTGCCCTCCCCAAGTGGAGCCACTATTAGTCATTAATAATTTTTTGCTATTTTTTAGATGACTAAATACTTATCCTAGATTTCTAAAAACAAAATTCATGAATATTGTGAGTTTTAGAAATCTCACTGCCTTCATTATCCTTAGAGAAAATGTTTCACTCTCCTACCCTTTTGCCATTTCATGATCACCTTGTAATTCCTACAGACTCCAAATGGCTTGTGCCTCTCATTTCCATCCTTTTTCCTACCCATAACCTCATTACTTTTCTTGTCCCTTGCCTATGACTCCATTGTCCATCTAGGGTTTTCATATAAGCCTAACTCATTCCCATGATTAACCAAAATTCCTCAAGCATTGATGGTCTCAAAACTATTTTAGTAAGCTTTCCAATGGGCCATCACAAAGCAAAATCAAACATCGGTAAGTTCACCAAAACTTGGCTGTAAGTGGGCCTATTTTCTGCCTGTCAAGGCGCCGCGCTTATAGACAAAACTGTGTGTTTTTGGCCAAAAGTCAACAAAACACACTCATTTATTGAAAAATGATACTTTAATGTTTTTTTAGAAAAATCACTCTAGAATTATGTGCTAGAATTTATTTTGGCATTTATTTCATGGGATATTTTGTGTCTTGGGCCTTGCATGGTCTCTTGGGCATTTATGACATTTTCCAACCCTATCTAGGGTTTTTTCCCTACTTTTCTAAATAAATAGAGCATGAGGGCTTCATTATAAATGTTGGAATTTGATGACCCTTTGGAGCAATACATAGTATTTTGGAGGTTGAAGAGAAATTTGGTGTTGTGGAGCTTGTGAATGGCTTGTTTTGCTTGTTGATGGAGGAGGCTTGCTTGCAGGATCCCTGAGCTTGGTTAATGGTGAAGTGCTTCTATTTCATGTTATTGTTTTCTCATGTTCTAATATGTTTCCATCTTTCTAAATTGTATTAGGACAAAGGATTTAGACTAAGAAATGTTCTTAAAGGCACCTTATCACTTTTTTTTCTTCACTGCCTCTTGTTTTCCTCTGCTGGGTCCTTCTAGAGAATTATTAACTGCTCTCTAGACCCCCCAAGCTTGTTTATTTCATGAATGGTTTAATACAATAGGTATCAAAGACGATTTATGGTTAGCTCTGCTTGTTTGATGTCTCTAAACACTGTTCTTGAGGTCTCTCTCAAAGTACCATTGATTAGGTTTGCCAAAGAGGCTATCTTTCGATCATACCCTTTGTCCATGCTTGAATAATTGTTTTGGAGATCTTCATAACTATGATCAATGATGTTTAGGCATTCCCTCTTCTTTGATTAAAGTTATATGTGTATCTTGAATGTTTTATAACCTTAAAGTTGAAATCACTAGAAGTTAAATGAGTTTCTCGCCTTCTATATTTCATTGGAATGTTTGCCTTGAATGCTTATTTGCTTAAGTTGAATCGAAGAGTTACTGGTTTTCCCTGTCTATTGATTGCTTCTTTATGCTTATGTATTTAAGTCCCTTCTTGTTAAAAAGTACATGGTAAAGGATTCTTGATTTCCATTTTCCCTACTTTTGTTCACAAACTTGATGTCCATCTCATTTCCCATAAAGATTGAAAATCCATTGACCAATGCTAGATTTTCCCTGTGATGCTCCCTGATCCATTGTTGAAATTTCCATGACTTTTATAGACTCAATGGCCCAATGAATTGAATATTTCCTCATTCCATCTATTCTACTTGACCATATTACCCAACCAAAACAATCAAACAAACCCTACACTTAACAACTAGCCTAAAATCAAACCCTAAAAAGTAAAAAAGTTCACATCTTTTGCATACAATAGAGAGAGCCCTCTTTGAGTCTAGGAAGGATAGGTCCTAGGAATCCAAAGACTGGTCTGATGTTACCCTGTGCATTTGATCTCACCAATCTACCAAATCACGAGAACCTAACAGGTTCTCATGGTACAACAGGTACAATACACAAAATGTGAATAGTGATCTGGCATCGAACACTCATAGAATCACTCGATCTAAGGCCAATGATGTGGACCTCTCATCGAATGCAAAAAAATTTCCATTGAGGCATGCAAGCTCCAAGGTACTACCAAGGAGTCTCTAGATCAGCTTCCTAGATAATGAGCGGAAGTAGATAGGAAGTGATCTGATTGAAGGAGGGCCATAATGTTTCCCACATCATCGACATGAGATAGAGGAACATGATGATAGTGAATCAAGACCAATAGAGAATCAGAGGAACGTTGAAAACTTTAGAGGCAAATTTATCTTGAACATATCAGCGACACGCCATTGGATTTGGCAGTATCTGACATCAAGGGATTTGAGGTCATGATGACGTGGCAAAGAGTAGATGAGAGGTCAAAATAGATTACCCAAAACCACAGAGGAAAAAATGATGAAATGATATGTCCTCAACCTGACATGAATGCAGACGAGTATCATGTTCAAGAGAAACATACTGCCGACACAACTAAAAAATGTTCAATTTCCCCCCACCATTTTTGGTGAGTACCCCAATTATTTTTGAAAACAAGCTTGAAGGTGATAGCATATGCTTGAAATGTAAGTTTTTCCTTCGAAAAAATCCATCCTAGTACATTTTATGAGCACTAGGAATGAGGTGTTAGTCATCACTAATAGTTTGCCTTGATGATGATTAAATATTTGTCCTAAGATTTCTTGATACAAAGTCCATGAACATGGTGAGTTCAAGAAATCTCACTATGTTCTTTTTCCCTAAGATAAAATTTTCACTGTATTATCATCTTGACTAGTCATGCCCAATATATCACTCCCAAAGGACCCCTCATGGGCACATGTCACCCATTATTCACCATGTCTTGTCAACTTGGCCTAAAAACCTTTGTTTTGATTTTACCTACTACCCTTCATAGCCAAACTAAGAACACTTCTCAAAACAAGCTTTGTGGTCCTTCCCAAGACACCCCAAGTGTTGATGATATCTGGCTATCTTAGTAGACTCGTTAGATAGACCAAGAAACATTGGAGTTTGAATCTTCAATATATTTGTTTACCATAAAATCTGTTTCACACTTGATACAGCCCATTTTTTAGGTTTCAGTCCAAAAACCAAGTCCTATAGAGCCTCCACTAGGTCACCTAGGGTTTCATTAGTCTTAGGGTAGATTTGATATCCTACAAATCTCTATTTTTTCCTATGAAGAGACAACTTTCAAAATAAAAAAAGAAAAGTAACCTTGTCTAGAAATAATAAAGAGACCTTTCAAAGAAAAGCCTTGGATCTAAAAAGCATGAAATATAGTAAAGGGACAGTTTCCCTTTATTCCTTTTTCTACCACAGAAAGTTAGAAGAATATCATGTTAGCTATAAGGTAAGGTAAAAAAGGGGGAAAAGTCGTCACATAAAAACCATCAGTGGAAAAGAGATAGAAGCAAGCACATGTTTTAAAAAGATCAGGATCAGCAAATGCTGTTAGCCAAAAAAAAAGGATAAATGCTAAGGTTGGAAAGGAAAATATTATCATAACTTCTTCAACACACAATGAGCACCATAAAAGAGTTTGTTTTTGCTAGGTTGCTTAAAATTAGAAGATAACATTGTTTGTCTTTTCCTAAGCAACCCTCAAACCCAGAAATTTGAGAGGTAATGATACAATGATCAGAGGATGATAGAGCCTCCTTCCTTACAACAGATGGCCACCAGAGATTACCAGGTCACTTCTTTAGGTTTTATCAAGAGCAAACACCGTTTCACTAGCACTAAAAGGAAATGGCAAAGGAGGTCAGTTTTACAAGGCTACTTTCCCAAATGTAAAAAGCAGGTCTTCAAGGTAAAACATGAGAAGATAAGCATAGGGCTAGAACTCTGAAAACACCCAAGTCAAATCCATATCACAATATGATTTGTTTGATATAGGTAAATAAAACTATCACTACCTTAAAAAACAGAGGAAAAGATGAAGAACAGGCTTTGAGTCACCAGCAGTCAAAACATACAGGAAGGTCAAAGTAAGTGTTTTCTAGTTCAACAAAGGCATGTTCATGAAAAATTTGCTTAAATACCTGAGTTAGCAGTATAAAGAAGGTGAAAAGGGCATCAAAAAATCAACATCAAGCAGAAGAAAAAGGGGCCTGAAGAAAGTCTTCAAAAAACACCCTGAGGATAAAAGGTATGAAACAAATGAAAAGCGATCTAAACATTACAAAAGTGGGTTTCATATTTTGATTTTTATTTTTCCCAAAGGCATTAAGGATTTTGAATTCCTTGAGTCAATCATTCCCACACTTTGCACGGAGAGAAAAACTCCAAGAAGAGAAAACAGAGTTTCTAGGCCATTTCTAGGTAAGTTTTTCAAAACGCTGCGCAAAATCCAAGTGTTGTGCAAAAGAAGAACCGGCACTGCGCAAACTACCTTTTTTCCTGTCTATTTACACCGCACTATACAAATATTTATTCTACGCTATGAAAAGTTCAGGCGTTGCGCAAACAAGGGCCCAGCCCGCTTGACAACCGGTAGCTGCACCAATGCTGCGCAAACAGGCGCCCGAACCACCCAGCGATACGCAAAAAGGTGCCCGACCCACCCGAAACAGCATGTAGAGGTCACCCTTTTCTCCCCCGCGCTGCGCAAACAGCCACCCGAAACCCCGGCGCTGTGCAAACAGGCACCTGAACCACCCAATGCTGCGCAAAGTTTAAGGAGGTGCCAAACAGGCTAGAAAGACCCCAACTGCGCAATTTTTTCTTTCAAGGGTGCCTCCAAGATTAAATAAAAGTGGTAAGTGGTATTCATTTCTAAATCCCCAAGTCAAGTTTACAAAAAAACATTTTGTTTCAATGGTAAAAGTAAAAACCTAGGAGGGTGAAACCCTAGGTCAAATACAAAGAAATCAGTGACACTTTGAAACTAAATTTAATAGCAGAAAGTGTGGGGGAGGAAATTAAGGTTGGTTGCTACATTTATGATTAGAATCCTTAAGTTGAAAAAAACAGTCAAAAAGCCTCAAAATTCCAAATCAATGCCACCCATCACCATGTCAGAGATGGAAAACAACAGTGGTAGTCAAGGAAATTAAAGACCTTCAAAATAAAAGCACAAGGGAGGGAAAATTAAGAGGTTGGAACCTTCGAATACAGTGGCTATCACATCCTCTTATAGGATCTTTTCATACTTCCAAAACACAAGGTGTTTTCAGTTCTGGGAGCGGGTCAAGCAGGTGAAGAACAATCCCGAGCTTACAAGGCTCCTCATCCTTAATTTGCAAAACAAACATTTAGACCTTGCGAGGATTAAAATTGACATTTCTACAATGTCTATATCTAAGGCCACCGGTATCCCTTCAGTGGGTGAGAAATGGTTCAAGAAAGGTAAGTTGGAAAGAGATTTGTTTTTTCCATTTCTCGAAAGGAGGTATAGACAAGGGAGTATCACTTTTTTTCCTTTCTCACATCTCAAACACAGGTATTCACCTTTGATGTAGGCTATCATGAGGTACTTCACCTGTGAGGGGAGATACTCCGGGGTCTATACCTATCATCTTAGACTCCTTATGCATTTCACAGAGGTTAAGGCACTTGATCTACCCTACTATCTCTATAGGAGTATTGTGAAAATGTGTTCTGTTGTTCAAAGGAGGAGTTTTCCCCAACAAATGTCTAGCTTGTTCCACCATTACTTGATCAAGATAGTGGTTGAAGATCAGCTCAAACAGCAGGGTGTACCTTGGGATGCTTTCATATCCAATGAGTTCTTTTCAAAACCACAGCATCCTCATCAAACAAATATTCCTTCCTCGTTTGCACAAGTACCCTCACCACAGGCACACATCCCTTCCTCTCCTTCTCTTGATGCATCAAGTGAAACAGGAAGTGGACATCAAGAATCACATGAAGATCAGGGTGAGGGAGAAGAAGTCAGTGAGGAAAGCATAGAAATACATGAAGAAGAGGGAGAAGATATGGGGAGTGATGGCGCAAACAATGATAAAACACAAGGCAGTGAGCATGATGAACAAACAGATCAGCTGCAGGATGAAGAAGACAATCAGCTGATGCACAAGGCAGCCAAGGAAATTTTCATGACAGTCTTGACAGTTGTCAGGACTGTCATGACACTAATCAGTTTTTTGATGATCAAGAAACTCAAAGTGATAATGCAGAAAATGAACAAGTAGAAAACCTCAGTAAAGAACAAAGCCAAGAGGAGGGTCAAAGCAATGATGAAAACATGGTCAAAACTTCCATCACCACCCCTAACATATGAACATACTACAGAGGACAAAGACATGTGTTTTCTGCCTCAAAAAGGCAAGGGGTCACCTCTTCTCCAGCCATCAAAGGAGTGGACAAAGGCAATAAAAAAATAGAAAGGAATGAGCAGCAAGAAAAGGTAAAGAGGAGTAAGAGACTGAATAAAACTACCCAAGGGCATGAATTCATTGATCTAGACAGTGATGAGCAGGATGAGGAGATGACCACTAAAATGTTGCTCCTAGAAAAAGATGCATAGATCAAAGAATGGGAGGAATATTTTGAAAGAGCACAGCGCATCATTCAATACTATAAAAATTAACACAAGTACTTCAAGAAGATCAAGAGAGGCCTTGTCCTCCAAAAGAAGATGACCAAACATTACGCAAGGAAAAGCAAGCTTACAAATGCCAGACTCAAAGAAGCCCTCCTTGAGATAAAAAACCTAAAAATCCAAAATGAGCATGACAACCTTGGAATTTTGGCTGAGGCTTCTCAGAAATTATCTAAAAACATCTAAGGAAGGTCCCCACCAATTTTGAGGGAATTTGGAAAAGATTTTGTTTTTTGTGAATTTTTGGTCCAGTGGCGCTGCGCAAACATTTGGGGCATCCTCTGGAGGAAAAATTCACATTTTTTTATTTTTCATGACCTGCGCATCATCCACAAAACATTTTAGAGGATTTGGAGCTGTTTTGGCCCCTCAAAAGGTCAAAAAACACCTTTCTTCCCCTGTTTTAGGCTTGGCACTACACAAATGATAGGTTGGATATTTTTTCATTTTTGACAGGGTTACAGGGACTGTACTAGGAAACCACAAGAATTTTTGGAAATTAGACTCTTCAAGCTTTCCAACGAGCTATCCTGGAGCCAAATCCAACATAGGGAAGTGGTTCAAAAGCTAGTTGCAAAACAGCCTATTTTCTGCAAAAGTGGCACTGCGCAAATAGACTGACATAGGCCAAAAAGTCAACAAAAGACACTGATTAATGGGAAAATGGTTTTTTAATATTTTTTTTGCGAAAATAACTCCAGATTTGATTGAGGAGTTATTTTTTGATGTTTTTCATTTATTTCCTTATCTATTATGTGTCTTGGACCTTGCATGGTCATTAAGCACATTTATGACATTTATGACTAAATTAGGGTTTCCACCTCCTCATTTGCTCCATAAATAGAGCATGAGGCTCTTATGTATTTGGTTGGATTTCGATGACTTATGCTAAAGAAATACATAGTGTCTTGGAGTTTTTGATGACAATTTGATGTCTTGGAGCTCATGCATGCTCTGGTTTGCTTGTTGATGGAGAGAGACTGTTTGCAGGATCCATAAGCTTGGTCAATGGTGAAGTGTTTCTTATGTTCATGTTTTCTAGTTTTCCATTATGTTTTCCATCTTGCTATTTTGCAGTAGGACAAAAAATTTAGATTAAGAAATGTTTTCTGATGGCACCTTAATTATGTTTGTCCTTCACTCCCTCAATGTTTTCTTTTGTTGAGATATGTTAGGGAATCCATCTCTTGCTCCGTAAGAAGTTCTTAGCTTGTCCATTTCTTTAATGGTTTAGATCAATTAGTGTCAAGTATGATTTATGGCTAGCCCTGCATATTTTTTCCACTGAAATACTCTGTTCTTGGAATCATCTCTTTAAAAGCATCTTTGCCTAGGTTTATCAAAGAAGTCTGTTTCAATCATGCTCTTTGCCTTTACTTAGCTAAATTTGTTTCAAGGAACCTTCATAGCTGTAACTTTAGATGTTCATGGTTTTCTCTCCTTCTATGGTTATAGCTACTTGTGCATCTTAAATGTTTTTCTACTCTTAATGATGAAATCTATGAAATTTAAATAAGTTTCTTTCCTTTCTATGTTTCATGTAGATGTTTGTCTTGGTTGATTATCTATTTTCAGTCTGAAATCAAATGGAGTAGGTTTTGCTTATGCCTTTGATTCTCTTGTTATGCTCATAAATCTTTTAACTCTCTTAGTTTATAAGTACATAAAGGATTCAGTTTTTTCCCTTTATTATCTTACTGTTCTCAAGCTTAATGTTCACCTCATGACCTTTCACAACCTTAAAAGATCCACAAACCAAGTTAAAATTTCCCTACAAATGCTCTTGAATCCATTGATGAACTTATCATGACCTTGTTAGACTCCATGCCCAATGACTTAACAATCTCCCTTATTTTCTATCTAAATCTATCTGAGCATCATACCCAACCAAAAACAATCAAAATAACCTGCACTTAACATCTAGCCTAAAATCAACCCAAATCAGCAAACAAGTTCACATCTTTGCACCTACTAGAGAGATCCCTCTCTGAATCTAGGAAGGCTAGGTCCTTGGATTCCAAAGCTTGGTTTGATGTTACCCCTGTCCATTTGTATCTCAATCAATCTAGAAAATTACGGGGAGCTAACATAATGGCAATCACGGTGGGACTAAGTTCATAGTAGCCTGACAAACTCTTATAGACTCATATAGATCCTCAGTTTGACTTAAAAAATCAACTCATAGCCAAGGGTAGAAACTAATTGCTTCACCATCTAAGCAAGATGATGACTCAGCTAGAGAATACTCATTGAAACCTTAAGGCTACATAAAGAAACTCAAAAGCCCAAAATAGTCCCTAGATTGATTCTTATCAAAATTTGGTTGTGGACCATCATATACATACCCTCAAAATTGCAAAAAATATCCACCTGGTGACTCCACTAGCCTCCAGTAGGCATTTTTTCATCTCACTGGTCCCATAGGTTTTTCTAGGAATGTGTCAAATCAGTCCAAATCAGTTTTTAGGGCCTAGTTATACCTTGTGTGAGTAAAGAAAATACTAAGAGAGGTCAGCCTTAAAAAAAAACAGTCCCAAACCTTCAGCCTCTTTTATTTTCAAGTAAAGAGATTTGGCTTCATAAAGGATCAATACTAGATCACACCCAGACCCAAATCCTCCTACCGTAGTTGATGACCCAGAAAATATTTTGTGGCAAACTTCTAAAGCTGGAAACTCACCCATTGTTAGGACCATTCATAGAGCAAGTTCTGCACCAGAACACCTTACAATTTCACAAAATCCTCAGTTTGACTTGCACCATACCAAGAATCTATTCAGGACCAAGTCACAAAGTAGAGTTGACCAAACTGACCTTGACCCCATAGATTTGCAGCAAAGCTCCAGTAGAGAAGCTTCTCCTTCCACTCCACCTGACTTTCATCTTCTCCATCACTTCAGCCCTTTTTATCTCAAATCCACTCAGAATCAGTTCTCTGGTCCAAGTACCTCAGATACACCTATTTATACCACCATTGTGCAAACCACCCCACTCCATCCTACTCCACCTCTCACAAATCCTCCCCTTGTAAATCAGCCCTTATTTCCTTTTCCTCCCATCATGGTAGCCTGGTATGCTCCACTGGCTCTACAACAACCACTATTACCTTTTCCAAATGACTATCAGTCTAAGATCCCTCACTTCTTAGGGACTGAATCCATCACTGCTCAAAAGCATGTAGATAGAATTAGTGATGCTTTTGACTACATGGAGATAGAAGAAGAAACCATAAACATGAGGATTTTTGCTCAAAGCCTAGGGGGAGAACCCAAGAAATGGTTTAAAGACTTACCTCCCAACAACATACATGATCTCCCTACCCTCTACCAAACCTTTGTAAACAAATGGGAAATCAAGAAAAACCCCCTTCAAATTCTTTCCGAGTATAACAATCTTAAAAGGAATCCGGGAGAAAGTGTTCATGACTACTCCACTAGGTTTAACAGTGTTTACAATTCCCTCCGACCTCACATAAAACTTCCCCAAGGCTTAGCCTTAGTAAAATATCCCGAAGGCTTTGATGCTAATATGGCCTATCAACTAAGGGAGAGAGATTACTTAACTCTAGAAGACATGCAAAAAGGGGTTATGAGTGTAGAGGCCAATTTAATTGAGAAAAGGGCTAGGATGAGATCATAAAAAATGGTGACTTATAAAGATGACATAACACCTACAACCTCCTCTTCTGACACCAAACTTGACTCCATAGTTAGGACAATGGAGAGGATGATGGAAAAAATTGGTTTAAATGAGAGAACACCTCCTAAGGAAAATCAAGCCAAATTTCAAAACATGGATAGGAGTCAAAATTTTAGAAGAGACCCTCCTCAAGTCAGACAAAGAGAGAGTGACCAACAAATCAGACCTCTTTTCCAAGACAACTATGTAGATGAAGAGGAAAGAGAGTCTGAGAAATTGGAAGAAGACCATGTAAATGTCATAGGTTTGGATGATGAGGACAACACCTTCCTTACCAAAGAAGAACAAAGGATGTTTTCTTCAAAACCAAATGAGAAATCATATGAAGATTCCAAAGACTATAGACTAGGATTTGAGAATTCCATTATGGAAGTCCATAGGCAATATGACCTTAGGAGCAAAAAGAATCAAGATGTTCCTAAAACAAATCAGCCAAACACTACTGTAAGAAAGACCTCTGAACACACTCCTAAAAAGACAACAAAAAACACAAATAATGTGGCTAAGAAAGCTGACCTAAACAAACCAAAGACTAGTCAACCTAATAGTGATTCAAGCTGCCCTAGTACTTCAACTAGTAACCCTGGAAAAACATTGTTGTCCAAACCATCAAATGAGAATCATAAAATAAAAAATGTAGAAAAGTTTATGGCTGATAAAGCTGATGTAAATACAATGAAGACACCTACGCCTTTCAACTTTGAGGGGGATATTTCTAAAATCAAGATAGCCATACCCCTCACTGAGTTGGTAACCCAAGAGGTATATATATCCTAGATTTTCAAAGTGTTAAACATAGGGAATGATACCGACACTTTAAACTTAACTGATGATAAACCAGAGCTATTGTTTGGTGTTGAAGTAGAGGGAAAATATCAAGAAGGAGTTTTCCCACCTTTCTATGTAAGTCTGAACATACATGAAAAAATTCTGCATAATGTTATGCTAGACTTCGGTGCATCACACAACCTCATGCCAAAGTTTTTGATGGAGATATTGGGCTTAGAAATCACAAAGCCTTACAAATACTTGTACTCTTTTGATTCCAGTAGGGTTAAGTGTCTAGGCCTAATCAAGAATCTGTGTGTCAATCCAGCACAAATCCCTGCTAAGAGTCTAGTCATGGATATAGTTGTGGCTGGCATCCCCCCAAAGTATGGCATGCTTTTATCTAGATCATGGGGGGCCAAACTCCAAGGAAGCCTTCAAATGGACATGACTTATGCCACCATCCCAGTCTTCAATCAAACAAGGATATTATACCATGAATCCCACATGAAATACTTGGTGAGTAATATAGATAGGCCAAATAACACACCGGTTTGTTCCATTCACTCAGACCTTGACTTCTTCATCCTATACAATGAAAATGACATAATTGAACAAGTGAATAAAAAAGAGAGAGAACTCAGCCCCTCAGAACAACCAAGGCAATCCTCTAACCAAGAAAATGATACCCAAAACTCTAGCAGCCCTGAAATGCAGAACATTGACAAAACTGAAATTGACACCCTTTGGCATATGAGCTTTGATGGCTCATATGGTAAGGCTGGCTCAAGAGCAGGGTTTTGGATCCACAACACAAATGAAGGCCATTCCTATAGGCTAGATTTCCAATGCACCAATAACGTTGTAGAATATGAGGCTCTCCTTATTGGTCTACACCTACTCAAAGACCTCAAAGCTAAGAAAATATTGGTTCAAGGAGATTCAGAACTAATCATAAATCAAATTAAGGGAGAATATTCAGACAAAACCCTAGACTAAGGGAATATAGGAATGATGCCCTAGAACTTATCAAAACATTTAAGAAGTATGAGCTCACTTTCATCCCTAGGGCACAAAACTGCCATGCCAATGAATTTGCCTTTGCTACCAGTAATTACTCTTTACCTTATTAAAATAATCAATGCCTCATCAAAGTAAAGAACAGGCCTACTATACCGGACAACTTGAACCATTGGCAATTATTTCAAAGTGATGAGCAGATAGATAATTTTCTGCAATCCAGAAATGAATTTGCAAGCACAAAACAGAGATTAAGATTTGAAAGAAATAATTTTGTTGAAAATGAAACTCCCAAACAAAGTTTCCCTTTGATGATGAGATAAACCACCTTAAAAACCCCTGCGTTGCAAAAGAATTTGATAAATTAGATCAAAAAGAACTTGAAATTTTGCAGCACAAAGATGACACCTTGCCAAGAGGCCTTACACCACTAGAAGAGTTGTTTGATTTTAATGATGTAGCTAAAAAACCCAAGATGGAATCCACTGAAACAAATATAGAAGAATGTAACATTGGAGGGATGAAAGAGCCCAAAATAATCAAGTTGTACAAAACTCTCCCACCTCACACAAAACAAAAATACATTAAGCTTTTTAGAGAATTTAAAGATGTGTTTGATTGGGGGTATGAAGACTTGAAATCCTATGACACCAAAATCATTCAACATAAAATTCCTCTCAAGGAAAATCAGAAACCATTTAAACAAAAATTGAGAAGAATTAACCCCCTCTTGTTACCCTCAATTGAGAAAGAAATCAAAAATATTTACGATTTTGGGATCATAGTCCCTGTCCAATACTCAAAATGGGTGTCCAACCTTGTGTCAGTTAGGAAGAAGACTGGGGAAATTAAGCTTTGTATTGACTTCAGAAATTTGAACAATGCCTCCTTGAAAGACAATTACCCCTTTCCTAAAATCGATCACATACTCCAAAAAGTAGTTGGCTCACAAAGAATCTCATTACTAGATGGCTTCTAAGGTTATAATCAACTTCTAGTCTTTCCAAGTGACCAACTCAAAACTACTTTCACTACACCTTGTGGTACATTCATGTATGTTAAAATTCCATTTGGTTGAATGAATGAGGGGGATAATTTCCAAAGGACAATGGATAGGCTGTCATCGACGTGTGAGGATAGGAACAACTCTCTTTTGGGGGAGGGGCCCCAAAAGAGAGGAAAAATATTTTGTTCAGCATGTTTGATCTGATCTAGCACTAGTGTGTGCAGAAAGGACTCAATATTTTTTGGAAGAATAGGGAGAAAAAGGAGAACAATGACTACCAACCCCTTTCTACCCAAACCAACACATAGATTTTTCAGAAGACATAGGTTGCTTCATAGTCATATATCTTGATGACATCATTGTCTACTCTAAAACTGATGAAAAGCACTTAGTCCACTTGAGAAAAGACTTTGAAAAGTGTAGAAAGTATGGCCTATCCCTAAATCCTAAGAGAGCTTTGTTTGGCCTTCAGGAAAGAAAAATCTTAGGTCACATCATCTCTGAGGAAGGAATCAAGATAGATCCCAAAAGAATAGAAGGCATCTTACAAATCAGCCATCCTAGAAACATTAAAGAGCTGCAATTTTTCATTGGAAAGATTAAATTCCTAAGAAGGTTCATCCCTAACCTTGTTGAGATCCTAAGAAATATCACAAATATGTTGAAAAAGGAAGTAGGAGTGAAGTGGAGTATGGAAACAAAACAATATTTTGAGCTGGTAAAACAAGAACTCACACAAACACCAGTCTTAATCAGCCCTGACTTCACCAAGGACTTTTACATCTTCTCATTTGCCTCTGAACATACTGTGACAACAGTACTGTTACAAAAAAACATCATGGGGCAAGAATAGCCCATATCTTTCTTCAACAAAGCCTTAAGGGATGCTCCTCTAAAGTATAACATTATGGAGAAACAAACCTTTGCCTTAATCAAAGCTTTGAAGGATTTTATAGTTTATATTTTGCATTTACATATCATAGCTTTTTTCCCACACACAGTTGTCAAAGACATACTTAATCAAGACCCTGATGGTAAAAGGGGCAAGTGAATTGCTACCATTTTAGAATATGATTTAGAAATCAGACCCACTAAATTGATTAAAGGACAAGGACTTGAAAAACTTATGGTTGACTCAAATTTCCAAGCTTTAGACATGAATATGGTTGGCGTGTTAGAATAAACTGAAGAATGTACGGCACCATACATTGAAGAAATGTTTTTAAATTCATCTTGGTATGCTGATATTATTTGTGTGCTTCTTTATCTCAATTCTCCCCCTTCTTTGTCAAAAACCAAAGCTATATTTTTAAAACAAAAAGCATTAATTTTTTTCATTTTAGATGGAGTGTTGTACTAGAATATTTTTGATGGTTTGCTGCTTAAATGTTTGCTTGAAGATGATGCATAAAAAATCATGCATGAATTACATGAGGGAGAATGTGGGGGTCACCTTTATTGGAAGACCACAACCAACAAGATCCTTAGATCTGGCTACTATTGGCCTACCCTAATTCCCGATACTCACAAACTATTCATGACTTGCCATAAATTCCAAATATTTGATGGCAAAAGAAAGCTCCTACCTCTGCCCTTGCATACCATCAGTGTTGAAGCTCCTTTTCAGTAGTGGGGTTTGGACTTCATAGTAGAGATCCATCCTACTTCATCTTCCCAACATAATTGGATCCTCACTGCCACTGATTACTTCACCAAATGGATAGAATCCATCCCTTCTAGAAATGCCACTGACTCAGTCATCATCAAATTCCTTGAAATGAACATCTTGTTTAGGTTTGGTTGTCCTAAAAATATCATCACCGATAACGCTGCTACCTTTTCATCTAAGAAAATGGTGGAATTTTGTTACAAATATCACATCACCCTGGGCCACTCCACTACTTATTACCCACAAGGTAATGGACTAGCTGAGTCCTCTAACAAGAGCTTGGTAAACATCATTAAGAAGCTCTTAGAACAAAATCAAAAAGCATGGCATGGAAACTAGTGCATGCGCTATGGGTTGATAGACTAACCACCAAGAAATCTATTGGTATGTCTCCCTATCAACTAGTGTATGGCATGGATGCAATTTTCCCCACCTCTTTGGGAGTTCCAGTCATGAAGCTTCTTCAAGAAGTAAAATCAGAAGAAAATGACATGCAGAGGAGGCTGAACCAAACCATTCATTTGAAGCAGTCAAGGGAGGAGGTTTACAAAAGGACACAAACTATACAGGACAATATCAATAAATTATTTGATAGGAGAACTAAAGAAAATGATTTCCAGATTGGAGACATGGTTCTGAAATAGGATTCAAGAAGGGAAGACAAGGGCAAACATGGCAAGTTTGAAAATCTATGGAAAGGCCCTTACAGCATTCAGTCAATTAGAGGCAATAATTCTTTCTTTTTGCAAGAGCTTGATGGAACTGAAATGTTTGGAGGTCCAGTCAATGGGAGGATGCTTAAACATTACTTTTGTCAAGAAACCTAGCTTTTTTTCTCATTCATTGTACATACCATTGTTTGATGAAAAGAAAAATCAAAAAACAATATAAAAATAAAATAGGGCAGAGTTTGAAAGAGAGGTACAACCCCATACCTAAAAAAAAAATAATGTTGAAAGTGTGCAAGTCTAAATGCCACTGCTTATTTTAAAAAGCCTTGTTCAGTCATCCAGCCTAATCATGCCTAAACATGTTTTAAATTTATGGTTGATAAGTTAGTAAAAAAAGAGTAGGTCAAAATTTTCAAGTTTGGCTTGTCAAAAGATAGATTAGGAATGAGAGATGTTGGTTCCACATGCTCAAAATCTGAACCAAAGAGGAAAATGGAGATGTTAAACAAATGACATATATTTCCCTCATGTTTCCTAAGCTTTATCTGTACAAAAATAACACTTGTGTGTAGCTTGTTTCAATGCCACAACTCATGGTGAGTCAGATTGCCTAATCCTGATTTACCGTGCTTTCAATTTCATGGTAGTAGGATAGAGAACAATTTTTTTCAAACAGCTTAATATTGACAAATGAGTAGATTAGATAGAACATAAAAAGAGTTCATTAGCCTAATATGAACTCTTCGAAGAAATCAGGGTACAATTAGATAGTTTGATTTTTGTTTCCAAAAAGAGAAATGTCAAGGGTTTGCCAGTTCAAGTGCACCCAAGGAAGAAAAAATGTTAGGCAAGTAGATTGGGTAGGTAGAGATGATGCTAATATGAATCATATCTTTTCAGATCTCAAATATTACAGACTCAAAACAAGCATCAGCAAATGAAGAAAGAGCACATCTTCCCAATAGAAGAGGCACTGGTCTCCAAAAGCTAGAAAAATCTGAAGTTTTGAATACCTCCTAAGAAGGAGTTACCCTCCCCAAGTGGAGCCACTATTAGTCATCACTAATAGTTTGCCTTGATGATGACTAAATATTTGTCCTAAGATTTCTTGATACAAATTCCATGAACATGATGAGTTCAAGAAATCTAACTACGTTATTTTTCCCTAAGATAAAATTTTCACTGTACTATCATCTTGACTAGTCATGCCCAGTATATCACTCCCAAAGGACCCCTCATGGGCACATGTCACCCATTATTCACCATGTCTTGTCAACTTGGCCTAAAAACCTTTGTTTTGATTTTACCTACTACCCTCCACAGCCAAACTAAGATCACTTCTCAAAAACAAACTCTGTGGTCCTTCCCAAGACACCCCAAGCATTGATGATCTCTGGCTATCTTTGTAGACTCGTTAGACAGACCAAGAAACATTAGAGTCTGAATCTTCAATACAGTTTCTTACCATAAACTCTGACTCATACTTGATACAACCCAGTTTTTAGGTTTCAGTCCAAAAACCAAGTCCTATAGAGCCTCCACTAGGTCACCTAGGGTTTCATGAGTCTAAGGATAGATTTTATATCCTACAAATCTCTATTTTTTCCTACGAAGAGACTACTTTCAAAATAAAAAGAGATAAGTAACCTTGTCTAGAAATAATAAAAATACCTTTCAAAGAAAGGCCTTGGATCTAAAAAGCATGAAATCTAGTAAAGGGACAGTTTCCCTTTATTCCTTTTTCTGCCAAAGAAAGTTAGAAGAATATCATGTCAGCTATAAGGTAAGGTAAAAAAGGGGGGGAAATCATCACATAAAGACGATCAGTGGAAAAGAGACAACAGCAAGCACATGTTTTAAAAATATCAAGATCAGCAAATGTTGTTAGCCAAAAACAAAGGATAAATGCTAAGGTTGCAAAGGCCAAGATTATCATAACTTCTTCAATGCACAATGAGCACCATAAAAGAGTTTGTTTTTGCTAGGTTGCTTAAAATTAGAAGATAACATTGTTTGTCTTTTCCTAAGCAGCCCTCAAACCCAGAAATTTGAGAGGTAATGATACAATGATCAGAGAATGATAGAGCCTCCTTCCTTACAGCAGATGGCCACCAGATATTACCAGGTCACTTCTTTAGGGTTTATCAAGAGCAAGCACTGTTTCACCAGCAGTAAAAGGAAATGGCAAAGGAGGTCAGTTTTACAAGGCTACTTTCCCAAATGTAAAAATGAGATCTTCAAGGTAAAACAAGAGAAGACAAGCATAGGGTTGGAAATCTAAAAACACCCAAGTAAAATCCATATCACAATATGATTTGTTTGATATAGGTAAATAAAACTGTCACTACCTTAAAAAATAGAGGAAAAGATGAAATACAGGCTTTGAGTCACTAGCAGTCAAAACATACAGTAAGGTCAATATAAGTGTTTTCTAGTTCAAAAAAGGCATGTTCAGGACAAAGTTTCTTAAATACCCAAGTTAGCAGTATAAAGAAGGTAAAAAGGACATCAACAAATCAACATCAAGCAGAAGAAAAAGGGGCCTGAAGAAAGGCTCTCAAAAAACCCCCTGAGGATAAAAGGTATGAAATAAATGAAAAGGGACCTAAACATTACAAAAGTGGTTTTCATATTTTGAGTTTTCTTTTTCCCAAAGGCATTAAGGATTTTGAATTCCTTGAGTCAATCATTCCCGCACTTTGCAAGGAGAGAAAAACACCGAGAAGAGAAAACAAATTTTCTAGGCCATTTCTGGGCAAGTTCGTCAAAACGCTCCGCAAAATTTAGGTGTTGCGCAAAAGAAGAACTGGTGCTGTGCAAACTACCTTTTTTCCTGTCTATTTTTACACCATGCTACGCAGAGATTTCTTTTACGCTACGCAAACAAGGGCACAGCCCGCCCGACAACTGACAGCTGCACCAACGCTGCACAAACAGGTGCCCGACTCGCCCAGAACAGCGTACAGAGGTCACCCTTTTCTCCCAGGCGTTGCGCAAATAGGCGCCCGAAACCCCGGCACTATGAAAACAGGCTCCCAAACCACCCGAATCTATGCAAAGTTTAGAGAGGTGCCAAATAGGATAGAAAGACCCGAACTACACACTAGGTCAAAAGACAAAGAAAGTAGTGACACTTTGAAACTAAATTTAACAGCAGAAAGTGTGGGGGATGAAATTAAGTTTGGTTGCTACATTTATGATTAGAATCCTTAAGCTGCAAAAAACACTCAAAATTCCAAATCAGTGCCCCCCATCACCATGTCAGAGATGGAAAACAGCAGTGGTAGTCAAGGAAATCAAAGACCTTCGAAATCAATGCACAAGGGAGGGAAAATTAAGAGGTTGGAACCTCAAAATATAGTGGCTATCACATCCTCTCCTAGAATCTTGTCATGCTTCCAAAACACAAGTTGTTTTCAATTCTGTGAGAGGGTCAAGCAGGTGAAGAGCAATCCCGAGCTTACAAGGCTCCTCATCCTTAATTTGCAAAACAAAAATTCAGAACTTGTGGGGATTAAAATTGAGATTTCAACAATTTCCACATCTAAGGCCACCGGTATCCCCTCAATGGGTGAGAAATGGTTCAAGAATGGTAAGTTGGAAAGAGATTTTTTTGCCATTTCTCAAAAGGAGCTATAGACAGGGCAGTATCACTGTTTTTCCTTTCTCACATCACAAACACAGGTATGCATCTTTGATGTTGGTTATCATGAGGTACTTCACCTATGAGGGGAGATACTCCAGGGTCTATACCTATCATCTTAGACTCCTTATGCATTTTACAGGGGATAAGGCACTTGACCTACCCTACTATCTCTACAGGAGTATTGTGAAAATGTGTTATGTTGTTCAAAGGAGGAGTTTTCCCCAACAAATTTCTAGTTTGTTCCACCATTCCTTGATCAATATGGTGGTTGAAAATCAGCTCAAACAGTAGGGTGTACCTTGGGATGATTTCATAGCTAATGAGTTCTTTTCAAAACCACAGCATCCTCATCAAAAATATCTTCCTTCCTCGTCTGCACAAGTACCCTCCCCACAGGCACACATCCCTTCCTCTCCTTCTCTTGATGCATCAAGTGAAACAGGAAGTGGACATCAAGAATCACATGAAGATCAGGGTGAGGGAGAAGAAGTCAGTGAGGAAAACACATAAATACATGAAGAAGAGGGAGAAGATATGGGGAGTGATGGGGAAAACAATGATAAAACACAAGGCAGTGAGCATGATGAACAAACAGATCAGCAGCAGGATGAAGAAGACAGTCAGTATGATGCACAAGGCAGCCAAGGAAATTTTCATGACAGTCTTGACAGTTGTCAGGACTGTCATGACACTAATCAGTTTTTTGATGATCAAGAAACTTAAAGTGATAATGCAGAAAATGAACAAGTAGAAAACCTCAGTAAAGAACAAAGCCAAGAGGATGGTCAAAGCAATGATGAGAACATGGTCAAAACTTCCATCACCACCCCTCACATATGCACATACTACAGAGGACAAAGAGATATGTTTGCTACCTCAAAAAGGAAAGGGGCCACCTCTTCTCAAGCCATCAAAGGATTAGACAAAGGCAAGAAAAAAATAGAAAGGAATGAGCAGCAAGAAAAGGTAAGGAGGAGTAAGAGACTGAAGAAAACTACCCAAGGGCCTGAATTCATTGATCTAGACACTGATGAGCAGGATGAGGAAATGACCAATAAAATTTTGCTCCTAGAAAAAGATGCACAGATCAAAGAATGGGAGGAATATTTTGAAAGAGCACAGTGCATCATTCAGTACTATAAAAATGAACACAAGTACTTCAAGAAGATCAAGAGAGGCCTTGTCCTCCAAAAGAAGATGACCAAACATTATGCAAGGAAGAGCAGGCTTGCAAATGCCAAACTCAAAGAAGCCCTCCTTCAGATAAAAAACCTAAAAATCCCAAATGAGCATGAAAGCCTTGGAATTTTGGCTGAGGCTTCTCAGAAATTATCTAAAAACATCTAAGGAAGGTCCCCACCAATTTTGAGGGAATTTGGAAAAGATTTTATTTTTTGTGAATTTTTGGTCCACTTTGCGCAGCACCACTGGCGCTACGCAAACCTTTGGGGCATCCTCTAGAGGTAAACTTGAAAATTTTTTATTTTTCATGACTTTCACATCATCCACAAAAAATTGCAGAGGATTTGGAGCTATTTTGTCCCCTCAAAAGGTCAAAAAACACCTCAAAAAACACTTTTCTGCCCCTGTTTTAGGCATGGCGTTGCGCAAATGACAGGTTGGAGATTTTTGCATTTTTGACAGTGTTATAGGTACTGGATCAGGAAACCACAAGAATTTTTGGAAATTAGACTCTTCAATATTTCCAACAAGCTATCACAGAGCCAAATCTGACATCGGGAAGTGGTTCAAAAGCTAGTTGCAAAATAGCCTATTTTCTGCAAAAGTGGTGCTGCACAAACAGACCGACATAGGCCAAAAAGTCAACAAAAGACACTGATTAATGGAAAAATGGTTTTTTAATATTTTTTTTGGGCAAATAACTCCAGATTTGATGGAGGATTTATTTTTGAGGTTTTTCATTTATTTCCTTATCTATTATGTGTCTTGGGCCTTGCATGGTCATTAAGCACATTTATGACATTTATGACTAAATTAGGGTTTCCACCTCCTCATTTGCTCCATAAATAGAGCATGAGGCTCTTATGTATTTGGTTGGATTTTGATGACTTATGCTAAAGCAATACATAGTGTCTTGGAGTTTTTTATGACAATTTGATGTCTTGGAGCTCATGCATGCCCTGGTTTGCTTGTTGATGGAGAGAGACTATTTGCAGGATCCATAAGCTTGGTCGATGGTGAAGTGTTTCTTATGTTCATGTTTTCTAGTTTTCCATTAAGTTTTCCATCTTGCTATTTTTCAATAGGACAAAAAATTTAGATTAAGAAAGGTTTTCTGATGGCACCTTAATTCTGTTTGTCCTTCACTACCTCAATGTTTTCTTCTGTTGAGATATGTTAGGGAATCCATCTCTTGCTCCCTAAGAAGTTCTTAGCTTGTCCATTTCTTGAATGGTTTAGATAAGTTAGTGTCAAGTATGATTTATGGCTAGCCCTGCATATTGTTGCCACTGAAATACTCTGTTCTTGGAATCATCTCTTTAAAAGCATCTTTGCCTAGGTTTATCAAAGAAGTATGTTTCAATCATGCATTTTTCCTTTACTTAGCTAAATTTGTTTCAAGGAACCTTCATAGATGTAACTTTAGATGTTCAGGGTTTTCTCTCCTTCTATGGTTATAGCTACTTGTGCATCTTAAATGTTTTTCTACTCTTAATGATGAAATCTATGAAAGTTAAATAAGTTTCTTGCCTTTCTATGTTTCATCTAGATGTTTGTCTTGGTTGATTATATGTTTTCAGTCTGAAATTAAATGGAGTAGGTTTTTCTTATGCCTTTGATTCTCTTGCTATGCTCATAAATATTCTCTCTCTTAGTTTACAAGTACATAAAGGATTCATTTTTTTCCCTTTATTAGCTTACTATTCTCAAGCTTAATGTTCACCTCATGACCCTTCACAACCTTAAAAGATCCACCAACCAAGTTAAAATTGCCCTGCAAATGCTCTTGAAACCATCGATGAACTTATCATGACCTTGTTAGACTCCATTGCCCAATGTCTTAACAATCTCCCTTGTTTTCTATATAAATCTATATGAATATCATACCCAACCAAAAACAATCAAAATATCGTGCACTTAACATCTAGCCTAAAATCAAACCAAATCAGCAAACAAGTTCACATCTTTGCACCTACTAGAGAGATCCCTCTCCAAATCCAGGAAAGCTAGGTCCTTGGATTCCAAAGCTTGGTTTGATGTTACCCCTGTCCATTTGTATCTCAATCAATCTAGCAAATTATGGGGAGTTAACCGGACCTATGCAATCAAGTCACACTTTAGCATGCATCAATTATTTCTTTAAGAGAAAACATGCCTATGAGTTTGAAAGGATACAATATCCAACAAATGGGAGTGCATTTGTATTGACACGTGTATTAGGAAAAAAATACATAGTGCAGGGGTCCTATTACAAGAAGAAACCCATGACAAGTTCACAATAAAGAGACATTTGCGAGGGGATATTCCATTGGTGTGTTTATAATCGAGGGATATATTGTTTAGAAAATGAAATGGAGAAACTGTTGAAAGGATGCACACGTTTCTTGAGGGAATTGGACACTTTTATTACGGCCTCAGACCTTTGACGTCGAGTAACGTATTGGAGATAGTACACAATGTCCTAATGATCAACAGTACTGCAAGCAGGAAATAAAATGGTATGTTAAGAGAATGTGATGCTAGCAAAATTGAAAAGGAACCCATGTTGACCCAAGTGGAAAACACATACAATTCAGCAATGCAAACCATGCATGTAAAAGGAAGAGAGGGGTCACACGAAGGAGAATTCTTATGAAGAGTCAATGGTTGCTTGATTAGGTCAGTGGGCGAATACCCTCATCACATCAGTCTCTAGTCGTTGCTTAATTTTTTAGATGGAAATCCTAAAATTTGCCCATCTTTTGATAAAGAATCTAGGACTCTGAATTCCTATTTTTTGCATCTAAAAACAAGCCAGCACCATCCTGTAGATGATTTCAACTAACAATAAAAAACATTTGTGGCCTCCTTTGCTTTCATCACATTTTATTTTCTGACTAATGCACTTTGGTCATAGTACATGATTGCTATCGACTTGAAGTTTTCATATCGCATCCCAAACCTTTAGTACATGCCCAAAAAGTGTGACCAACTCTATATTCTAGCTATGCTTCCCCCAATAATATGCACTTCCACCCAGGTTGTAGGATCGTGTTTCAAAGACTAAGACCAACCACTAGAAAATGCAGCCCGAACTACAATGCGATCATGTTACCATTATTCAGGTCGCAACGTTCCATTTTAGAACCTTAAAGGTGCAACCATAAACTGCAACCCTCAATAAATTGCGACTATGTGATCTCTGCAAATTGTATTCCTTACTACAAATTCCACGGATTGCATTTTTTTCTTTCATAAATCGCTCTCTCCACCCACAACCTTATTTGTACATTCAAAATGCAATCTACCCTTCCCTTTCAAAAATTTGAACCACTCTGAAGTTTAATTGCGACATGTCTAGCAATCACCTCCCATAGATTGCACTTCCAATCAACCTATGTCGTGACCCCTGTTGGGTCCTTCATTTTTTAAGGAATAATAGTTGCAACGGAAGTTTTGGATAAAACTACAGGAAAAAGAGCATCGGAAAATCAAAGAGACAATGAAATGTTTTTGAACTTGTGCAAAAGAGTATAAGGGCATGTGCCGAAGAACCAGGAACTGGTTTTGATGTAGTAAAAAAAAAACCAAGGTATTGGCCCTAGGTATTGGAAAACCATGGGTCAATTGAACGAGGTATTGGAGACTAAATCAAGCGAGTGCGGCTATAAAAGAAGACTAAAGGCAGTGAGAAACAAGTTTAGACAATATCACAAAGTTCATATCAACCCAGGAATATAGACAATATCTATATGTGTTGGGAATGTGTTGTAGTGTTTATTGTTATGTGATATTTGAGATCTGAGCTTGTAATGTTTTGCTTCTATATTGTCTGTCAATTTTGATTTCCGCAAACAAGCTTGTAATTGCCACAATTTGTAATGGTGATGATATAATGTAATTGAATTTTGAAGCTTAATAATACATGGAGGATGGAAATTTTGATATTCATCTATGTATTTTATGGGCCCTTTTAAAATTTTCTGCATATTTCTATTTTTTATTAAGTGCATGACTCGAATGGCTGAGAATGAATGTGATATAGTATCCTAATTATCATATCTGGATCCCCTACATTCTTTTATTGTTCTGGCTCACCTCGAATGAGACACTCCTTTGTTCAAAATGAGAGAAAATGTCAATGAAGTGCTAGACTATGCGAGCATTTTTGTTGGCACCCTCGATCGAACCCTGGGTCAAACTCAAATTAAAATTTTCTGCCAACAACCCCTCATAACGCGTAGACCAACGATAGTTGGGATGAAATAATTCATTATTCTCATAGTATCTCAAGGGTCACGTTGCAATGGATATGATACATATTAATATGATTAATCTTATAGATAACCATGGTAATGGTTTTGTTAATAATTCTTCTCACAATGCTACAATTGTAAAAAACTATCAAAATATCCTACATGAAAATTCAATGAGTACGGCACGTAATGATTTACACCACGAAGCATCTTGATCCTTGGATGGCTCAATGAAAAAACCACCATTAATTTGTTACAAATCCCATCTCATTTTATTCCATTTTATGGCGCCACTTTGTCTTCAATGCTAGGAAAGCTGCGAAAAATCTCCTTATTGGTTTTTCCAATTATATTCAAAAGAAATTTGTGGGTGGAAAATTGTAGTGAAAAACACATCCTCGATCATCCTAGGAAAATAAAATTTATCCAATTGAAGTAATACAACAATTTTTTCAAGAAATGATGAATAATGGTGGAACATCACAACAGCATTGGTTGTTCAAAGCTTAAACATAAATGTTGGAACATGCTTAATGGTTTTACTAGATCTTAGAGCCTGAGCATTTGGTCTGGTGCAGTGCAAAGTTGTGTTGGCATGACATGTAATGGGCTGGGTTGTGTAAATAACAATATATGTAATGTAAATATAATTTCAATGACAACCCTTTGTGTAGCAATGAATTTAATATCGTGTAGAAGAAAAAAAAATTAGGAATAAAGAGAATAATTATTCCCCTCAGTTGGTAGCCTTGAATCTAATAGTTTTGGTCTAAGATTAAATATATGTGTTATAGAGCAACTAAAAAATGTTTACATGCAATATGTGGTTCAATATCTCCCACATGAATTCCCATGAAATGGACTTTTTAATGGCTTCGCAATAAATGGTGATTCTAGAGATAATCCATATGGCTTGAAAACCTCTTGATACTAATGACATGTCACTCCAAACATATTCAAAATTTGGATATTGTATCACATGTTAACATTGGAATGTAATGATTTCAATCTTATTTTTTGTGCTTGGCACTCAATAGATAGATTTTTTACTATGAGATATTTCTCATGAACACATGTAATTGATTGGATTTGGTAGTTTAGTTTGGAAAGGATATATTGTAACTTTATATACCCCGCGCCCCCCACCCCCCCCCCTCCATTATTAAAGGAATTATGTTGCATTTTCAAAGAAGTAGGGAACATAATATGGGGCCAATTACAGTTATAAATCACACATGTCACTATCCACAAGTGTGACTTCAACTACTTGTCAAACTTGTGATTTCAGTGTTTGGTTTCACTGTTGATGAGAGATGCTACCTGACGAGAATTGTGACCATATAATTTTTCCATCCAGTTGGGTCGAAAATCGAAATGACAAGCACTGGGGGCATATAAATACAAAATTGTGGCTTGCACTATGCATTAAATGTTCTTGGTAAACCATCTTATCATCTTAAATCTGACCATTACAATCAATGCTTTCATGATCTAGGTGATGCCAATGGTAAAGGGGTCAAGACCTTCAACAATATTGAAGGGAATAGTGATGATTGTTATGTATTTCTCATGCAGAAGTATTGTATTAGTTGGCTTCCTCTTCAGCTTCAAAAATACCTCACTACTATGGCAAACTCCATATTAGAATGGTGTATTGTAAGTAGAATGAAATAGTTACTCACTAATGAAGAAAAGGAGGAATGCATTGAAGGATATGATGAATAAAGGGATGTGAAAGATTGTATATATGATGTCAGGGAAGAGATTCATTTACAGTACATTTCAATCACCTTGCAAGAAGAACAATAACAAGTCGAATGTTAATTCATGCGCTAAGGGATCATGTACACATGGATATATTATTTTTTGTTACATTGAAAATGGTAATTTCTTGTAGTCAAAATCATGTAGAAAAAGTGTGTTCCAAGGTTTATTTTGAAATGGATGCATTGAACTAATTGCAACATTATAAGCCACCCATGCAATGATAGACCGTCATGTCGAAGGACACCAAATGTCTGAACCAAACAACATTTAAAAAAATATATCGGGCCTATAAAATTCTCTTTACCTCTCTAAACTAGTTATTTGGCATCATTATTATCTATGGAAATTATTGCTTATTTTATTAAAGCATGTACATCTTGCGCCCTAATTGTTTTTTTGTATCTATAGGAATGGAGTTGTGGAGCATGCATTATTTATGTGGAAACATTTTACAAATCAATCACATCATGTAAACCTTAAAGAGATACTCTTCAATTTATCTACAGTTTTTTATAAGTGAAATGTAGAAAAAAATGAATAAGGATATTAATCTATGTGAAGGAATCAGGGTTTCTCATATAAAATACGCAACTAGGGCTTTCAACCGACAAGAAAAATGACTCCATATAGCTTCCTGAAGCACTGTGTGAACCATGACGACATTAACAATAGGAGGAACAACAACATTCAACACGGAAAATGAATCAAAACCTTTTTCATTAGATCATCATGACTGTGCAACAACATTAGGGTTTCCAACAACCCTCTTTTATTCTAAAATTTTCTCTTCTATCAATATATAAATGTTTTCTTCATGGTGCCAACAACTATACTGAGATCGATTCACCATGCATTAGGTTTTAGGCATGAGAGATCAGTGAGGAATTTCCTATGTCATGAGGATGGGTCAAAGGTCATAGTAGGTGAAGAATCACCTCACCTCTATAAATGTTCCATCATGCCTCATTGTCACTGGACTTTTAGCACTTAAGCTTAGACTATGATTACATAGTTGATTTATGCTTGAGAGCTAGAGGTACTCTTCTCTTGGGAGCTAGTCGATAGAGTGGTGGTGAGGCTAGGGTTTTGGATTTAAGAGATGGTGTGAGCAACCCATGTCCCACTACTTGGATTTGATGATTCACTCGATATGTACTTGTATTTGTAGCAAAATTAATGAGAATTTCTCCTCTTTTGGCATTGATTTCCATGTGTGTTCATGTTGTTATGATGCCTATCTGGTGTTGAAATTCAACAAGAAAATGCAACACACACACTAGTGTGGGATCACATATCACAAAGTGATGGGTCCTAGCGATATATTAGTGTGCAACCAATTTATTAAATAAATTGGAGAATTAATTGTAATCTTATCTCATAACAACTTGTAATAGTTAATTAAGTGTGATAGACTTAGTTAGCACAAGAATTTCGAGTTGAGGGTATAGGGATATGCATGTAGAGTGATTATATTATTTACAGGGTCTAGTTGCAGTTGTAGCACTAGTGTAGTGTGAGTGGGATCAGTTAACTCACATTAATTGAGTTAAGATTAGTTTAACTAGTTCTAACTGTTTGATGAGCTAGTGGAAGATCAAGTGAATTAAAATAGATTTAATTCACCAGTAGTGATCTACCAAGTAACTAATGATTCACTATTTATAGGTTCATGCATACTAATTCTGGTGGAGACCCAGTTGAGCCAAAGGTTCAATGCTAGTAAAATATCAGTGATATTTTAGGAAAACTACCCAGGTGCAGTTAAAAAACCATGGGACGCTCACGATGAATTGAGCAATCAAGGAAGGTTGAATTTCCTATTTAACAGGGGTTTAATTCTCTATGGATTGCGTAAACAAGGTAGGTTAATAATTGGCTATGTGTTTGTCCAATTTTTCCTAGATCAGTGTGAAGAAATTGGAAGAGTGTATGAGATTGTGGTGATCACAAATACATTGTATTGTTTCATGATTCCTTGGTTGATTATACAATAAATATGGAGGGGTTTTGAGTAGTTGCTTTCCACATGAACATCTTGTGTTGTGTGATTGAATATTCCCTTTCTCTTACTTGCATATGATTGAGTGATCATGTTTTATATTCCACAAATATTGTAGAAGGATTCAGTATCTTTCTTTATTACATTGCATGATCAGATTGATTCCATTGATATAATTTCTACATGGTATTATAGTTGTCTTAGAGATTTTCTATATGGTATCAGAGTAGGAATTTTTTAGGTGGTGAGTTTGTAGAGAATATTTAAAAATCTGGATGCAAAATTTTCAAAATAAATAGAATATTTGTATTCCTTTTGAAAAAATGCCCAAATTGAAAAAAACAATCGGTCGAATCGGAGCTCGGATGAGGGAGATATCATCGATTTAAAATCAACTTTTTTTTACAAAATTTTGCGACAATGAGATAATTACAATGTACACGAGTCAGACAAGGAAAGAAAGCCAAGGGAAATAATTCCAAAGGAAAAGAGGATCTTGCGAGAGATTTTGATATGAAGGACATGGGGCTCTTGCATTATTTCCTTAGCTTGGTAATATGGAAAAGAGATAGGGAACTATTTGTATCTCAGGGCCAGTATGCCAAGGAGATTCTGAGGAAGTTCCACATGGAGGGCATCAAACCCATGGAGAATCCTCCTGCAGGTAACTGGAGGAAAGAGGATGCTACTTCAAGTGAGGTAGTGGATGCAACTTTTTATAGGCAGATTGTGGGTTCACTTATGTATTTGGTGAAAATACGACCAAACATATACTATGCAGTTAACCAACTTAGTCAAGTTATGGTTAAGCCTACCAAGGTCTTTTGGAAGGTGTGGAAGAATGTGTTGAGATATCTCAGGGGCACTATAAAGTATGGATTATGGTACATACAGACAGAGGGAGTGAAACTTCATGGCTTCACCAATGCAGATTGGGCAGGTAGTCCATCAGACAGGAAGAGCACAACAGGGGGCATCTTCAGCATAGGATTAGCAACAGTTTCTTGGTACACCAGGAAGCAGAGATGATTTGGACTTAGTACAGTCTAGGTAGAGTAATGGTAGCTATTCAGGATGCATGTGAGACCACTTGGATGTGGAAGATACTTTTTGGTTTGTTCGGTCATTAGATGGATCCGACGGTGATACATTGTGATAACCAGAGTTGCATAAAACTCTCGGTTAATCCAATATTCCATGAAAGGTCCAAGCATATTGACATCTGGTACCACCATCTCAAAGATTATGTTCAAAGGGGAATTATGTTGTTGCAATACATTCCCACGGAGGAGCAAGATGGAGATATCTTGACGAAGGTGCTTGCGAAGAGAAAATTCGAATACCACAGAGGCATGATCGGGGTATCATATAATCCATTTCTTGTTGAGAGGGAGTGTTGAAATTCAAAAATAAAATGAAACACACCCACTAGTGTGGGATCACGGGTCACATATTGATTGGTTCAAGTGATACATTAGTGTGCAACCAGTTTATTAAATAAATTGGAAAATTAATTGTAATCTTATCTCATACCAACTTGTTAACCAAGTGTGATAGACTTATTTAGCTCAAGAATTTAGAGTTAAGGGTCTAAGGATAGGCATGTAGAGTGATTCTATTATTAACATGGTCTAGTTGTAGTTGTAGCACTAGTGTAGTGTGATTAGGATCTGTTAACTCACATTAATTGAGTTAAAATTAGTTGAACTAGTTCTAACTGTTTGATGAACTAGTGGAAGATCAAGTGAATTAAAATAGATTTAATTCACCAATAGTGATATACCAAGTAACTGATGATTCACTATTTATAGTTGCATGCATGCTAATTTCAGTGGAGACCCAGTTGAGACAAAGGTTCAAGGCTAGTAAAATATCAGTTGTATTTTAGGCAAACTACCCAGGTGTTGTTATAAAACCATGGGAAGCCCATGTTGAATTACACAATCAAGGAAGGTTGAATTTCCTATTTAATAAGGGTTTAATTCTATAGGGATTTCGTAATCAGGGTAGGCTGAGGGTGGGCTGATAATTGGCTGTGTGTTTATCCAATTTTTCCTAGAACAATGTGAAGCAATTGGTAGAGTGTTTGAGTTTGTGGTGATCACAAATACATTGTATTGTTTCATGATTCCTTGGTTGATTATAAAATAAAGATGGAGGGGTTTTGATCAGTTTCTTTCCCCAAGAACACCTTGTGTTGTGTGATTTATAATTTCCTTTCTCTTACTTGCATGTGATTGAGAGATCATGATTTATATTCCACAAATATTGTAGAAGGATTCAATATATTTCTTTAGTACATTGCATGAGTGGATTGATTCCATTGATATAATTTCTACATGGTACTACAGTTGTGTTGGATATTTTCTACATCTAGTATTTCCATTATGTGTGTATGTGTTCTTTCATGTAGCTTATTTTTCTATGAACTAATTCATTTCTATCACAAGTGTGTTTTCTTTTGAAACTTTGCTTCCATATCCCATGCAATACTAGTAATGTATTGTGAGTTCATTTTCAGTTTACCTCTAGCACTTTCCTCTTATGCATGTCTCATATGGTGTCAACTCATTAATCCCTCTTGTGTAATATGTCTTGATTTTGTGGTTTTTATATTCTTGTATACCATCCTTCAAGTCGTGAATATTTGGTTGACCTCATTCCTACTTTCTGTGAATTTCTTCCTTTCCATCACATTAACATCTGCTCATTAATAGCAAAGAGATAAACATTCAAGGTGGTAGTTGGGCCCACATACTGGATGTGGCTCCTATCCCAAATAGTGTGAGGTCAAATTGGTACTTCACAACAGGGTGACCACCTAGATTTTGGCGGAATCCAACACCATCAACACACTTATATATTCTATTTTGTTATAATGAAATATTAATTCCCCTTCTCTTATGATGTTGGTATTAATCGTATACATTTTGCTCATATTGATTTAATATTAGTTTATCAATGGTATTCATGCTAACTTTTTAGGAAGGATTTTGGATGTTTTTATGTTGGTTTTATCTGTGCAGGTGCTTGGAGACTAAGGCAAGACATCCCCCAAGCTAGCTGCATCAACTGATTATTCGATCAATGTTTGACATGTGTGTCCTTTCATTCTCCTCTTGCATGCTATATTATGGTTTACATGATATAGATATTTTCTTGTAATATTGTTGTGCACTTACCACAAACACATTTCACAAATTTTTTTGGTGATCCCTCAACAAGGATCATGTAGCAATAGATCCTTCTAGTTGGGTAATTCTAACTACAATAAGGAGGAAGGGATAATACCCACTTGTGTACACCTTTATGTTGTTATCATTGTGAAGGGTATCCTAGGCAGAGCCATGGAGGCAAGAGACATTAATAAGGGTATGTTGAAGATGCATGTTGAGGTAACTGAATTTTTGTATGGTGCAATGATAAATGAATATGTCATAGGTTGGAAATGCAGAGGAAGTTGTTCATTAGTTTCAAATAATGCAAGACCATGGATTTGTACCAAACTTCACTATATACAACTCTTTGATTAAGGCGTATTGAAATATTTTCCATTTGAGAGAGGATTAAGAAACATATGAAAATATGAAAAAAAATTGGGCGATGGCCCATTTCTTTGCAAGAAATTGTATGATTGGTTTTTATAGAAATGCTAGTATGGTGAATGAGGTAGAGTAAAATTTTAAGGACTTAAAGAAAGTGGGCTAATAGTTGATATCATTAAAAATATGTGAGAATATGAGTTAAAGTTTTAATTGCATCTCCTAAATTTCTATAAGTGTGGTTCTTTGGTGGAAACTTTTCTGAATGCAAATTTTCTAAAAGGAAATAAATTTGGGTTAGTTTCTTAATTTGTGAGCAAATGAAAGGATGGAAACTCAATTGAAATATGACAACCTTTATGTTCATTCTTGATACAAGAACATACAACTTCTCTTTTATAGATTTTATATCCACCACCTTCTGTTGTTGATGAAAGGATATAGAGGGTTGGTATATCAAAAGTTCCTTATGAAAGACACTCCTTTGAACATTTTCACAACGAATCGTGCATCGATAATTATTGTAATTGTTTGTAAATTTTTATTCTATATATATACCAATGCACTAAGGACAATTCATTTATAAGGGGTGGGGAGGGGGTGCATGTAATACCCCAAACTGTAATTTTTATCCCCATATGATACTTAGATTGGTGATTGAGTGCATGCTAAATAGGCTAGTGAGTAGAGTTCTATTGATTCTCACATGCCTTTATGTGTATAAATGTGTTAAGATGGGGGTACAATGTACTAATGTGTTTTAAGACCGATGAGCTTATGTGTTAAAAATAAAGTGAGCCTAATAGATGTAACATGTAAACACATGTGTATTAACAAAAAATTTCCATGGTTGTATAGCAAGGGATGAAAATAATATGGGGGGCTCGGACCCCACAAAACAAGAAATATGATGTGGCATAACTAAGACATGGTTCCTTGGCCAAATAAATATTATTTTTATAATATTCTTAAAGTAAACTTGGGGATAATGTTAAAATATATTATAATATATTTTTATCCTAATCTATAAACAAAAGGTAAATGGAGTGGAATGGGATATTCATCTTTCTTTTTCCTTCAAAGACTTCCATGGGATGATTATGGTCCTAGTTCTAGGGACAACCAAAAGATCCCTAACTACTATAACCCAAGGACCCTAAGAGGGTTGGGTACAAACACACTTGTCCTTGGGCTACTTTGAGGAAGTATGGATCCCTGAAAGATCATTTTAGGGACAATTGTCCTTATATGGGGTTGGATGGTATTTAGAGAACCTTGAGGGTAGCTAGAACTCCTGAAAGTCACAATGATATAATACATATATGGCTAGCCTAAGTTGGAAACCCTATAAGGGTGATGTCACAACCTAAGGGATTATGGGTACAAAGAATTGGGTGAATTACCTTGGGTTGTGTGGGTTTATGGGGATGTGATCGTGTTGGTTAAAGTCTATTGGGGTTTAGTACCTTAGCCCTACTCATATTTGATACTAGAAAATGTACCTATCTGAGGTAGTTGTTGTCATTATGGAGTCATGGCCACAAATTAGGGGTGACTTGTTTATAAGAAATCTGGAGTAGCATGGCCTATGATTGTGTCGAATTTTCAAGGTCTACTACCAACTGGTAGATTCTATTAGATTAGTGCTCATACATTTTTTATGTTTTTTATTGTTGTGATGCATGTTATGATACTTTTCTAGTTATGTTATATGTGTTGTTGTGTTATTATAGTATCAATGGCATTGTGAGTGTCATGGATCCAGTTAGTTATCAAAGGAAGGGCGGTTACATTTCCCCATGACCAGCATTACCTTAATTTACCCCCATTTTACCATTTTTTGAATTTTTTTCCCCTTTTGAGGCTAAAAAATGACTCTAATAGTCCTTACCATAGGCTTGTGATAGGTTAAATCCCTTCAAATCAAATCTCTTCCAATGAAAACAACATGTGACACCTAGGTTTCATATACATGATAGTTACCATCGGAATAAAAGGCACTAATTATATTTAATACACCAACCTTATCCACATATATTGCATCACCAACTATCTCTTCTCTTAAAACCTTATGAAACCTATAAAAATTAATTGTCATGTTATGTGAGGCGCCCTTTAGACTTGAGCCACTCAAATCCACTGTCAAATTCCCATTAGAAGAACTAAAAACCAAGGAACAAAAATGTGGTTCCTACCCATACCAAAAATAGAATAATTGGTTGTAATATTCAAAAGTAGTAGTTCAGCTAATTGGAATATTATTTTTTATTAATTTTTGCATTTCCTAATGTTGTGCAAAAATAAAGTGGGTAGGGGACCCAAAAAAAAAAATTGGCCAAAATAAATCCTTTTCCCAAAGTCACTAAGGGAAAATTGCAGCTCTAGTAGTGGGGATGATTTGGTCTTAGGTGAAGGCATGGAGGGGGCAAGAAGAAGGTAGAGTGAGAGTGGCTGGAGGTAGGCAGCACATGGTTGGTTCAAGGAGAGGCATCATGGGCCAAGGTGGGACCCAAGGAAAGTGTTGGACCTCAATGGATAAAAGGGAGAGGGAAGGTCTCATTTTTCATTCTTTCAACTTATTTCTATTTTTCATTTTGACTAAGCATGCTTGAACCAGAGAGCCAAGTGTGCGGTGTTGTTTAGCACAAAAGATCTTCAAGAAGAGATATAAACCTCACCTTCGAGGAACCTCGAGTGGCTGTTCAAGAGAGGATTCCTAAATTTTGGTGAGAGAATCACCTAGCAGGAGCAATAGAGACAGTGTAGCCCCTTCTGGACTGCACAGAGGCCGAGTAGACTACGCAATGGATTGCGCAGTGCAGTGTGGTGTTGGTGCCGAGTGCATGGAGAGAAGAGGCGCTTAAGTAGGGTATTCGAAGGGGATGCTAGCCACCTCCTACCATGGATTTTAGTATCATTTCGGAGGCATTTACCATCAGTTTCCTCCAGAGGTTCGATTTCCCCGGCATCTCAGTAATCCAAGCCCAAGAGGGCCAATTTCTAGGATTGAGCTTCTAGAAAACCCTTCATGGGTTTTTGTTGGTTTATTGAGGAGAGTCCGGTGTTCAATTCCCAAAATTTTCTGAGCATGGGAAGCAGCCTAAATAGAAAATAGAAGATAGCCAACAACAACATTTTCTGGGCTAGGCAACACAGTGATTGAGCCACATAGAGCTATTTCCAACGAGAGTTTTTGCCTAGGTTTGAGTTGCCCTCTAGCCTACCCTAAGAAAACAAGGTGCAATATTTTCAATACCTTATTCATACTATTTCGCAGTATATGAATAAAATGGCTCAGCATTTATTTTGGCTCCATATTTTTTGTTTTAATGGTGTACATCTTGTTGATGTTGTTATTATTCTATTTTTCTTTGTATTACTGTTTAATCTCAATTTGGGATATTACAGTGGTATTATAGCTCATATAATTGGTTCATCCTATGGAGCATGCATTCTATGACACCATAATATAGATAGAATGTGGCTTACCAGAGGAAGATATACAAGAGTAGAGAAATAAGGCTCTAAATCACTCCATATCAGGTTGAAAGCATTCTGGAGGTCGAAGAGAGAGATATGTTGCACACGGATGATGGAAGGAATGAGGAGAAGGAGTTTGCTCAACTTCTTCTAAAATATTAAGAATACATCTTCAAGAGGATTTAGGAGATGTGTCAGAAGCTCAGCAATGGCAGTAAAGGGAAGGGAATTCAAGGATAATTCAAGATTGGAGAAGGGTATGGTACTTCACAGCACCGAGAAGGCCCTCACACTACCTTCTTGACTATACCCTACACTCCACCACGCTCCACCATTACCACATTCCTAGCTTCGAGGATAGGAGGAAATTAGGAACCAGAGGAGACTCACTATGGATAATTCTTTGTAGAGTACCAGTCCTATGGGCTATAATTTGGAAGGGCCATCACCTTCAATGAGTTTTTCCAGCTGAAGAACAATAAAAAACCCAAAGTCCAGGCCAGAGGAGGAGGGTACACACATGGGAGTGACCTGAAGCGTACCATGGGTAGGATTTTCCTTCTGACATTTGATGGGTCCTCAAAGATCTCAACTAAAGCATGGGTGGAGAAGCTGGATATATACTTCTAGCTTAATCAGATGATAAATTTGGAGGCCATTAAAGTGGCTAAGATGCACTTGGAGGGAGAAGCCCATGACTCGTGGTTTCATGGCTTGAATATGTTGGATCAAGCATGGGTGACAACATATGATGAATTTACCAGGATATTGCTTGGGAGGTTTGATAGGAGGGATCACGAAGAGAAATTTGGAGAACTGATGAAACTTATGTAGACAATGAACCCTAAAACATATATTTCTGATTTCTTGAGATTATCAGTGACAGTTCTGGATCTTTCGGAGCCCAATAGGTTTTCATGTTCATAGATGGGCTGGCAGAGCCATTTCCTCGGTTAGTGAGGTCAACTTGACCCACTACGCTCCAGGACACAATTGGGAGGACCCAGATCTTAAGGATACATTACTGAGGGCTAAGGCCCCTATTCCCAACAAACCAACTTTCCAGTAGAGAGGAAAGGATGTGAGAGCTACACCCCCGAGAGGGAACTAGGGTGGGGGCCATTAGATGATGATACCAAGAGAGATATGTGGAGGAATAATATTTTCTTCACATGCCAGGAGCCATGGGCACCAAGCCATAACTGTGCAATAGGGGAGGCACACTACATCGAGGTCTTCTTAGACAACGAGGGAGAAGAGGATGTACTCTTTAATATGAGAGGTGAAGACAGTACAACATCATAGGGATAAGGGCCTCCACCTCCACCCACACCAACAGGAGGAGGAGCATTGTTTGCACCGACTGGAGGGGTCCTTGCATCTTTGTGGGGAATACCCAAATAATTAACACTAAGGATTAGGGGGACAGTTCATGGATAGCGTGTCTTAGTGCTTGTGGGAAGTGGAGCCTTACAAACTTCATAGATGCCTAGATGGTGCAGAGGAGGGGCATCCATATAGAGGGATTTGATTGATTCTTTGTGCTAGTATGAGGAGCTAGGACCATGCAGTGCATGTGTTATGTTCACACCTTAACAGTGACCATGGGGACTTACTCAGTGACAAATCATTTCTTTGTGGTCGACATTCTAGACATGAACATAGCGTTGGGGGTTTAATGGCTCATCACCCTTGGTAGAGTCACTCCTAATTGGAAGGAGCTGGAGATGGAGTTCCTGGACAAGAACAAAAAATCAATGATTCTTACGGGTATGCATTCATACCCACCTCAGAAAAACTCTATGCATAGGATGGAGGAATACTTCAATTGGGGACACATAGAATGGGAAGTTGAGTTGAGGATTTTAGAGGTAGATATTACAACTAGACCCACACATCCAAATGTATAAGCCAATATTGACCGTTACTCCACGGTTTTCATGGAAATTCCACTAGCGCAACCACCCAACCCATTATTTGAGCACACCATTGAGTTGGAGCCAGATAGTCAGGTTGTGATCTCAATTCTGTATAGGCACCCCAAGGCCTATCGGGATCATATTGAGAGGGCCATACATGAAATTGTTTCCTTGGGTGACATTCGACCGAGTTCAAGCCCCTTTGTTTCATTAGTTGTCCTTGTGAAGAATAAGGATGATACACTGAGAATGTGTATTGATTAAAGGGCCTTGAGAAAAAAGAAAATGAAGAACCACTACCCCGTCCTAGATAGATGAGCTGATGGAAGAGTTGAGGGGGGCTGAGTTCTTCTCCAAAATAGATTTGAGATCAGGGTACCATCAAATTTGAGTGAGGGATAAGGATGTCCCAAAGATAGCGTTCAGGTGCCATTATGGGCACTTTGAGTTTTTGGTGATGCCCTTCGGGCTAACCAATGCTTTAGCCACCTTTGAGTCATGTATCAACCACCTCTTTCGTGGCCAGCTATGGAAGTTCATGCTAGTCATTTTCAATGAAATTATGGTATATAGCCAAACATGGGAGGAACGATTTGCTATACTTGGACCACATTATAGGTGACGATGTGGTGCGGGTGCATGAGGAGAATATCAGGGCCATCATAGATTGGCAAGAGCCCAAGAATTTCACCGAGCTGAGGGGATTTTTGGGCATTTTCACTTATTACAGGAAGTTCATGAAGGGCTTCTCTTTGTTAGTTGTGCCCCTCATGAATTTGACCAGGAAGGGAGCATTCACTTTGACCCCCATAGCGCAGGAGGATTTTGATCGCCTCAAGTAGGTGATGATTAGATACGTAGTACTGGCACCCCCTGATTTTACCAATTCATTTGTCTTGGAGTGCAATGCATTCGAAGTAAGAGTTGGGGCAGTACTGATGCAGGATGGGAACCCCACTGCATTCGAGAGATGGAAGATATTGCATCATGAGAGGAATTTCCACATATATGACAAAGAGATGTTGGCCATCATGCATGCACTGGCCAAGTTAAGACAATATTTGGTGGGGAACCAATTCAAGGTTAAGACTGATCATAATAGCCTGTGGTATTTTCTAGAGCTAAAGAAGTTGAAGGAGAGACAACAAAAGTGGTTCAGTAAGATCCAAGTTTATAACTTTGAAATTGAGTATTTCAAAGGGAATAACAATGTGGTGGTCGATGCCTTGTCTCCGAGGCCAACTTCCCTCTCCTTGATGAGCATAGACATAGATTGTAAGGCACAGTTACTGGTGGAGTACTCGAAGGACTAGTTTGAATGGGAGGTTTTGGATTGGCAGGTGACGGATGACCAGTTCTGGGTAATGGATGAGTCATTTATTATCGATGCTGGATATTTTTGACATCCAACTCTCAGTTTCATGATAATACCTTGCATGCAGTACATTAGTCACCACTATTAGGACGTCGGAGGTTTACCAAGACTTACAGGACCATGAGAGAGAGTTTCTCCTGGAAGGGACTCAAGGAGGATGTGCTCTGACATGTCTGGGAGTGCGTAGTTTGCCAGAGGAACAAGGGGGAGTTGACCCATCCAGTTGGGCCATTGGATCCTCTACCCATTTTGGAGGGGAAATGGGAGAGCATATCGACGTATTTCATCACAGGGTTTCCCATGGTGCAAGGCAAGGACTGCATCTTTGTCGTAATGGATAAGCTGATGAAGTATGCACATTTCTTTTCTATATCATCTCGGTACACAACCTCATAGGTGGCTGAGTTGTTTTTCAAGTTCTAGCTACATTGGTCTTCCAAAGACCATAGTTAGTGACCGGGACAAGAAGTTTATGGAGGATTTTGGAAGGATTTGTTCTGACTCGTAGGCATAGAGCTCACACTGAGCATGAGATACCATCCATGGACCAATGGGTAGATAGAGATAGTGAACAAGTGGTTGGAAGGCTACTTGTGGAACTAATTCATAGGGAAAAAAAAGGTCTGGTTGTGTTGGCTGCATTTAGGGGAGTACTGCTACAACACCACTTTCCATATGTCTATTGGTATGTCCCCTTTTCATGCTTTGTATGGTTATGATGCATTAACATTTTATAATGCTATGTTTTGGGAAAGTAAGGCCCCTAGGGCCAAATATTGAATCCAAGAGATTCAGCATATCCTTAGGTCTTTCAAGGACAAGTTGAAGACAATGCAGAACCAACAGAAAATGTATGCAGACCGGGGCTGTGTAGAGAGCCAATTTGAGGTAGGGGACTTGGTGTACCTCTTACTTCAACCATACAGGAATTCTACGCTGAAGTAGAAGGGAGCTAAAAATATCAATCCTAGCTTCTATGGGCTATATAGAGTTGTCTGGCGAGTTAGGGAGGTGGCATATGAGCTAGAGTTTCCACAGGGGAGCAAGATACACAAAATATCCCATGTTTTGTGCTTGAAGAAGGATTTATGATCTAGGTGGATATCGGTGGCCACCCACCTATTCCATTTGGACTAGCACCATCAATTCTTGCAGCTTTTCACATTCAGCACAACTTACTATTTTTAGCAGGTTTTCGGGTCCTCCACTCCCATAGACTTTTTGGGGCCTTAATGATCCAGGTGGATATTGGTGGCCACCCACCTATTCCATTTGAACCCCCACCATCAGTTCTTTCAATTTTCAAGTTGCAACAAAACTTACTATTTTTAGCAGTTTTTCAGGTCCTGAACTTCCGAAGCCTTTTTGAGGCCCTAAACGACGTTTTTTGGGAAAACGGAGAGCAACATGGGTCCATGGACACTCCTCGGATAGATCTTTCTAACGAGCTATGGAGCGTGTCAAATGGAGAAAGGATGCCAAAGTTACGTCCTCGCGACGTTGAACCACCAATTTACCCAAACGGGGCCCATAGTTTTGGCGCTTCATCTCCTAGGGTTAGGCTTTTGGAATTTTAGAGTTCTCCATTGTTTCTCAATAATAACTAGGCCCTCAAGCCTCATTGTAACACAGTTCAGAGGTCTGTATCCATCACATCTCTTCTCAGAGATTCGCTACCTGCACCCTAGCTATTTTATTTCCATTATGCTTGTAAGCATATTTCTGTTATTTGATATTAATGAAATGAATCATTATATCCGCTGCATCTCTATGTTCATGGTTATTTCTGTATTCTATTGCATTCCTGCATAAATCTGGATCAGTGGTATCAGAGGGGGTCTAATCTTTCTTTGTTTTTCTTTGCATGTCCCCAACACGGTCAGGGTATAAGGAGTTAGGGCTCGATCTGGTTGATCCCTTGCAAGATCAGCCTCACAAACCCCGACGACCTCCCATGGTGGAAGAAAAGAAAGATGAAGGAGCAAGAGATCCTATCAAAATACTGCTCAAGGAGGCCCTCCAGAAACAAAGGAACGCGATGATGGATAACTTTGCTCAAATCCTTCAACGACTGCCCACATATGGCGCATCTGCATCCAACAGCCACTCTGGAGGCGCCACTCCCTTCAAGGTACAGGTAAACTTTGACATTCCTATATTTGAAGGAAAAATAGATGCAGACACTGTAGACAGATGGTTAAATTTGTTGGAAGGGTATTTCTCGATCCATGACTTCTCTGACCGAGAAAAGATTATTTTTGCACTCCTCAAAGCCACCCCCAATGTCAAAGACTGGTGGGAAACCTATCGTGAGCAAGAGGGCGAAGGGGAATCCTCTCTATTCTCAGCCACACTCACTTGGAATTCATTCTGAGACGGCATCAAGGAAAAATATTACCCCGTGGGGAGCTATGAGGACAAATACATCCAATGGACCACGTTGCGGCAACAAAAGGATCAAGAAGTGCACGAACTGACGAATCTGTTCCATACCTTGCGCACAAAGTTGGGTATTAAAGATTCAGAGAGACATTTGGTGCTTAAGTACCGCGGCTATTTGCACAAATACATTCAGGAGGAAATGGATTTCCTCAACATTACATCACTTGGCACGGCATATTGCTATGCCACCAAGATCGAGCAGAAATTTAAGCAAAAGAAGTGAGACTTTGGATTTGTGAATCAGAAAGGTGCCCCCGAACCAAAGAACAAGGGGCAAGGCCAAAGCAATGTGACTCAGAACAACACCACAAATACAAATAAGGACATAGGGAAGTGGTTTGAATTTCATCACAACCCCATTCACAGCACAAACGAGTGTCGGGCCAAACAGTCTTTGGTGGCTGAACTAAAGGCACTGAAATCAGATGCATTTTCTGATCCTGAGTTAGAACCAGAAAAAGGTAATGACAAAGGGAAGCAGATCATTGATTCAAATCCTAGTGTCATTTTTTCCACCACCAAGATCCAGAGGGAGGGTCCAGAGGATCCAGAGGAGGGGGAGCGCCTCTTCCAGTCGAAGATGTGGGTGAAGGGTTCTCCGCTGCAATTTCTCGTGGATAGCGGAAGCCAAAAGAACCTCATTTTAGCAGAGGTCGTGAAGCGGCTTGGCCTACCAACCATAGCACACCCACAGCCATATACCATCAGGTGGCTCCACCCAGGGAGAGATCTCCGCATCCGCCAGCAGTGCCGCCTTCCATACAGTATCAAGCCATTCACAGATGAGGTATTGTGTGATGTTGCTCCTCTTGATGAGGCTGATGTATTATTTGGCCAACCATACTTGTGGAGGCGACATGATATGTATGATTCTAGGCCTCGTGCTGTTATTATTACTTTGGGAAATAACTTGTACAGGATACCGGAGGTAGTACCGCCTCCTTTCATCTCTTTGACTACTGCAAAACAACGCAGTAAGATTATTTCCCAAACCAGGAAATTAATTTTCCTTACAACTCACTCACAGCGAAAGAATAATATTTTGGCCACAACCTCAAAATAGGGCTCCCTTGCATGGCTACAGCAGATGGACAAAGTCATGGAGGAATACGAGGACATTTTATCCTCACCCATAGAGGTTCCGCTACACTGTCAGGACAAGCACTCTAGTGATCTTACTCCCAACGCACCACCGCCTGATGTTGCCATACATCCTGCAACTACACATACAGAATCCAAACATGTACTATTTGAGGCTGATAAATAAACCAAATTTACTAAACACATCCAGCCTATCCACCCGCAGGTCCATGACATCTTCAACACATCTAATACTCAGTTCAACAGAATTTTCCTCATCTCATGGAGGATCTCAATGCAATGGGGACCATTGCTTCCTAAGGAGGGAGGAATGATCCAGGTGGATATTGATGGCCACCCACCTATTCCATTTGGACTAGCAACATCAATTCTTGTAGCATTTCACATTCAGCACAATTTACTATTTTTAGCAGGTTTTCGGGTCCTCCACTCCCGAAGCCATTTTGGGGCCTTAATGATCCAGGTGGATATTGGTGGCCACCCACCTATTCCATTTGAGCCCCCAGCATTAGTTCTTTCAGTTTTCAAGTTGCAACAAAACTTACTATTTTTAGCAGTTTTTCGGGTCCTGAACTTTCGGAGCCTTTTTTAAGCCCTAAACGATGTTTTTTGGGAAAACGGAGAGCAACATGGGTCCATGGACACTCCTCGGATAGATCTTTATAACGAGCTATGGAGCGCGTCAAACAGGGAATGGATGCCAAAGTTACGTCCCCGGGAATTTGAACCACCAATTTACCCAAACGGGCCCCATAGTTTTGGCGCTTCATCTCCTAGGCTTAGGCTTTTGGAATTTTAGAGTTCTCCATTGTTTCTCAATAATAAATAGGCCCTCGAGCCTCATTGTAACACAGTTTAGAGGTCTGTAGCCATCACATCTCTTCTCAAAGATTCGCTACCAGCACCCTAGCTATTTTATTTCCATTATGCCTGTAAGCATATTTCTGTTATTTGATATTAATGAAATGAAGCATTATTTCCACTGCATCTCTATGTTCATGGTTATTTCTGTATTTTTTTGCGTTCCTGCATAAATCTGGATCAGTGGTATCAGAGGGGGTCTGCTCTTTCTTTGTTTTTCTTTACATTTCCCCAACACGGTCAGGGTATAAGGAGTTAGGGCTCGACCTGGTTGAACCCTTGCAAGATTAGCCTCACAAACCCCAACGACCTCCCATGGTGGAAGAAAATAAAGACGAGGGATCAGGAGATCCTATCAAAATACTGCTCGAGGAGGCCCTCGAGAAACAAAGGAACGCGATGATGGATAAATTTGCTCAAATCCTTCAACGACTGCCCACATGTGGCGCATCTGCATCCAACAGCCACTCTGGAGGCGCCACTCCCTTCAAGGTACAGGTAAACTTTGACATTCCTATATTTGAAGGAAAAATAGATGCAGACATTGTAGACAAATGGTTAAATTTGCTGGAAGGGTATTTCTCGATCCATGACTTCTCTGACTGAGAAAAGATTATTTTTGCACTCCTCAGAGCTGCCCCCCATGTCAAAGACTGGTGGGAAACCTACCGTGAGCAAGAGGGCGAAGGGGAACCCTCTCTGTTCTCGGCCACACCCACTTGGAATTCATTCCGAGACGGCATCAAGGAACAATATTACCCCATGGGGAGCTATGAGGACAAATACATCTAATGGACCACGCTGCGGCAACAAAAGGATCAAGATGTGCACGAACTGACGAATCTGTTCCATACCTTGCACACAAAGTTGGGTATTAAATATTCAAAGAGACATTTGGTGCTTAAGTACCGTGGTTGTCTGCACAAACACATTCAGGAGGAAATGGATTTCCTTGACATTACATCGCTTGGTATGGCATATCCTTATGCCGCCAAGATCAAGCAGAAATTTAAGCAAAAGAAGCGAGACTTTGGATCTGCGAATCTGAAAGGTGCCCCCGAACCGAAGAACAAGGGGCGAGGCCAAAGCAATGTGACTCAGAAAAACACCACAAATCCAAGGAAGGACACGGGGAAGTGGTGTGAATTTCATAACAGCCCCACTCACAGCACAATCGAGTGTCGGGCCAAACAGTCTTTGGTGGCCGAACTAAAGGCACCCGAATCAGATGCATTTTTTGATCCTGAGTTAGAACCAGACAAAGGTAATGACAAAGGGAAGCAAATCATTGATGTGGATCCCAATGCCATTGTTGCCACCACCAAGATCCAGAGGGAGGGTCTAGAGGATCCAGAGGAGGGGGAGTGCCTCTTCCAGTCGCAGATGTGGGTGAAGGGTTCTCCGCTGCAATTTCTCGTTGATAACAGAAGCCAAAAGAACCTCATTTCAGCAGAGGTCATGAAGCGGCTCGGCCTACCAACCATAGCACACCCACAGCCATATACCATCGGGTGGCTCCACCCAAGGAGAGATCTCTGCATCCGCCAGCAGTGCCACCTTCCATACAATATCAAGCCATTCACGGATGAGGTATTGTGTGATGTTGCTCCTCTTGATGTAGCTGATGTATTATTGGGCCAACCATACTTGTGGAGGTGACATGATGTGTATGAGTCTATGCCTCGTGCTATTATTATTACTTTGGGAAATAACTTGTACAGGATACCGTAGGTAGTACCACCTCCTGTCATCTCTTTGACTACTGTAAAACAACGCAGTAAGATTATTTCCCAAACTAGGAAATTCATTTTCCTTACAACTCACTCACAGGGAAAGAAGAATATTGTGTCCACAACCTCGAAACAAGGCTCCCTTGCACGGCTGCAGCAGATGGACAAAGTCATGGAGGAATACGAGGACATTTTATCCTCACCAATAGAGGTTCCGCTACATTTTCAGGACAAGCACTCCAGTGATCTGACTCCCAACGCACCACCGCCTGATGTTGCCATACATCCTGCAACTACACATACAGAATCCAAACATGTACTGTCTGAGGCTGATAAAGAAACCAAATTTACCAAAAACATCCAGCTTGTCCACCCGTAGGTCCATGACATCTTCAACACATCTAATACTCAGTTGAATAGAATTTGCCTCATCTCATGGAGGATCTGAACGCAATGGAGAACATTGCTTCCTAAGGAGGGAGGAATGATCCAGGTGGATATCGGTGGCCACCCACCTATTCCATTTGGACTAGCACCATCAATTCTTGCAGCTTTTCACATTCAGTACAACTTACTATTTTTAGCAGGTTTTCGGGTCCTCCACTACCGAAGCCGTTTTGGGGCCTTAATGATCCAGGTGGATATTGGTGGCCACCCACCTATTCCATTTGAACCCCCATCATCAGTTCTTTTAGTTTTCAAGTTACAACAAAACTTACTATTTTTAGCAGTTTTTTGGGTCATGAAGTTCCAGAGCCTTTTTGAGACCCTAAACGACGTTTTTTGGGAAAACGAAGAGCAACATGGGTCCATGGACCGATGTTGCTCGTTCAAAAATTTTACTCCTCAGACAAATCTTTCTAACAAGCTATGGAGCGTGTCAAACGGAGATCGGATGCCAAAGTTACATCCCCAGGAAGTTGAACCACCAATTTACCCAAACGGGGCCCATAGTTTTGGTGCTTCATCTCCTAGGGTTAGGCTTTTGGAATTTTAGAGTTCTACATTGTTTCTCAATAATAAATAGGCCCTCAAGCCTCATTTTAACACAGTTCAGAGGTCTATAGCCATCACATCTCTTCTCAGAGATTCGCTACCAGAACCCTAGCTATTTTATTTACATTATGCCTGTAAGCATATTTCTGTTATTTGATATTAATGACATGAAGCATTATTTCCACTGCATCTCTATTTTCATGGTTATTTCTGTATTCTATTGTGTTCCTGCATAAATCCGGATCAATTTAGGACAGTAGGTGACCGCAGCTACTGAGCTCCCTCCTTCAAATGAATAGGGGCATTTGGTGCTCCAGCCCGAGGTAATTCTTGACACTAGAGAGATACACTTAAGGATCAGGGAAGTTAAGGAGTATCTGATCAGATAGAAGAACCTCCCAGATGAGGATTTCACTTTAGAAGGGGAATTGATTCTTCAACATTCATCTTTGCATTTTCTTGAGGACAAGTAAAATTTTGGCGAGGAGGACTGTAATATTCCAAAGTAGCAGTTCAACTAATTGGAATATTATTTTTGATTAATTTGTTCATTTCCTATAGTTGGGCGGAAAGAAAGTGGGTAGGATACCCAAAAATAAAATTTGGGCAAAATAAAGCCTTTTCCTAAAGTCACTAAGGGAAAATTGTGGCTCTAGTGGTGGGGTCGATTTTTTCTTAGGTGGCGACGTGGAGGGGGCTCGAAGAAGGCATCGTGAAAGTGGCTGGAGGTAGGCAACATGTGGTTGGCTCAAGGAAAGGCAGGGAGGGCCAAGGTGGGACCCAAGGAATGCGTTGGGCCTAAATGGACAAAAGGGAGAAGGAAGGACACACTTGTCATTCATTCAAATTATTTATATTTATCATTTTTACTGAGCACGCTCGATCCAGAGAGCTAATTCTGTAGTGTTCTTTAGCACACGTGATCTTCAAGCAGAGATCTCAACCTCTGTCTCAAGACAACTTGAGTGCCTTCTTAGGAGAGGAGTCTTGAATTTTGGTGTTGGAATTACCCAACAACAACAACACAGACAGTGTAGCCCTTTTGGAGTGCAAAGGCCTAGTAGACTACACCGTGGATTGTGCAATGCAGTGTGGTGTTGGTGTCGGGAGTGTGGAGAGAAGAGGAGCTTCAGTAGGATATTCAGAGGGGAGGCTAGCCACCACCTACCAAATATTTTAGTAAAATTCCAGAGGAATTTATTAGCAGTTTTCTCGAAAGGTTCAATTTCCCTAGAAAATCAATGAGAGAAGCCCAAGAGGGCCAATTTCTAGGATCGAGCTTCCAGCAAACCCTTCGTGGAATTTGTGGGTTTATATAGGAGGGTCTGATGTTCAATTCCAAAAATGTTCTGTGCAAGGGAAGTAGCCTAACCAACAGACCGAAGATAGTCTTCATCAACATTTTTAGGGCTAGGCAGCATAGTGATTGATCCACATAGAGCTATTTTGAGGAGGAGATTTTTTGTGGGTTTGAGTTGCCCTTTAGCCTGCCTTAGGTAGACCCAGGTGCAATATTTTCAGCACCTCATTTGTACTCTTTCCCAATATATGAATAAAATGGCTGAGTATTGATTTTGGCTCCAAATTATGTGTTTTAATGGTGTACTTCTTGTTAATGTATTTATTAGTTTATTTTTATTTTTATTGTTGTTTAATCTCAATTGGGATATTACATTGGTGACCTCCATATGCACTTTTCCATGAGAACTTAAGTTTTTTTCCATTACCAATACCCTCCCCATAGCAATATTAGAGGTGGTAGTTATAGGGTTCAATATACTTAGAATAATATTCATGAATAATCATTATTTGGACCATGTCATATATATATTTCACCTCATATTCTTTACATCCCATCATTTTAACTTTATTTTCATTGTGAAATTAATTTGTATTATTGAAGAAGGTCTATTAGTGTCACTTGTTATTGTTGAAGAGTATACAAAATCTTTGGGAACTTCGTGAAGAATGTAGCTAATAATAGGTTCAAATGATTAACTTAATTGAGAAGTATAATTAACATGAATAATCACAAATATAATATCAATGTATTACTTTTAAACCATACATGTTGACAATTTCACATTAATGAATTTGTCAATGGGTACAAAATACTCATTACTTTCATGCTCAAACATGCATATGTACTAATTTATCATAATCACATGATGAAAATACAATGTTGGTATGCAATTGAGTCTCCTTCCACCTCAAGTGGAAACACTAAAGTGAAAAACCAATGTACATATCTTCCCTCCCATCTATCCCTCAATCCCTATCTTTCTCTTCCCCACTCTCCCTCATTCAGTCACTCACAAGCACTCCCTCTCCTACTTTTCCATCTTCGTTCCTCTCTATCTCTTTCTATCCTTTCCTCCATCCCATAGTCTCTCCATCGAAATAACCCCCTTCCAGCTATATCTATCTCTTCCTCCCCATGTATACCACATATCCCCTTCCCCCACTATATCTCTCTCTTCCTCCCCATGTCTCCCACATCTCAACCTCCCCCCCTTACCCACCCTCCTTCCGTATCTCTCTCACTTTTCAATTGTCACTCACTCTCTCTCTCTCCCTAACTTTTTCCTTCACTCACCCACTAATTTCTCACCTCCCCCCCATCTCTCTCTCTCTCTCTCTCTCTCTCTCTCTCTCTCACACACACACACACACACACATCTCTCTCCATTGTCTAGAAAGTATAAACACATATAGATTCAATTATCTAGATTTTAAATATATATTTTCTAAAAATAATTAATAGCATGTTATTTGTAATATGCTTTAAATTAACATATATCAAACTTAAAATTCATTAATAAGCGTGTTTATGTGTGTTATAAATTATTTATATAGGCCAGACAAATATGTTGTCCAAAAACTATAGAAAAATATAGAGTCAAATATGTAGATTTTAAATATATATTTTCTAAAAAATTAATAGTGTACTATTTTTAATATACTTTTCTCTTAACATACATAGAAATATCCCCGGATGCGGGTGATTCAATGTCGATTTAATGGGATGGGATGGAGGGCTTCAAAGCTCTGCCACCATCTGGCCTATGGGTACGAGGAGTTAAACGGACAGTTGCACAACGACTGGCTCCATTTATCCTCCCCTCCTTCCAACGCTATGGACACTGCACAATTCTGCTCTCGCGCGAATTTGACTGTCACAAACCTTCCCTCCGCATGCTTCGGCGGGATTCTCACCATGGAAGCAGTTAAGATTATTGATCGGCTAGGTATGGAAAGGACGGACTGGGCATATGTTGAGGCATGGCGCGATGTGGGTGGGTATCGCTCGCAACAGGTTATTTATCACCAGCTCATGGCTTACCTTCAGAATTGTTCTGGAGTCTTTAATAGATGTGTCTACAGGTGGGAGAGAGTCGACCAGTGTATGGTGTGTTTTATGAGGAGGGACGCTCATTCTCCTGGGATTGTCAAGCAGCTGTTGAGTCCCCTTACAGTTTATCATTCGGCTTTCATTCTGGTCTTGGGCGCTTTCTAGAACCCGTTGTTGAGTTCCCTTTCGGCTTTCATTATGGTCCTGGGTGCTTTCTGGTACCCGCTCCTTCGCACCATGTCGAGGTTACGACACCGCTTAAGGAGCAGAAGGGGAAGCACGCGGAGCCATCCTTCCCATGCTCTCTCCAGCCCTTCTCCGAACTCCTCCTTTGGGGAAGGCTCGAGCCACTATCCCAGAACTCGTTCTGGTCGGGGGCGCTCGCATGATTATCGCCTTTTTTGGGGTCCTCATTTGCACCCTCCTCCTACCTCCTCTGCTCCAACTACAGGCACGGCTCGGTTCACCTTCAACAGTAGTCTCAATCGCCCTCGGATAACTGCCATTCTCTCGGTGGTTTTCCTGGAAGACAGCGTTCAGGGGGAGGTCAGCTCTCATCTGGTAGCTCCTGTGGCGAATGTTATAGCTCCTGACACCCAATTCTCGGCTTTCAATCTGGGTGGTGGCAATTTCCCAGCGCAGCCTCAGTCTCGCCCTGCAGAACCGGTTCTAGATGAAGATATGCTCTCTGCTGATCATGTTGCCCCGGCTTCTCATGACGAGCCTGCTTCTGACATGCACGCCACCGGCTGGTGCAGGATTGAGGAGGAGCCTCCGGAAGACCAATGGGTTCGTTGCTTGGTCTTTTTTCTGTCTCTGTTACCCAAACTTCTGGGTTTTTTTTCTGTTATGGAAGCTTTGATGTTTTCTGGCCCTCTTTTGTATCTTCTGGGTCACAGTATCTCTTGGAAAACTATGGTTCTGCACCCCTGCGTGGGTCTCGATAGTCTACAACACTGTTTTTTCCTGAACTTTCTGCCTCCAAGGCAGCAGTTACTGACTTCGGTCTCGATGTAATTATACCCACTTGTTAATAGATCAAATTTACTTAGAAAAAAAAACATACATAGAAATATTAAAACACATCATTCTTTTATTTCTACTGTAACGTTATTTTTGGATTTAACTAACGGGGAATAATATTATATGGTGCACTGGAGGAAGTTCAAGGGGACATTTTTTAATCACGTTAAGACACTTTTAGGTTGCACTAGCCTTATAATTTCAATCATACAATTAATTTTGTAATATGAAGAAAACATAAATTAAGATTATAAATTTTGAAAAAATAGATGCCCAAAAATAAAATTCTCTTTCTCTACATTTTTTTATAGTAAGATTCTATGATTTAAGTACTCAAACATTAAACTAAGGAAAATATATGCATTATATGTTGCAAGAAAAATAACATTCCATTGTTAAAAAAACTCAAAATTCACTTAGCAATACACAATTTCTATAAATATAAACTATATATTTGAAAAGGTAATCATTAACTTGAAGCCACATATATTTATTTTTTTCGAAAATGATGTCACCCACCTATATTGATAATCAATGAGGGCTACAATTTTCCTTTCTCTTTCAAATGAATTTGTTAACATATGTCCACTGATATCAAAGTGTAAAATTTTTAATATTTGAACTTAACTCTATGAAAACTAAGAAAATGGAGACCTATGCATCTTACTAATTTTGCATGTTTATCATGTCTTCAAAACCATATCTTATTTTAACCTTAATCTCAAGACAAATGTGTGTGCGGGTATGTATGTTATACATATGATTTTCTATAGGATAGACAAACTTGTTTTCAACAAATTATAAACACATATGCAGTCAATTGTGTATATTTTAAATGTATATTTTCTTAAAAAAATTAATAATGTAGTATTTTTAATTTACTTTTCTCTTAAAAAATATCGAAATCTTAAAACACATTTCTTTTATTTCCATGAATCAATAGTCTAAGAACCAAATATGTCTTTCACTTATCAAAAAATTTCTTGTACATGAAAAGTTGTAGAAATGAAAAAATACTAAGCTCTTAAGTGCCAACTACTTCCTCTAACTCAACTACTTCTAACTTCTTCCTGATGGGATACTTTATCTCTCTATTTGTACAATATGAGTGAGGGTCAATATCCTGAAAAGCGGGAATTCTTTACCTCCAAATCTCCTAGAAAACAACATCTTTTCCCATGAGTGGCCTCACAACTATGAGGGGTATTTAGTGTTTCAAGTCAGTCAATTTTGATATTCTTGCAATAGGGGATATGTCCCATAAATATATATGACTAGATATCCTTCTGATCTATGTCAAATGTTCTCAATATCCTGCATCATAAACACACTAGGCACATAAATCATGATAAATATCTATAACCTTCCTAACAACTTATTTAAGCTAAGAAAAAATTATTAAGTGCAAAAGGAAACGCCTAATACAAACTTTTTGTGCCTAGGAAAGGTTAGATGAGCCTTATGTGTTACCTAATTGGGAGGAAAAATATACCCTGTTACTAAAACTATTTCTCATCCTCTAAGCAACCTATTCTTCCTCCTTTCTCTTATTTTCCTCATTTATTCCCATTATGACCTATTTTAGCATCCAATGTTGTGGTGGAGGTGCTTGTTAATACTGGATAAAATCTTGCATTTGCATCCATGTCCAACCAATCTCTTGACTCTTCCTCCTGACTTTGATGTTCCTAAATTCCTAGCAGTAAAGGAGGATTGAATTTGAGACCACTCCATTAGTTTTCAAGTTTCTAAATAACATTTTAATAAATATGGGTTTCTTCCATTGCATCCTGCAACCTATCAGGGGAATGGTATTCCCCGAACTTCATGTTGTAAGGTAGATTCTTCCATCTCCTCTGGAAATCCTATGACATTTCTTTTCCCAATAGTCTAAAGGTATCCTCAAAGTTGAGGATGGCTTCTACCTACCTCGTTTTTTAAACCATCACCACTTCAGTATCCTCTGCTAGGATTTCATGTGTAGAAGTTACGATGAATGGATTAAGATGTTCTAGCCTAATCCACATTGGTTCCTTCAGCTTTATGTCCAAATATCTTTTTACTTTTTCTACCTAGGCCTCCTCATGCTTAAGACAAGATGCTAGGGCCATCAACCTTGTATCTCTCAAATATGGAATTGGGTCCAATATGGTCATATTAGGAAGAACAAGGATGTGAATGTGAAACTCAACAACCTTAGTTGTGTCTTATGTGTTGAGCTAAAGAAAAAATTCAATGAATTCTTTAACATCCTGTGGAGGGAGATATCCTCTTTGTGCTTACATTTTTATATTAAATTTGAACCAATGTGACTTTAGGAATAAGGAGTAGGTATTTGATGGTTTCCTACAACTGGTTTATTCCAAAGAAAGATGTCTCATTTTGCTAATGGTTTCATAAAATAACCCTAACGGTTTCCTATGAATGTGGTGCATGCTCCAAGAAGTGGCATGTTATAGAACCAATAATCAAGATTGCATCTACATCATGTCTCCTATCAGTATATTTCATTAAACGAAAAAAAGAGAAGGTACTTGTGGATAACTCTAATTAGTTCAGATGACCTCTATCTATATCCTAAACTCTATTTCTAACTCAATCCTAGATATTTCTGGTTTGGGTTCATTGTTCACCTGTCAATTGGAGATATGATGTGGAAATAAGGCATGAGAGTAAACCATTCATTTCATATCACCGTTTAAGAGTGGGTATTATGAAAATGTTCTTTATGAATTATTTAAACCTTAGATTAAGTTATATCTTGAAGATTACACCCACATTGTATTGCACTAAATGTTGTAGTATTCAAATTAATGAACATTATCATTCAAATCCCCTTGGAATAATTTTACATTATAATGTGGCACATGGGTTGAAACATGGAAGAAGAGACATTCATTTTAGTGTACATATATGCTCGAAATAATATACATGTCGGATTCATGAGTCAACTTCCTTGAGCATTCAATGACATACATAACGCTTGGGAGATGTTTTTCATAATGGGCACATACAAGGCATGAGGGCTTCACTGTGGGAGAAATACCATAGTGCGTGGGTTCATATTGGGGGGTATATAGTTAGGGGAAAATGACATAATATATTGGGGGATATATACAAGGTAAAGGGTTTTTATATTGGCAGGTATAAAACATGGAGCTCAAAGTTAATGAAAAAATAGATACATACAATATAAAGTGAAAATAGGGGTTTTTTAAGTTGGGAAGGTTTATTGGGTTTATATTGATAGGGGGTTAAATAATGTAATTTTTAGAGGTATTTTGCAACATGTAATCAAATTAAGGGTATTGTTTAATATTATATGATTGCACGTGATATGTTAGAGTTTCATTGAGTGAAGCCCCAGTGATACAAGGCCTTCCCACAGATTAAAATTTCCTCACAATAAGGATTTGTGAAAGAAATATTTGAAATTTATAAAAAATGAGTAATGTCCTGGATGGTACCCTAAAGGACTCGATGTCGGAATGATACACAGCCATATAAGAAATTAAAGGAAGTTATGCCACCAAAGAGGAAGGGTTTGAATATAAATATGGACTTATGAAGCTTTGTAAAAAGGGTGCCATATATTCCATGAACATTGTGAATGCATATATTTTCATTACAAAATGATCCAAGACAAAGAAAACATACAAAGAAACACATACAAAATGGCATCAGAGTTATGCAATCAAGTCAAACTTTAGTATGAATCAATTATTTATTTAAGAGAAAACATGCATGTGAGTTTGAAAGGATACAATAGCCAATAAATGGGAGTGCATTTGGCTCGACACATGTATTTAGGAAAAAACTACATAGTGCAAGGGTCCTATCACAAGAAGAAACCATGAAAAGTTCAAAATAAAGAGACATTTTCAAGGGGAAATATTAGTATTGCATTGGTGTGTTTATAATCAAGGGATCTATTATTTAGATAATGCAGTGGAGAAACTGCTGAAAGGATGCACACGTTCCTTGAGGGAATTGCACACTTTTGTTATGGCCTCAGACATTTGACGTCAAGTACCATGTTGGAGATTGTACACAATATCCTAATGATCAAAAATACTACGAGAATGAAATAAATTTGTATGTTAATAGAATGTGATGCTAAAAAAATTGCAAAGGAACCCACGTTGAGACAAGTGGAAAGCACATACAATTTAGAAATGTAAACCATGCATGTAAAAGGAAGAGAGGGGTCGCATGAAGGAGAATACTTATGGAGAGTCAACAGTTTCTTGATTAGTTCAGTGGGAGAATACCCTCATCACCTCATCCTCTAGTCACTGCTTTATTATGTTTTAGTTGGAAATCCTTAAATTTACCTCTCTTTTGATAAATAAAATATCTATGACTCTGAATTTCTCTTTTAGTCAATCTAACAACAAGCCAGCACCATCCTGTAGACTATTTCAACTACCAATAAAAAATAATTTGTGGCTTCCCTTGCTTTCATCACATTTTCTTTTCTGACTAATGCACTTTGGTCGCAGGACATGATTTCTACTGACTTGAAATTTCCACATCGCATCCTAGATTTAGCAAATAACCAAAAATTGTGACCAAGTCTTTATTCCAACTATGCAACCCCCAGTAAGTCTCACTTCCACCTAGGTCTCAAGACCGCATTTCAAATCCTCAGACCAAACACTATAAAATGAGGCATGAATTGCAAAGTGACCATGTGACCACTATTTAGGTCGAAGAGTTGCATTTTAGAGCCTTAAATGCGCAACCACAAACTGCAACACTCAATAAAGTACAACTATGTGATCTCTACAAATTTCATTCCTTGTTGGAGTTTCCATGGATTGCAATTTTTTTCTTTCATAAATTGCTTTCTCCACCCACGACCTTCTTTGTACATTCAAAATGCGATCTACCCTGCCATTTCAAAATTTTGACCCACTCTCAAGTTTAATTGTGACCTGGATAGCATCCACCTCCCATAGATCACACTTCTAGTCAACCTATGTCATGACCCTTGTTGGGTCATTATTTTTTGAAGGAATAACATTTGCGAAGGACATTTTGAACAAAACTACAGGAAATAGAGCACCAGAAAATCAAAGTGACAATGAAATATTTTGGAACTTGTGCAGAGGAATATAAGGGTGTGTGTCGAAGAACCAAGAACTTATTTTCATGTAGTAAAGAAAAAACCAAGGTAATGGCCCTAGGTATTTGAGAACCATGGATCAATTGAGCGAGGTATCGAAGACTAAATCAAGTGAGTGAGGCTATAAAAGAAGATATAAGGCAACGAGAAACAAGTTTAGACATTATCACAAAGTTCATATCAAGCAAGGAATATAGATAATACCTATATGTGTTGGGACTGTGTTGCAGTTTTTAGTGTTATGTGATATTTGAGATTTGAGCTTGTAATGTTTTGCTTATATATTTTTTGTCGGTTTTGATATCTGTGCACAAGCCTTTAATTGCTGCAATTTTTAATGGTGATGTTATAATGTATTTGATGTATGATGCTTAATAACATATGGAGGATGGGAATTTTGATATTCATTTGTGTATTTTATGGGCCCTTATCAAATTTTCTGCATATGTCTATTTTTTGTTAAGTTCATGACTCAAATGGCTGAGAATGAGTGTGGTAATAGTTGCGCAAATATCCTAATTATCATATATGGATCCCTTGCATCATTTTATGGTTTTGGATTTGGATTTCCTCAAGTGAGACACTCCTTCTTTCCAAATGAGTGAAAATTTCGGCAAAGTGCTAGATGACGCAGGGATTTTTGTTAGCACCCTAAGTCGAACCCTGGGTCAAACTCAAATTAAAATTTTCTGCCAACAACCCCTCCTAATGCATAGACCAATGATAGGTGGGATGAACTAATTCATTCTTCTCATAGTATCGCAAGGGTCATGTTGAAATCGATATGATACATAGTAATATGAGTAATCATGTAGATAACCATTTTAGCAGATTTTCTAATAATTATTCTCACAGTGATATAACCCTAAACAACTATAAAAATATCATGTGCTAAAATTCAACGAGTATTGCATGTAATGCTTTACAGCAAGCAACATATTGTTCCTTGGGTGGCTCAATGAAAAAAACCACCATGCAATTTGTTACAAATTCCATCTCAGTTTATTCCATTTTAGGGTGCCACTTTGTCTTCAATGTTAGGAAACCTATGAAATATCTCCTTATTGTTTTGTCCAATTATATTCAAAAGAGCTTTGTGGGTGGAAAATTTTTGCGAAAAACAATTCCGAAATCATCCCAAGGAATTAAACCTTATCCACAGTAAGTAATACAACATTTTTTTCAAGAAATGATGAATAATGGAGGAACATCACAAAAACATTGGTTGGTCAAACCTTAAACATAAACATTGGAACATGCTTAATGGCTTTATTATATTTGAGGGCCTGAGCATTGGGTCTGGTGTAGTGAAAAGTGGTGTTGGCATGATAGGTAATGGGTTGGGTTGTGTAAATATCAATATATCTAATGTAACTATAAGTGCAAGGACAACTCTTGGTGTAGCAAGGAATTTAATATCTTGTAGAAGCAATATTTTCTTAGGAACATAGCCAATAATTATGCCCCTTAGTTGGTAGCCTTGGATCTAATAGTTTTGGTGCAATATTAAATATAGGTGCTAAAGTGAAACCACAAAATGTTTACATCCAATATCTAGTTCAAGGTCTCCCACATGAATTCCCAAACAATGGATTTTTTTATGGCCTCGCAACAAATGGTGATTCTAGTGATAATCTACGTGGCTAGAAAACCTTTTCATACTAATGGCATGTCACTCCCAACATATTCACAATTTGGTTCTTACATTACATATGCACATTGGAATGTAATGATTTCAATATTAATTTTTGTGCTTGGCACTTAATAGATATATTTTTGAGTATTAGAACTTTCTCATGAACAAATGTGATTTATTGGATTTGGTTTTTTAGGTTGGAAAGGATATATTGTAACTTTAAGAAAATTATGTTGCATTTTCAAAGAAGTAGGGAACATAATATGGCGCTAATTACGGTTATAAATCACACCTGTAACTATCTACAAGTGTGACTTCAACTACTTATGAAACCTGTGATCTCAGTTTTCGGTTGCACTACTGATGAGAGATGCTACCTGATGAGAATTATGACCATATCATTTTTCCATCCAATTGGGTTGCAAATCACAATGAAGAGAACCGAGGGCAAAGCAATAAAAAAATGTGGCTTTCACTATGCGTTGAATCTTCTTGGTAAACCATCTCATCATCTTAAATATAACCACTACAGTCAATGCTTCCATGATCTAGGTGGTTCCAATGGTGAAGTGGTCAAGAGCTTTGATAATATTGAATAAATAGTGATTATTATTATGGCTTTCTCATGCAGAAGTCTTATAACAACTGGCTTCATGTTTAGCTTCAAAAATACCTCACTACTATGTCAAACTCCATATTAGAAGGTCATATTGCAAGGAGAATGCAATAGTCATTCACTAATGAAGAAAATTAGGAATGCATTGAAGGATATGATGAATACTGATATGCAAAAGACTTTATATATGATTTCAGGGAAGATAATCTCTTACAATGCATTGAAATCACCTTGCTAGAAGAATAATAAAAAGATGAATATTAATCCACGTGCTAAGGGATCACGTACACACAGATATATGATTTTTCATTACATTGGAAAGGTTAATTTCCTATAGTAAAAATCATGTAGAGAAAGTGTGTTCCAAGGTTTATCTTGAAATGGATGCATTGAACTAATTGCAACAACGATAAACCACCCATGCAATGAAAAATGCCATGTTGAAGGACACAAAATGTCTGAACAAGGAAACATTTACATGATATGTAGAACTATAACTTCTCTTTGCCTCCCTAAATGTTTTTCTAGTTGTTTGACATCATTATTATTTGTGAAATTATTTTCTTATTTTATTAAATAAATGCCTCTGTGCCCTATTATTGTTTTGTATATATAGGAATGGAGTTATGGGTATGCATTAGTCATAACAGGAAGAAATTTAAAAATAAATCACATCATTGAAACGTTAAGAGATACTCTTCAACCTATCTAGCCTATCTATAGTTTTGATAAGTAAATTGTACAAAAAAATGAATAGGATGATATAATATATGTGAGCAGGTTAGGGTTTCTCGCAGAAACACACAACTAGGGATTTCAGCAGAAAAATAAAATTGACTCCATGCTTAGCTTCCTAAAATATTATCTCAACCATGTTTGCCAAGAATAGTAGTAGTAAAAAACATCTTCAACATGGAATGCATTGATACCTTGTTCATTATCTCATATTGATTGACGAAACAACATTAGGGTTTCCAACAACCTCTTTTATTCTCATTTTATATTTTCTCTGTCAATATATAAATTTTTTCTTCATGGTGCCAACAACTATACTAAGATTGACTCTAACATGCACTAAATTTGTAGGCACGAAGACAGTGAGAGTTCCGAGCGTCATGAGGATAGGTCAAGGCCATGGTAGGTGAATAATCACACTCACCTCTATAAATATTCCCTCATACCTCATTGTAAGTAGAATTTTAGCACTTGAGCTTATACTATGAGTACATAGTTGATTTGTGCTTGAGTAGAAGGCACTTTTCTCTTGGGAGGTTTTAGATAGAGTAGTGATGATCTGAAAATGGGTTACATAACTTTCTATTCTTTTCAAGAACCTCCCACTCAATTAAACAAATAAAATATCTAGCTTATACTTGACATTTTGCAGAAATTTTATAATTGAAACAAACGTGTATGATTTTTAACTGTTTAAGTGCTTTAAGTCCATTTTTTTTTTCTGACATAAAAATTTGTAACAGCCATATAATGCAACAAATAAACATCAACACATAATTAATCTAGGATTTCACTTGAATATCATGAGCTACGTCTCCTTGAGCTCTTGTCATCTTGAATTGGCTCTTTGGGATTATGGAAAAATTTCTTTTACAAGTTCCACACTTAACTCCAATTAGATTCGAAAATTTCCACAAAATATGGCGTGCTTTCCATAAACACCGCTAGTTAAACCGTTATCATAAATTCTACCGCCGGGGTGGCCACATGGCCCCTTTCCCCACAGTCTCCGTGGAAGGTTAAAAAATTAGTCAGGGGATTTGTGCCAACAATGGCATTAAGTTTGAATGTGACCACACGAAACGGTTATTTCTGACTATTTGGCATCGACGCTTTTGGGGCTTAAGCCCTTGGTTTCGGGCACTTGGTCACGCGAGGAGGGCTGGCCCCTCCGGACCCCAAAACCACATTTCATTCAAATTCAAATATAATGTGTATTCCATAGTTGTTAAGACACATGGGTAGCGCGGTTGGTCAAAGAATTTTCATGCGGGCAGGGAGGTCCTATGTTTGACTATGGTGGATTCCAAACCATATTTTACTACATGGTCCTAGGGACACGTGGTGGCCTTAAGGCTGGCCACATGTTGCCCATTCATTGGCCGAACCAAAATCATACAACCCACTGTCGAATGACAATCCACCACTTGGCATGACCTGATTGGTCTGAATGGAATATTCCAAGGAATATTCTAGGAATATTCCCTGGAATATTCTCTTTTTAAGTTTCCCAAAATTCAATTCAAACGTGGTCAAAGTCTAAAAATTGTAGTTTACTCGACTTTTAAAACTGCGATAACTTCTTCATACAGTGTCAGTTTTTCAAATTGTTCATGGTGTCGAAATCAGGAAGACGAGATCTATCCAGTCGCTCAGGTTTAGTACACTTCTGAACACTTTGAATTTTGAGCTATCACTTAGGTCCATGATCTTGTTCTGATGACACCTCCCCATTGGGAATCTTTTGGACCCCAAAAGATTGATATACTAATCTGTACAGTAGATGAGAGTACAACACCCCCTTCTTTTCAGCCTCCGTACCCTTGCCTTGCATGGCTAGTTCCTTTGAACCACAACTCGAATGTAGTCAATACTTCCCTTCATGGATGTGCTTATCCTCCTGTTAAGGACCGTCTTCCTTGAACTCACTTGGAAATTTCTAGCGAGAAATTTACAGAAGGTAATTGAACATCGCTTCCTTGATCATTGATCCAAGGTGGCTCAAACAAACGTGAGATTAAAATAGAAAACATGCATACATAGCTGAAATTTTCATATGTGCAAATGAGTGTATGTCTTACTGTGTCAAGAAGTCAAACCACTTCTTACCAAGCCACTTCCATAGTTACTTTTGTTGCTTCAAATCTTCTTCATGTGAAACATCTGTTCTCACATCAATGATGGAATCCTTGGTTCCAATTTTGCTAGTCTTTTTTATCCTCTTGCTTCATGTGCTTGGGACAATTAGTTAGATGCAATGTCCAAAATTGGGAAACAACATGTCCCTTTATTTGGAAACGTGTGCAAATATTATGCACCTTATTTGAAAGTTTCCTTTGCCTCAACTACTTCATGTATGCCTCCATCCTCTTCCATCATTTTGAAACAACATGGTTACACAAACCACAATATGCACAGCAACTCTTTCTTCCATTCAAGCATGAAGAATTGTCATGCCTTGCAGAAACATAATCAACTTGACTATGGGAATAATTATACCTCATATGCTGCTTTGCATGTCCATCAATTTTACCTTCTTGAGGAGATGAACTTGTAGAGGCTCCAGCTTTCTCTTGAAGACTAACATCAGTGTTCATGTCTTTAAAATTGTCCAAACTCGCATGCTCACCATAAGCTGCATGTCTACAATCTTCTTGCTACAACATAGGCTTCAAAAAATGGAATTCAACTTGAAAACAAACTTGACATGTTTGTGATTTACAGCTTGGAACAAAATTTCTCTTTGAAGTTGCTCACATGCCTTCATGGCTTTGGATTCTTCGCCATTAGATTGAACATAACCAAGACCAAATTTCTTGGGTCTCTCCTCAACCAAAATAGGATCAATCATGCCTTGTGCATGCTTTCCTAAACCCTTTCCTTCATATCCCATTTTAAAAATTACCTTGGACCCTATACCTCTAGTTTTCTTTTTAAATGAACCAACACATCTATTTGAAGAGGAAACTGAAGACAAATTTGAGTGAATTACCTCTGCTTCATGCATATTCTTAGTCAAAGCCTCTCGGGATTGATGGATTTGTATCTCCATCTCATGCAATCTTTGAAGAATTTCTTCCTTCTCTTGCTTCATAGCAAAAAATTTCTCACGAAGTCCAGTGCTTTCTCTTCTATCTTCAAACAAAATTTACACCATGTACTTCAGGATGTAGAAGTCTCGCTTCTTTTATTCATCGAAGAATCTTGTGAAGGATGAGTAATTTGAAACCTCACTTGAATAATTTTTCATCATGAAAATAAACAAAAGAAATTCAACAAAATTTAGAAATCTTCAAAACAATTGACAGAGCTTTTGAAAAAAATGGTTGTAGAGTCAAGCTCTTCTTCAAGTAGTATTTTGCAAACAAAACCTCTTGTGCATCAAAGGTTTCCTTGAGGTCCTTTGGGTAAGGAAGTTTCCTTCTTCCTTCTTGTCCTCTTTTGTACTTAGCTAATAGTAGCCATCCCTTCACCTCTAGCAAAATAAAGCAACAGTCATTTTGCAAACAGTCAAATCCTTTGCATTGTTTAAACACCTTTCAAGTTAAACAAGCAAGCTATTTCTCTGCCAATCAAGAAACCAAGTGCTCTGATACCAACCTGATCTGAAAATGGGTTACATAACTTTCTATTCTTTTCAAGAACCTCCCACTCAATTAAACAAATAAAATATCTAGCTTATACTTGACATTTTGTAGAAATTTTATACTTGAAACAGGTGTATGATTTTTAAATGTTTAAGTGCTTTAAGTCCATTTTTTTTTGCTAAAATTAAACATGTGTAATAGCCATATAATGCAGCAAGTAAACATCAACACATAATAGCAAATTTAATCTAGGAGTTCACTCACATATCATGGGCTACATCTCCTTGAGCTCTTGTCATCTTAAATTGGCTCTTTGGGATTATGGAAAAAAATCTTTTACAAGTTCCACACTTAACTCCAATGGTTACTAAATTGAACCAATGGGCTTAGAATACCATCTATATCCCTGTCATGGCTGTCATCACTATGAAAACATATCTAGGCTCCCTTAGACTTGATTCCTTCCAGATCTGTGTTACACAGCAATTTGTCACCGTCCCTGCAATTCCCTGTCCTGCACATTGGAGGGCTTATTCCGTGACCTGTGAGCAGTGACATGATCTGAAAACACTTTCATGGCATTCCCCTAGACATGGACTTTCATTCCCCTGAAGACAACTCCTTGTGAAAAACCCTAAAAATAGCCTTTCCATCCTTGGCGCGACTAGCCAGTGTTATACCCACGCCAATGGGGGAAATACTCCAAAGAGGGCGCGCCAATTGGCGCTCTGTCTCAAAGTTGCACTCGCGCAAGGCTTAATAAAGGGTGTTTTTTAAAAATAAATGGCGGAAGATTGACACCAACCAACTCTTGAACTAGTCTCTAAATTGGGTTGGGACGTTTGGCTCCAGATTTCCATGTAGAGGAAGTAGTTTGCCACCTCTCATGGAAGCTTCCTTGAGGATAGGGCCAATCCCATGATTGTAGGGATCCCAACTCCTCTTCCACCATCTATATAAGCTTGCCATTTCCCTTTGCAAGCTAGTCTCCAAGAATCTCCAAGAGCCTTCATAGCCTAAAGAATGCTGCAAGAGCTTTGATAGTCCTCATAGTGCCAAATCCATAGCAAGGAGATTGACGATCGAAGAGAGAGGCTTGTCCCCATTCCCGACAAGCTTTACCGAGACGTATTCCGCTGACGACCCGCCGAAGGAAGATTCAGCGTCAGAGCCAGGTTGTATTTTCCTTTGTATGAATTAATGATAAGCGACTATTGGTTATGGTTCCACTCATATTGTTCATTATGATCATGAGTTGTGTCTTCTCTGACTGATACATAATTGCATATATCGGGTTTTACGCTTGTGTTTGTCATGTTTCTTGTGTGTGCAAGTGTTTGATCGCGGCGAGCGAGAGGATTGTGATCTGCTGGAGCAAGAAAATGGGAGCGTCATCTTCTCTACAAACGACAGCGTTGGACTTGAGGTAGGCCTTCTTCACAATTTGGTTTATTGCAATTAGGAACCTGCGCCTTAGCGTGATACGATTGTTGCTAGACCTGGTCTGGGCTAGTATGGATCGCCTCTGTCCGCAGAGGGGATTTACCTCTACAACAAATTGGTGACTCCACTGGGGAGTTATCTTGTTGTTTGCTTTATAAACTACAGACGGAGCCTGAAGTTAGCCAGATAGCCTTCGAAACGCTCTTGCTCTGCATTAGCGAAAGTAGATGAATGCTGCTTCAGTCAATCTCCGGTCTAGTTTATGAACTAAACACTTGGAGTATTGTCTTGTCTTTCGGTCGTTTCTTGACTTTGCATGCTTGATCAGCACTTTTGACTGGATCTTTTCATGTCTTTGGCTTTTGGTTTGAGCTTCAACATCACTGGTCTGCTTCTTGGATTGATTTTTTTTATTTTTACATAGTGAACTTGACTGGCGTGCTTAATAGCCTGACAGTCGCGCCAATTGGCGCTAGTTGCTAGTTTACTACCCGCGCCAATCCTATTATGGCGATAGTTTCAGCCTGACAGTCGTGCCAATGCTATGAGGTGCTAGGGTTTGCTCTGTTTTGGGCTTTCTGAGCTTGATCTATGAATTTGGTTTCATTTCTTTGACTGCCTAAGTGTTTTGGAGCCTTGTTTGACTGACTGTGACCTTCATCCTTTGGTTGTTTGCCCGTTTTTATCGATTTTACATTCTAGCCCTAGGGCATCTAGGTGCTATTGTGCGTCGAGCCTCCCGTGGGAGTTTTTGGTTTCTATCGGTTCAGTCAACTTTGTGATTGCTTCTCTGCATTCGTTTGGTGGTTGTCTATCATTTTATTGCGTTATTTGAGTGATTGGCTTCTTCTTCATTCGAATTCTGCTTTGTCTCACTTTGAGCCTAGATTACATGGTTCATTTGAGTCTTGGAGATTCTGCTTGAAGTGGTGAGTCTGGTCTTGGTTGGGAGAAATTCTTTGTTTTTTCATTTTCAGGCGTTGGCGCTTGTTGTCAGTTAGCAACCCGCGCCAATTTTCCATTGGCGCTAGTTGTCAATGAGCAAGTCGCGCCAGTTGGCGCTATTTGTCAATGATAAAGTCGTGCCAATTTCAGGGTGTGTGAAAATTGAGATTTTTTCCCTAAATCCTTCACCAGTGTGTCTTTCCCTTCCGGTCTTTTCACTGTATGAGCATATATTACATTGCTCATTGTTTGAAATGTCTTATTTCCATGATTGTTTGATGTAAAAGGGAATGAATGCATTGTTTTGATCTCTTGCTTTGGAAGTCCTCTTTGTGTTTGACCTCATATGTCTTGTCGCCTTTTGAGGGATTTCGTGACAAAGTGTTTGAAACAACGATTGCATTATTAGTGTTTGTTTACATCTCTTTTGCATTCATCCTTCATTAAGGATATTTGTGTTCTTTTAGTTTTCGTCTCATAGTTTTCTTTTCGTTAAAATGCATTAGATCACATTGCATTGAAAAGTATTTTTTGAGATTTATCATTGAACTTAGATCACATTGTTTAATGATTGAAAGCTAAAAATCGCTTTGAGTGCATTCTCTTTCATTGAAAGCATGCATTAAGTAGATTCTCATTTCATTGAAAAATGCATTGAGTGCATTCTTATTATTTGAAAAGGAAAAGGGAAATTGTGCATAGATTACAATTGCATAGTTTTCGGAAAAGAGGATTTTGCATAGATTACATTGCATTATTCGCATCGTTGAATGTTTGGAATTACTTTTGGATAGTGAAAGTCATCTAGTTTGGAAAAAGTTTCGTTTTCAGTATTGTTGTTTGTTGCATCATTGTTTGAAGCTCTTCCCTTAACTAGATAGCATTCATCGAATTGAAAAGTTTTCTTTTCTCATATAGCTGCATACAGGAGATTGTCATATGACATACGGTAGGGCCTTGAAACCGAGACATAATTGAAGATCAACCATAAAATTTACTCAATTTACCTAAGGAAGCATTGAAACATTAACGAAACATTTATAGGTCTAGGTTAGAGACGTGTTCCAGCGTCGTTAAACCTAGTAGTTGTTGTTCACCTCTTGGATTTAGACAGCGCTAGTACGGACTTGTGCTCCTCGTACCGTCGTGTATATAAAGGGATACCCCACTAGGTTGATATCCTTTATCCGTAGGAAGCTAAGTCTACCGCCTTATACTCGTGATACACCAGACACAGCATTCGGGGAGATTTCCTACACGTACGTTAAGTCCTTGGTTGATTTCTCTTTCATTTTGAAACCAAGGTGTATATTGTAGTTCACGGTTATTTGGTACACCCTTTGCCTAGCATTTTTGAGCAGTCATTTTGATCTTATCTAACTCCTTAAATTTGAAAATATCATCAAGCACTTGTCCTTTCACGCTTGTTTCCAATCTGAAAGCGATAGAGTCACCTTTTGCCTGTTTCTCGACTCTTAAAAGATGAAACGATAGAGTTTTGTTTCAATTTTTTAAAAATTAACTGCCCACGAAATGTTCTTGGTTAAAGTTAGTTTCCTTAGGGTGTTGTTCCTCAATATCAAGCCGATGGAAACCTTCCGTGAGTACACCAACCAAGGAATCCCCTCCGATTGGAACCCGGTCTTTTTCCTCCTTTTGGGAATGTTGGACACCAGCAACTGGCAACGTTGTACCTTTCCACGTTAACTGCTAGTTGCTCGTTGGTCAGTTCTCAACCTCTCGTGGTCCCGAACGTCCCGGCTTACTATTCAATCTCCTCCGCCCGAACAACGTCATGTTGGGATTGCTGCAAGATCTCTCCCCTTCTTCACCTCGTTTTCTAAATCCTCCTCTTCTACTTCGCCTGGTGAAAGTTTGGATTCGAGTAACCAGGTGGCTAAGAAGAAGAAGAAGAAGAAAAAGAAGAAGAAGTCAGATAAGAGAGAGGCTAAGGCTGCAGCTACTACTTCCGAAACATCTCCTCTTGATAAACCTTCCAACCCTCCGCGGAAAGTCAAGTTACCTTGCATGTTGTGCACGAGAGACCATCTTCTTCGAGACTGCCCTGGCATTCCCAAGGTGCTTGAAGTATGGTCCAATGGTCGTCTGCCGTTGCTTTTGGATTTCGGGAGTCAGGTTGGGGGCACGTCTTCATCTAGTGCTGGTAAAACTCTTAATAAAAAGGGTAAGCTTGCCAATCATTGTAAGTTGTGTGGGGGGCACCATGCCATTCACCTTTTTCTGTATATGGATGAAGCCAAAGGAGTTTTGGACAACTTAACCGGTTCTACACCATGCCTTCCAGCTGGTTATAAATGACTTTCTTTGAGTCCTCCGCCAGCTGATCCTACGATTGGTCAAGAATCATCCTTGGTCGATCTCGCTCCCTCGGAAATTCAAATTCAGGAATCCGTTCCCGACCAAGCATTGGTCATGGGATCGGTTGAGCTGGCTCCGTCTGCGGTGCACCAGGTATTTTCCGTGGAGAGTGGATCTCACACCCCTCATGTTCTTCTTGTTTCTTTAGATTCTTCGGACTTGGAGAAAGATTCTCTGGTCCCTATACCTCAAGAAGTTGCTCCTCCGCCTCTCGTGATGGAGGTACCAGAGGATACCTCCGCCCTCGAGATGGAGGTCATGGAGCATGTCTCTTCTTCTTCCGTAACACTGTGGGAAGACCTTCTCGATTTGATGGTAGCCTCTCCAAGTAGTTTGGTCGCTTCCCTTTGACTCGGAGTCGATTTGCAAGATACCACCTTCGTCTTATGTGCCTTTTGAGATAATCTGCATAAACCTTCCTCGGGGTCTGTCGTGCCTAACCGTTATGCATTTCAGGCACGTTCGTTAGTGTTCTATCTCAACTACTTGGCAAGCTTTCTCGCCTTGCCGTCGCTTGTGCTTTTTACGCGTAACTGTTGGCATTTAACAAGAACTATCAACCGTTAGGATCCTTCCAAGGTTACCTATTACTTTGGGAGGTAAAACTGTCCATATGGACGTGATGGTTGTTCCAGGCCCCTTGGATTTCAATCTGCTCTTGGGGCGCGATTACACCTATGCCATGGGAGCGCTTGTCTCCTCCCTTTTTTGTGTGGTCTGTTTTCCACACGAAGGACGGATCATGACCATTGATCAACTTTCGTTCTTTGGTCCTGATATGGCAGCTGGCCCGCCATCATCCCTTCCTAGTTTTTATCCACCCATTGTATCTGCCCCACCGCAGGTCAACTATGTGGCTACCTACCCCGTGCCTGTACCCAGTGATAGTGCCATTGTGCATCAGGTGCTGGGGGCATTGGGTCCTGACTTCCAAGATGTTTTCCTTCCATCGGGAGTGGAACTCTTGGAAGCGATGACTTCTTGTTCATTATGATGAGGTCGGTTGGAGCAGAGTTCCTTGTCTTGTGTCAAGCTCCTTAAAAAATGAAACAAGGTTGTCGGAGCAGAGTTCCTTGTCTTGTGTCAAGCTCCTTAAAAAATGAAACAAGGTCGTCGGAGCATGGTTCCTTGTCTTGTGTCAAGCTCCTTAAAAAATGAAACAAGGTCATCGGAGCATAGTTCCTTGTCTTGTGTCAAGCTCCTTAAAAAATGAAACAAGGATGTCTGAGGATAGTTCTTTTAATGTGTCAACCTCGTTAAAACAATGAAACATGTTCCCGTTCAATTCGAGTCTTTGATAAGATCTCGTAAAATCCCAGTCGAGTCTTTCTTAGATCTCGTAACTTGAACCTTCACTCCCTCCATCTGTTTACTCAGGTGCATGGACTGAAGCTTGGGGGGCATGTACCTCGAATTGAGTCACCATGATGGGGGCATGCTTACTTTTTCAAGCATAGTTTGTTTCCGTTTCAAGCTTGTGTAAAAATGAAACCGGTTTCAAGCATAGTTTATCTTTGTTTCAAGCTTGTGTAAAAATGAAACCATTCCCATTTTACCTCTTGTGATTGCCATTTTATCAACCTGTTTTTTCCAGATGAGCCTTGGTTTTCTCACTCCATCGTCACTATCTGCTTGGCCGATCATATGCCTTCACTTGGTTGTTTTACCCGTTCCTGAGGAACCGCTGCGATGAGTGGTCTTGTTAGCCAGCCTCTTGACCTTTATCTTGTTTTGAGCAGTTCCACCATTACCGGAACCAGTTGCTACCCTTTATACCACTCGTTCCTCCAGGAGGAGTCATCTTTCAGCTCTTTTCTGACTCTCTAAACATGAAAAGATTGTCGAGTCCCTTGTCGTTTCGATCTCGTTAAAGTGGACACGAAACGACATCTACCCAGTATACGTTTACCCCTTTTTCGGGCTGGGATAGATTATTTACGAAAAAGGAATACCCTAGCCTATCGCGACTAGGAGGTTTTCTCAGACATAGTTTTCTACCTTTTCGGATCTAAGGAACTATTTACGAAAAGGGACCATTGGAGTTTACTTTTCTGCTATTTTTTCAAATTCTTTAAACATGAAAAGACGCCGAGTTCTTCCTTTTTCAGACCCGTTAAACCCTGATGACATCAGATCCAGTCATAATGACGATATTCAAGTTTCTCCTTCCTATAGTCTCGCATCGTACTAGGATGGATTCAGTCCGGCGACTCCGACTTATAGTACAAGCATATGCTATCCCCTTCAAGCTTGTTACCAAAAATAATTGGGGTACTCGCCAGAAATGGTGGGGAAAAATGGAACCGTCATCGTTGTCATCGGCAGTATGTCGCTCTTGAACATGGCACTTGTCTGCATTCGTGTCGGGTTGGGGACATCTCATCTCGTTTTTTCACTTGCCTCCGTGGGTTTGGGTGATCCTTTTTGACCTCTCATTTTCTCTTTGCCTTGTCATCATGACCCTTGATCTTTTGATGTCAAATATTGCCAAATCCATTGTCGTGCCGTCAATATGTTTAAGAGAAGTTGACCTCTGCAAATATCAACCTCCCTCTGATTCTCATCTGATCATGATTCACAAAACATTATGTTCCTCTGTATCGTGTCGATGATGTGGGAAACACTATGGCCCACCTTCGATCAAGGTCACTTCCTGTCGACTTCAGCACATTATCCAGGAAGCTGATCTAGAGACTCCCTTCGGTACCTTGGAGCCCGCATGCCTCAATGGCGTGCCCTTCGTATCAACGGAGGTTTTCATCATTAGCCTCCGATCGAGTGATTCTATGGGTGTTCGACACCAGCTCACTGATTCACATGCCGTAGATTGTACCTATAGTACCTTGAGGGCCATTGTAATTATTGGTGGTACCTCTTGCATCTGTTAACAACTTTCATCATTGGCTGGTAATCAGATGATGTTCTTGCATGTTAGACTTCAGCTCACTTATTCACATGCTTGAAATTGTACTTTGTTCGGGTCGAGATGGAGCATAAGACCCTGGATTTTTTCTGTTGGAATCCAGGCTGCGATTTTGTGGATTATTATGATTAGTTACATGACTCATTCATTGGATGGCTGCGACCATACCTGAGTCTATTTATCGATCCTCACTGGATGGCTATGTCCATACCTTGGATCTGGATTATTGTATACTCTGTTATGGATGGTTGCACCCATACCACATATATATCATGTATTTGAGATATCGGTTGTACTTCTCTACGCACGTTTTCCGATGGCGTTGTTTTCGGTTTGACACGTTCTCAAAGCATTTCACCCCTCTCTCTCTTTCGGGCCTCATGCTTTAGGGGCATCTGTTACACAACAATTTGTCACCGTCCCTGCAATTCCCCATCCCGCACATTGGAGGGCTTATTCTGTGACCTGTGAGCAGTGACATGATCTGAAAACACTTTCATGGCATTCCCCTAGACATGTACTTTCATTCCCCTGAAGACATCTCCCTGTGAAAAACCCTAAAAATAGCCTTTTCATCCTTGGCGCGACTAGCCAGTGTTATACTCGCGCCAATGGGGGAAATCCTTCAAAGAGGGCGCACCAATTGGCGCTCTGTCTCAGATTCACACTCGCGCTAGGCTTAATAAAGGGTGTTTTTTAAAAATAAATGGCGGAAGATTGACTCCAACCAACTCCTGAACTGGTCTCTAAATTGAGTTGGGACGTTTGGCTCCGATTCAACAAG